>PVNU02001852.1:0-38167 GCA_003013855.2 Liriodendron chinense
GATCCACTTTTAGTTATTTACAATGTCTAATTCACTTGATTCAATTAAATAACTCAACTGGAATCGAAGTCCTATCCTATCCTTAAACAAACAAAAATAGATATGAACTTTAATTGATTCGATTCCCACATGAAGCACCAAGTTACTGATCACAGGGAATCCAAAGCATTTAATGTATCCTTAGATCACGATGAATCAATGAATTTTACAGATCAATCCCTTACGAAACAGATAAGAAAACAATCTCAGCCTTCTTAAGCATCTAATGTGCCAGGAGTCTACAATAGATCAAAGTAAACTAAAATTATCTCTTTATTCAAACCCAAACCAACTAATTGTTCATCAATTAATCCATAAATTCGAATTAAAAGAACTTAAACGTCATGAATAAACTATAAGGGTCACCTCTTAGCCCTAGCTAAGAGATTAGCCTAGCATGGCTAAGAAAAACAAAAAAACTCAAAGTTAAAAAAATGAGAAAAAATGGCGTGGTGTCGGTCTGCCCTTGTCAAGCCCCAAACCGGGGACCTGGGCTCACTAAATTCCCGATCGCCAACCTTGGTGCCAACAGCTTCCGTAGTACCCCATTCTCGTCTCCTAGCCCTCATATGCCAGGTTCCGATCCTGGGATCCCACCAGGAGGATTTTCAATGTATTTTTTTATTTGTAAAGAAGCATAACCAAAACCATAAAACATCATCAGATATCCACTATATAGTTTGTTGAGTACAGTGCTGAAAATGGAAAATAAAAAATGTAGCAAAAGTCCAAAAATCAGGTACACGAACCGAGCTCAACGCTGTGTGCCCTGATACCTGCAGCATAAACAAACACGCATAAGCTTCCTACGAAGCTCAGTAGAGTGTGTGTGCTCTTGTGTGATACATATAACAAGTATATAGATATCAAAGTAAGCGAAAGTGATAGTGGGATAAGTTACCAAGTTCATGAATGCTATCAACCATCTCAAGGCTATGCGATGCAAGGGCCTACATGGCCGAGTGTTACATGCTAGATCTAGAGATGCAATCCAAACATGTCAATCCTCAACTAATCCACATATCAAAATGGTTCTCATCTGGGATATCACCGGGGTCTAGTATACTCTGATACTGGCTGCCACACATCGCGCATAACCAAGCGAGTAGAAAGACCTCACTATCCGCCTTGTTAGTGGTATGCCAATGCCCACCCGGCTCGCTGATAGCGGACCCATTTCACGAGCTGGTCAGACTCAACCTAGCTTATAGCCCACTGCACCCAGGCGGATAAGGTCACACTCCTTTCCAACCGACCTTGACACAGTGGGAGACGCGACCTACTGGTATTTGACACTCGGGCGCTCATGTTATCCACTCGGTCTCGATGTTGGAGCATCCTACTGATACCACAGGGTTTAGGGACTTTCACCCAAGGACATCTATAACGCCCACGTGCTAGAACATGTTTCCGGTTTCCATTACTGCCAACCACGATGTGACTATGGTGGCCACCACCCCGATGCTGCTAGGCTGTGAAGGCGATCGTGACATACATAATGCAAAATGCATGAGTCATACAATCCAAGTCATGCACCAAACTTATGCATACTGCGCAATCATGTGGGGCAACCCTGTCTCGCATGGGTCCCCTAAGTATGACAAGCCAAATGGTATATGTCACGATTAATCATGATCATAGATATACAAATGATGCGTGTGGGCATATGAATGAGCATGATATTCATTATACTAAGCATATTATCAGTGTGACCTATCAAGCTAAGTATACTAGCATGTTATCAAACATATCCTGTGATGTTGGCCTTAAATGGCCCAATATATGTAGAGAGTGGGACCCAGACTGTGGGCCCCATTGGAAATGTAAAGGTCTTCGTGGCATAGCCCACTTGAGACTATATTGGCCCCATACTTGGGCCTGCACATACAAAATAGGCTGACAAAATAGGTGTACGGCATAGATAAAATATATATATAAAAAAGAGGGGACCATGGCGGCCCTTGCCTAACGGTTGGATAGCAAATACTCATCATTGTAGGTCTTAGAAAGCTTCAGTGGTAGGTATTCGATCACCACCATTTTCTAAGTGAAGCCCACTCAAAATTGGGCCTCACGCGCTGGTCAAGATGGGTGGCATTATACACAATACATCCATCAAGGTGGAACCCAAAGATGGGCCCACAACCTCTAGTTGGATGAAAAATAATCACTAAAGTGGCCCCAAGAAAGTTTTCAATGGTGGGCATCAATGACCATTGTTCCCTGTGGGTGTGGCCCACCTGGGGTTTAGATCTGCCTCATTTTTGGGGCCATGTCCTAAAATAATCTAGGGAAATAGATGGGTAGCGTGGATAAGACAAGTACATCATGGTGGATCCACAAGGGTGGGCCACTTGCTTGTCACGTTCGTCTTGAATCAAGCTATTACTTGTGTTTTCCCCTCCATCCAGACTTATGCCACAGGTCTGGATGGCATTATACACAATACAATGAGCCTTAGGAAGGCTTCAACGGTGGACATCATTATCTACACCGTTTCCAGTTGGTGTGGCCCACCTAAGATTTGAATCTGGCTTAGATTTAGGCCCTAGAATGATATGAAGAATTGGATGGACGGCTTAGATAGCACACATACATCAGGGTGGTGCCATGGTGACCCACTGCTCGATTGAGCTAGGAATGGGTTGGGATGTCTCCCTTCTGTCTAGAGAGGACGTCCTCTCCCTACTCATTCGATGATATATAATATATTATATTATGATATGGTATGCAGTATTATATATAATATTATGTTTATATTTAAATACTAAGTAGGGTCAAGAAGGTTTCAATAGTAGAGAAATCTTTTCTTTTGTATGACCCACTTGAGGTTTGGATATCTCACATTTTTGGGCCCCTGACCTAAAATGATATGAAGAGACAGATGGACGGAGTGGATATAACGTATGCATCATCGTGGGACCCACAGGGTGGGCCACCTTGTGAAGCCCAAGGAGCCCAACGTCCGTGGACGCTGGTTACTCCCAGCGTCTCTAATGCTTTGTTTTTTTTTTTTTTTTTGCTTTCTTTTCTTTTTCTTTTTTTGTTTTCATCCAGTGGGGCCCACATGAGGACGATCCACTCCGTCTATCAGGTTTCTCAGCTCATGGGGGACCCAATGAGTCCTATATTGGGCATGTTATGGGGGCTACAAACATCAAGGTGGGCCAAGAAAAATTCAATAGTAGACATCATTATCTCCACTGTTTTATGTGGTGCGGCCCGCTTAAAATCTGGAACTTCTTCATATTTGGCCCCTGGCCCTAAGATGATCCGGGAAAACAGATGGACGGTGTGGATCCAACACAAACATCAAGGTGGGTCCCACAAGTGGGGACCTCACTCATTCATTCCAGCGTCCCTGACGTTAGACAGTTCCGACGTCTTTGACGCTGAGGACGTCCAACGTCCGTGGACTCTTTTTTCCTTTTATTATTATTATTATTATTTCCAGCTGGTGGGGTCCATACATGGATGATCCAATTTGTCCATCAGTTTAGCCCTCATAAGGTGGGCCCAAAAATTATGGACCAAGCCAATCTGTGCATTTTTCCTTCATCCAGATCTTTGTGATCTAAAACAAATTGGGGTGGGATGGAAAATAAGGGTCATGGTGGGCCACACAGGGTGGTCCACGCTGTGGCAGCGTGTGGGGCACACTGTCTCACAGCATGGCCCACTTGTGGGCCCCACAACAGTCCAAAAAAAGGGGAGTAAGGAAAATAAATGGAAGGAAAGGTAGGGAAGCAACGGTGAGAAACGTCCGTTGGGGTGGTCCCCCGCCAATATGGGGTCCACCACACGTACCATACATGCATAAGGTGGGTCCTTGTTGAGCTCTTAATTGTGCATATTCTAACCCCAATTCATCACTCATTATGCAAGGTTTTCATGATTTAAAGACTAATCTAATGCATGAATTTATAATTGTAGGAATGAGAGGGACTTCACCCAATTCGAGACCAAAAGGGTCCACTTAGAGTCAATGAATGAAGATTGATTAAGGACCAAAGAGAGAAGACAGCAAGGAGAGAAGAGAGAAGAAGAAAGGAAGAAGGGAAATACCAAGAGAAGAAGGTCTGATCGGTCTTGACCGGTCGGCCAAAGGAGACAGACAGGTCAAGACCGGTCGACCATGCCATTTCCCCCTCTTGTAGAGACGCTGGACAAGGACCAGGAGGGTCCGACCGGTCATGACTGGTCGGCCACCCCTGCTGAACTCGCTGGACTATAGCCAAAAGATGGTCTGACCGGTCTTGACCGGTCGGCCAACAGACCCTGTGCACGCTGGATAGTTTTACTGAACAGGCTAGATCGGTCGGCCACTTGCAAATACAGACAGTTTCTAAATTAGGCTCCGGATTTCTCTGCGCACTGCGTAACCTTACGCAAATTCGAGAAGATTCCGACGCTGCGGAGCTTCCCCACTATAAAAGGACACTTAGGGATTGTTCCTAGGGCATCTAAGAACGAGTTAATCAAGGTGGGAGGCGGCGAAAGTGGATTTCGGATTTCCACAACTCCTCTTAGTTTGTTTACTATTTTTATGTTTTCCTTAGTTTATTTCATGTTTCCTTGGATCATGAACAGCTAAACCTCTTAGCTAGGGTTAAGAGGTGAAGATTGTAGTGAATCTAAGATGTTTCAATTCGTTTAAGTTGGTTTTAAGTTGGATTTCATGTTTATGAACAATGGTTTGAAGTTTTATTCAAGTTCTAAGTAGTTTTTCTTAGTCTTATGATGACTCATGGATGTTTGGAAGAATTGCTTGAGTTCTCAATTGTTGTGAACTAGTCTAGACCTGTATGATCCGAGGAATTGGAGTACGCTCTAGTACTATGATTTTCATGTGGGAACTTCCTACCAAAGTTCTACTTTTTTCAGAAATTCTGTACTATATGGGACTGTGTATGTGATTTGATTAAGCTTAAATCATAATCTAGTTTTGTCTTGTGACAGGATTTAATGATGGTTATGATTGTGATCTTAGCCTATTGGAATTGGGACTGACCTATGCAATTGAGTATGCTCGTCCTAGCTTGCATTGAGTGAATCATACACATGGATCTTACATATGGCAGATTATTGGTTTAATTGATTTATTATCCGACTAAATAGATCTTAATTTCGATTCTAGTTGAGAAAGTGTGAGACCACAGCGAATTGAGCATTAAGGATTGCTACAAGTGGATCCTTGAACCCTTAGTTCCTTTTTATTAATTGATTACTTCAGTTTAGTTCAAAGTTACTATTTACATCAATCATCTCAAATCTGGTTGGTAGCTTTTCAATAGAAACTATTGGAAGTATTTGTGAATTCCTATATAAGTCCCTGTGGATCGACCTCGGTCTTACCGAGATTATTACTACATCGTAACCCTCCACTTGGGGAAGCGAACAGTCCTACCCTTGTGGGCCCACAAAAATGAAAGAAAACAACGATAAAGAGGGATTTTCATCTCCCTTGCACTCACTTCAAGAATGGACGGTTGGATCGGGTTGGGTCGTTGATTGGACGATTCGGATCAGCTCCTCTAACTCTCCCAACTCCCTAAGCTCTCTCTTAATCTCTCTTTCTTTCTTCTTAATCTTCTCTCTCTCTCTCTCTCTCTCTCTCTCTCTCTCTCTCTATTTCTCTCTTTTTTTTACAAATGGGAAATGAGAAGGCCCCTTACATATGGCCTTAGTATGGGTAGAGATTTTGGGGATAGAGGAGGGATTAAAAGGGGAAAGAGGGGTAGATAGGGAAGGAAAAAGTGAGGGAAATGATGGTTAATAACTATAGAGTAGGGTAGGTGTTGACTTTAGGATTTTTTTGGCATTACATGTGATGGATTGATGGAAAAAGGTGATGGGAGATTGATTGATGGATAGATAGAGTGATTGATTGATTAATTAGACTTTCCATGAACTTTTGAAAATGGGGCTCGCGCTACGCGTGCGTTGCGCGGCTCGCCTCAGATTGTGCAAATGATCGTAACTTTCACACCGGGTATCGCAATGGGGCATGCCGCGCGGCGTTGGAATCGCAGCGCCTACGCGGTTGCCAGGTTATAGGTCTTGGGTCGATGCGGTATTGAAATAGAGTCGTGATCAAGGCTCGCTAGTCTGATCCATCCGGGACTTACCGGCACCGGAAACTAAGCATACGGATGGCAAATAAGGGTACGAGTCTTACAGCCCTCGAGTTCCTCTCCTTTTCCTTCATTTCTAGATGCTCTAGAATAAGTGGGAAAGCCTCCTTATATAGAGATTTTGCGCACCGACTTAAAAAAATTATGAAACTTCATAAGCACCGCCTCTGTCGATCGATCGATCGATTGATCAATTGCACATTCGGTAGATGGATCACAAATTCTATCAATCAATCTCAAACTTGCAAATAGCCTAGCAAGCTTTTTCTGAATTTCAGGGTTTTATCAATCGATCTACGAACTTTGTCGATCGATCGATAGGTCTGTCAATTGATCTATAAATTTTTTCTACCAATCTACAGATTAAGCTGTTTAACATGTTCAAGGGTCATTTTCCTAAATTTCAGGACTTTTATTCTTCCGACCCTAGATTTCAAGGCTTTGTATTTCTAACCCTTTTAGCACTTTTGACTTGATTTCTTCCAAGTTCTTTACTTCTTCAACTTTACATTCTTTTGGGCTTTAAATCATGTCTATTGGCATGAATTTCATCGAACCTCTCTCAAATCACTTGTAATACAAAAATAAACTTAATTAGTTCAAATTAACCATGAGTTGTAAGGAAAGACAATCTGAATTAAGGGAGAATATGTAATATTTTAGTACTCAACACAGCCCCTAACCAACATTTTTCTAGTCCTCTAGCAAAACATGCGAAAGATAAGCTCAAAATTTAAAGCCAAAGCTGTTAGAAGAGTATTTTTTGTGTTTTCTATATTTACCGAATAATAGAACTCCAAGGTATAAGGCAGTGAAAAACATATGGGCCTAGATTCCATTGTAATTAGTAAGCTTCCAATATGGGTTCAAAGTCATCAATCAACTACTAAAATAACTTTAAACATTGAGTTCCTAGAGTGCTTAATGAGTTCTCTAATTTAACACCATTAAAGGTTTAACTTTATGCCAGAAAGTTAACATGGATGATTCCCTAAGGCGGTTATATCAACACAAGCATAAACCAAAACTTGACTTATTGTTTAATGATAAATTTTACAGCTTTTAATTTTTCGTTTTCATCGATGGCTTTCACTCTAATCCCATTCCTTTTTTGTGGTCATAGGTAGCCCTTTTCGATGCTATTTTTTTCAATTACTTTTGTTTTCTTTTAATATTTCTTTTTTCCAACTAACAATTCTTCTCTTGAACATGATGGTCTAGCTCTCCAAGCTTGGTTCCTAGCACTTTTTAAACAATCATCAAATTAACATATACCGTATCAAATTTAAACTTAAAGAATGCAAGTTAAATGTGAATCTTGATTTCTGAACTCAAACAATGTTTAAAATATTCTATTAGCAAATTCAAGAAACGAACTCAATTTCTATCTAAACTAAACTAAAATTAAATTAAACGTAAATTGATTCAATCGAAAAGGAAAAAATAATGAAAATAAACACTAGGGTTTCTAAGGATTCACTTCTAGTTATTTACAATGTCTAATTCACTTAATTCAATTAGATAACTCAACTGGAATCAAAGTCCTATCCTATCTAACCAGATGGTAGAGCGGTTAAATTAGATTTAAACAAACCAAAATAGATATGAACTTCAATTTATTCGATTCTCATATGAAGGACCAAGTTATTGATCGCAGGGAATCCAAAGTATTCAACATATCCCTAGATCACGATTAATCAAGGAATTTTATAGATCAATCCCCTTACAAAACAGATAAGAAAACAATCTCAAGCTTCCTAAGCATCCAATGTTCTCAGAGTCAACAATGGATTATAGAAAACTAAAATTATCTATTTATTCAAACCAAAAACAACTAATTGTTCATAAATCAAACCATAATTTCGAATAAAAAGAACCAGATTAATATCATGAATAAACTATAATGTTCACCTCTTAGCCCTAGCTAAGAGAGTAGCCTAGCATGGCTATGAAAAACTGAAAAACAAACTAAAAGCTAAAAGAAAAGGGGAAGAATGGTGTGGCGTCACTCCTCCCTCTAGCTCTTGTCCTTCTCATTCGTCTCTAGATGCTCTAAAATAAGTGGGAAAGCCTCCTTATATAAAGTTTTTCCGCATCGACTTAAAAAATCACGAAACTTCACAAGCACCGCCTTTGTCGATTGATCGATCGATTAATCACATTCCATTGATCGATCACAAATTCCATAAATCAATCTCAAACTTGCAAAGAGTCTAACAAAATTTTTGTGAATTTCAGGATTTTATCGATCGATGTATGGGCTCTGTAATTAAATTGATTGACAAACCTCGATTGATCTATAGATCTAGAACCTTTCAGCAAGTTTATGGGTCGTTTTCTTGAATTTCAGGACTTTTGTTCTTCTGACCCTGGATTTCATGGCTTTATATTTCTAACTCTTTTCAGCTCTTTTGACTTGATTTCTTCCAAGTTCTTCACTTCTTCAACTTTATATTCATTTGGGCTTTAAATCATGTCCATTGGTTTGAATTTCATTGGACCTCTCTCAAATCACCTGTAACACAAAAACAAACTTAATTAGTCCAAATTAACCATGAATTATAAGGAAAAGCAATATGAATTAAGGGAAAATATGTAATATTTTCGCACTCAACAACACACTAGATTTCTTTATCTCACATCTTAAACTCGTTGCACATTTAATTGTATATCTTATAGTCTAGGATTTTGAATTTACTTAATTGAATTAATTGGTAAATAATTTTAAGTGATCCTCTTCACCCCCTTTAGAACTTAGCCATAATTCTAAGCTCCACCAAATTGTTTTGCATGCACAATTTCAAGGCCCATCATCGTGTTTGTGAAAAAATCACACTATCGATCCATTTTTTAGATCATTTTAGGGTATGACTTCGAAAATGAGGGAAATCCAATGCTCAAGTGAACCACATTAGGCAAATCTATTTTACGGTTCTAGAGTGACCATTGAAACCTTCCTAGAGCCCACCTGCAATTCCGATTTACTTCATTCTTTTGGATCATATCCTAAAATGAGCATACAAAATGGATGGATGGTTTCGATCAATTGTACATGTAACGATGGACCATATAAACTTTTCACACACCGTCCCAAAATAATGAGGGTAGATTCATGAAAATTAGTGCCCTTAAGGGAAAAATAGTCCTTTATAGGCCTTAATAGTAATTCTTTATCTACTTTGATAGTCAAAGCAGGTGGATTTTTGAATATTAACCTAATAGAAGTGGCTATCTCTTAATGACCTTTTTCTTCTTGTTAACGGGCTGTTATAATTCACTAACAAATAACGACAGACCTGTTATCATTACTTAGATCATTTTTAAATACCTGAGCTAGCCTAGTTATCTCAATGTGGCGAAAAGCGGATTGTGTAGTGCATACTGCACTGACTTTAGTGTGTTAGTGTCACCGCCTATACATTTGGCGAGATAATGAGATAGGTTTAGGGTTTGTTCACAACCCCAAGTGTAGGGTCGCGATGTAGTAATAATCTCAGTGAGATCGAGGTCGATCCACGAGGAAGGAATATGGAAACTAGATCCAAACACTATGAGCTTAGCTAGGTTATAGATCTAAACTAATTTGAAATTGGTTTTGAATAAGTTAAATCTAGAATTTGAAGAAAATAGTCTAAAACAAACACTAGAGCATTAAGGATCCACTTCTAGTTACTAGCCATGCTTAATTCAATAATTCGATTCAATGCGCAACTGGAATCGAAGTCCTATCTCTATGCAGCCGAATGATATAGCAATTAAAGCACACAAACAATCTGAATTAAGCAGATTATATATTAATATGATTCCCTCATCAAAGCACAAGTATTTGGGTGCAAGGAATTCGATTCCTCAAATTATACAGACCAATCCTTCATCGTATTAGGTTAATTCACAATCATGGCCTTCCTTTAATCTTGTCACTCGATTAGATTAGAACTAAAACTTGAACTAGAATCAAACCAATCAATACATATCTTTGTTTATTCAAATTCAACAAAACAAAATTTGAACTCTTCATTAATTAGTTCTAATAAAAATCCAATTGTTTTAACTCATGGAGAACTCTAAGCATTCACCGTATCCAGAAATCACGACTGTTATAGGCAAATATAGTCTGGCGAGAAGTGAAGGATCGCGGCAATATGAATGCGAGGAGTCCAGGATGCGACTCGACTACGACTTCTCGTGCTCGCGGTAAGAGGTCGCACCTCTCTGATGCGAGCAGCTCGGCTCGTGCTCGCCAAAAGGGGTCGCATCTCTCTGATGCGAGCAGCTCGGCTCGTGCTCGCCAGATGGGGTCGCACCTCCCCGATGCGAGCATCTCGGCTCGTGCTCGCCAGAAGGGGTCGCATCTCCTGGATGCGAGCAATCCTGACACAAGCAGCTTGTCCATATCCTTCGATGGTTCCAAGCAGAGTTACATCCAATGAGGTGGTCTTCGCCCTTTCGGCGTCTCCTTTCTTTTCGGAAGCTATGACTCCAACTACGGCTTCCAGTTCATCATGAGCAATCAGCGCTATTACTACGCCTACCGGCTGCCTGTATAGGGTCGGTTTTTTGGGGCTTATCTTCTCTGATGGTTCCGGATCTCAAGGGATTGTCATCAAGGGACGTGATTGTTGAAATAAGTCATTGGGTTGGATCTCGTCTTTAAAGATAGGATCTTATCCCACGAAATCAGCAAGATCTCAGTGTCGTACACGAGATTAGCGGGATCACGATATCTTGTGTAACGGATTGAACCGCTTCAGATCTATATAAAGGGACGACTCCATTATGGGAAAGGTACACACAATATATTCAATCCCTGCCTTGTTTTGGCCTGGTGACTCTTCTTTTCTTCTTTGGCCTGACTTAAGCATCGGAGGGCTAACGGCTGGACCCCAGCCACCCTTAGTTGCTGTCTGTCTTCTTTCAGGTTTGGCGGAAGAAATCTGTGTTGGAGAGATGGTGAGCGTCCGGAGGGTACTGTTACGAAATCTGACATTAACAGTTTGGCACCGTCTGTGGGAACGACTTGAATCGTCAAAATCAATCGTTCTAACCATCGATCAAAATCCTTCGGCGATGCCTCCTAAAAAGGCTGTTCATCCTTCAACTTCAAGGCAGTGCACCACCTCCGCACTGATGAGACGGAATCCGTACCGGCCCTTCCACCTGCCTCGACGACATCCCTCAAGGAGCCCCAACTATGCCAATCACCAAACCCATTAATTGGAAGCTTCTAGAAATCAAGATGATGTCCTACAGTTTCCTCGGAAACACTCTCCTAAACTTAAACGCCGGAGTTCAGCGCTGTGAAATTCGGCTGATCAGCATTTCCCCCGAACCTCAGAGACAAGCCTCCGAAGGGTTACCACTGCAGCCCATACCAGTGGCATCTAGACATTCTATAGATGAACCACAGGTCCCACCACTTGGCAGCCATCCCCCTGTACCGTCTCCACATTCTATACATTCTAGTTCGTCTCGACAACCTCAACCGCAGGGCTCCACCGCTGAAACATCAAGCTATACCCTACCATGGGAAGGAGATCTCAAAAGAATCCATGATCGTTTTGATGTTATGGAACAGCGATACCAGGCAAATCGGCCATCTGCCGTCATGACGGCGATACATCAATCCGAGTCCCCCTTCACCAGCGAGGTTATGGAAGCCCCGTTACCTAGGAAGTATCGGACGCCTGTTATCACCCCGTACACAGGTATTGGCGACCCTCTTGAACATCTGGAAACATACAGGTCCCTCATGGAGTTGGAGGGACATGGTTCAGAAATCATGTGTAGGGCTTTTCCCTTAACATTGAAGGAAGCAGCTCGTACGTGGTTCCGGGGGTTAAAGCCTCGTTCCATCAGTTCCTTTTTCCAGTTATCGGAGATATTCCTTTCTCAATTCATGGGAAGCATCCGCATCAAGAAGCCAGCTGTTGAGCTCTTAATTGTGCATATTCTACCCCCAATTCATCACTCATTGTGCAAGGTTTGTATGGTTTATAGGCTAATCCAATGCATGTTTTGTGACTACAGGACTGAGAGGGAGCTCCACTCAATTGAAGACAAAAGGGTTCATTTAGGATCATTCTGATGAAGAACATTTGAGGACCAAAGAAGAAAAGAAAGAAATAAGTAAAGAAGAAAAGAAAGCAGAAGAAAGAAAGAAAGAAAACAAAAAGAAAAGAGGCTGACCGGTCGTGACCGGTCGGCCAAGGACGCCAGACCGGTCAGTGACTGGTCAGCCATGCAGGTTTGGATATTACTGAAGAGGACCCGACCGGTCATGACCGGTCGGTCATTGTTGCTGGAGAGTTGCTGAAGGCGTCTGACCGGTCATGACCGGTCGGACATGCTTGCTGGACCAATGTTGAATAGGCCCGACCGGTCTTGACCGGTCGGCCACACTTGCTGGAACGTTAATAAAGACATCCGAACCGGTCAAGACCGGTCGGATATGGCTGCTGGACTAAGGATAAACAAGGGCCGACCGGTCATGACCGGTCAGCCATGCCGTACTGACTTAGAAGTTGCTAATTTTATCCCGATTTTTCTTCTCTGTGCTGCGTAAGTGTTACGCACTTTTCTCGATTCTTTCCGAAGTTGTGGAGCTTCCAGACTATAAAAGGACACTAGGGATCGTTCCTAAGGTATCCTAGAAGGGTTCAAGCGAGGTGGAGACTGTGGAAGTGGAGATTGGAGTTTCACAACTCCTTTTGGTTTTGCTTTGCTATTTTCATGCTTTTGTAGTTGTTTCATGTTTCCTTGGATCATGAGCAGCTAAACCTCTTAGCTAGGGCTAAGAGGTGAAGCTTGTAGTGGATCCAAGATGTTTTAATTCGGAGTTAAGTGGTTTAAGTATGGAATTCATGATTATGAACTAAGGTTTGAAGTTTATACAAGTTTTTAAGTAATTTTTTCTTAGTCTTGTGATGACTCATGGATGTTTGGATGAATTACTTATCTTCTTAATTCGTTTGTAACGGTCTAGACCTGTATGATCTGAGGAATCGGAGTGCGCTCTAGTACTAAGCTCTTTATGAAGGGACTTCATGCCAAAGTTCTATTTTTGTTGATTTTCTGGAATATGTAATGACTGTGCATGTGATTTGAATCCAGTTCAAATCCTGATCTAGCCTTGTCTTGTGAGAGGACTTGAGGATGGTTATGATTGAGAACTAGACTTATAGGAAAGGGGAATGACCTATGCAATTGAGCATGCTCAGCTCGGCCTACATTGAGTGAATCTTATGCATAGAACTTATATATTACAGAATGTTTGGTTTAACAGCTCTATCATCCGACTAAGATAGACAGGAATGTCGATTCTAGTTGAGAGAATAAGAAACCATAGCGGATTGAACATCAAGGATTGCTACAAGTGAATCCTCTGAACCCCTAGTGCCTTCTTATAATTACTTTCGATTTAATTCAGCTTTTGTCACTCACATCAACTTCATACATAATCTGATTAGTAAACTTAAATAGACACTTGTGGATGAATTTGTGAGATCCTACGTAGTTCCCTGTGGATCGACCTCGGTTTATCGAGTTTATTACTACATCGCAACCCTACACTTGGGGAAGCGAACAAGTTTTTGGCGCCGCTGCCGGGGGACCTTGACGGTTTTCACAAATTTCTGAAATTAGTATCTATTTAGGATTTTTTTTTAAAGATTTTTAGACTAACTTAGTTTATTTATTTGATTTTTTTCAAGGATTTCTAGGAAGCTGAAGAAGATACAAGAGTTTCAAGTGCGAATCAGGTTCTATCTTTCTAAACCTTACTCTTCTCCTTCTCCTATTCATTCCTATTCATCTCTTGTAGAGTGGGTGGAGATTCCTTTTGGATCTCTAAAAGGTCGACCTTTTTGCCACCTGGATTCCTATTGGTCGGCTCAGCCGCCTTGGATCCACCTTGTGCTCAGAGATTTCTTTTCTCATCTCTACTCCTCTTTTTCCTTTTTTTTTTGCACTTTTTCTCAAAAGATTCAAAGAGTGGGTGGGGAGTTCTCTGAACCCCTATTGACCAGGAGAAATCGGTCTCTATCCTTGCTTCTGGCCTAGCCATTGTAAGACACCTTGTGCTTCGGTCTTAGAGAAGAGTAAAGAAAAGGGAGGAAGAATTCTTCTTTCTTTTTGTTTATTATTTTTGGTTTTGCATGCCACATTGGGCTCGGGATTCCAATAACCAACTCATAAGTGAAGGGGGGATAGTAGAAGGAATTGATAGAGAGCCACGTGCTAGGAGACAGCTAGATTCTCCAATTTTATCTGAAAATATGGCTGCAAATCAACCTAACCCGAACCAAAATCAAACTGAAACTGGGGAGAATGTGGTTGAGGATGTTCCCCGACCAAGGACTTTACGTGATTTCTTGCAACCTGCAAGAACGAGCACTCCCTCATGCATAGTATTTCCACTAATGCAGGGAACAGTGGATTTGAAACCGGGGAGTGATCAATCTTCTCCCTAAATTCCATGGTCTATAGACAGTGAAAGTGCCTATCAACACCTTAGGGAGTTTGATGAGGTAATCACCACCATGCACTTTGCAAATGTGACTGAAGATGTAGTAAGACTTAAATTCTTCCCTTTCACTCTTAAGGATAAAGCCAAGGGTTTGGCTTTATGCATTGAGGCCAAGATCAATTGGTTCATGGACTGATATGCACAGAGAATTTATTAAAAAATTCTTCCTACTCACAAAACGAACATGCTTAAGCGCCTTATCATGAACTTTGCCAAAAGGAAGATGAAACTTTTTCCCAATGTTGGGAGAGGTTTAAGGACCTATTAAACGCATGCCCACATCATAGGCTATGAAATTTGGCGGATTATAAGTTTTTCTATGAAGGACTTGACTTCATCCATGCGCCAATTTGTAGAGATGATGTGTAATGGAGAGTTCATGAATAAGGAAGCTAATGAAGCATGGGATTATTGGAAGAATTGGCTGAGAGGTGGCACAGTCTTGGGACACATCTAACCAACAAGTTCCAAGACCTGGCCAACAAAAGGAAAAGGGAGGAATGTATGTCTTATCAGAAGAAGATAGCATAAGTGCACCGGTTGGCTAGCCTCACAAGAAAGGTCGAAGCCATGGAATTAAGGAAAGGAGAAAAACAATCAACTCCACTGACGTTGAAACTGTTTGTGGAATTTGTGCTGGAAATCAACATGCTACACCAGATTGTCCCACAATTTCAGCAGTCCAAGGCATCTTACAAGAACAAACAAATGCCATAAACAGTTATCAACAGCAATATGGTGCTCCAAACTCAAACATGTTTAATCCTAATTGGAAGAACCATCCCAACTTCAGTTGTAGGAATGGACCCACTGCAAATGCAAACAACACTCCAAAAGTATCACTAGAAGAGATGTGGGTGCACTCGTATCGGTCCAGAATGAGTATAACAAGACAAATTCTCTAAAATAGATGGGTTCATGTAAGAGCAATTGAAATTCAATCAAAATTCAAAACCAAGCCATTAATGAATTGAAAACATCTCTGGCTAGAGTTGAAGCTTCAACCTTAGTGGGAGAGAGAAGGGCACACTTCCTGCTACCAACCTCTTCCTAACCCAAGTGGTAAGACCCATACCCTTGTTTGCCCTCCGTACGCTAATTCTGGTGCCGGTACCGTCCCGGACGGATCAGATTAGCGAGCCTTGACCGCGACCCTATCTTTAGTACCCGCATCGACCCAAGACCTATACCTCGGCGACCGCGGTAGGCGCTGCTCGATTCCCACGCGCGCGGCACGCCCCATTGTGATACCCCGGTGTGAAAGTTATGATCGATTGCGTAATTCGAGGTGGGCCCGCGCAACGTGCGTGTGTCGTGGGCCCACTTGCACAAATTCCAAGATATGTCACATCAATCAAATCCTCACCATCATTCTCACCTACACCTATCCCATACCCACCCTACCCTACACACCCCATAACCCCCATTCCCTCTCTCTCCTCCCCAAAGTCAACTATAAACCCATACCCCCCATCCCTCTCTCCCATTCACCATCATCACCACAACCATCCACCTCATGATTCCTTCGTAGCTCTCTCCTCTCTTAGCCCCCCATACAAGTCATACGTAGGGGGGAGAGAAGAGTTCATTTTGCAAAAGAGATTGAGAGAGGAGAGGAGAGAGAAAGAGGAAAGAGATTTTGAGAAAGGAGCGAGAAAAGAGAGAGATTTGAGAGATTTAAGAGAAGGTAGAGAGAGGTTAGAGAGATTGAGGGTGTAGATCCTTGCTTGGAGGGCCCCAACCATCATCCGGACCGTCCGGATCGTCCGATCATCAACTCGATTCAATCCAACCGTCCATTATTTGAGGTGAGTGCAAGGGGTACATAAATCCCCCATTTTCTTCTTTCCCTTCATTTTTCCTTTTCTTTGGGCCCACCTGATGGTGGACGACCTGATGGATGGATTGGATCATCCATGAATGGGCCCTCCCACTTTGTAATAATAATAATAATAATAAGAATAATAATAAAAATAAAAAAAAGAGAGAGAGGAAGCTAACACCCGCTGGACAGACAGCGTCCATGAGGACGCTGCTGCCAGCAGGGCAAGCCCATTTTGGGCGTTGGTCGTGTTGGGCAAGGGTCCCCACACGTGGGACCCCACCTGATGTATGTATTAGATCAACGCCGTCCAGCTGTTTTCCTCCACCCCATTTTATGGCTGGACGCCAAAAATGGAGAAGATCAGATCTCAGGTGGAACCCACACCAAGGAAAACAGTGGAGGCAAAGGACGTCTACTATCGAAACTTCCATGGTTCACTATGATGTTTTGGGGACTCGCGAATCAGCGCGCCCAATATGGGGCTTGTTGGGTCCTAATGAGAAGGGGAACCTAATGGAAATGGACGGATTCGGATCTTCACTAAGTTGGGCCCCACATGAAATGACCACAAGAACAAAAAAACACAATAAATATATATATATATATATATATATATATATATATATATGTATGCTGGACGTCCAGCGTCTGGACGTCCTGACGCTGGAACGTCCAGCCTCACTTGGACGCTACAATGGGGTCCCACTCGTGGGACCCACCTTGATGTTTGTGTTCCATCCACGCCGTCCATCAGTTTTCCCAGATCATTTTAGGGCCAGGGCCCAAAGATGAGCCAGATCCAAATCTTCAGTGGACCGCACCGCTTGAAACAGTGGGAATAATGATTCCTACTGTCAGAATCTTTTGGCCCACCTTAACGTTTCTAGATGGATTTGCATATCCAATATGGGGCTTGTTGGGTCCCCCATGAGATGGGGAACCTGATGAACGGAGTGGATCAGACCCATGTGGGCCCCACTTGATATGAACACAAAAAAAAAGGAGAAAGAAAATAGGAAAGAAGAGTCAGCGTTGCTGACGCTGGGCGTACCAACGTCCTGGCACGCTGGCTCGGCCAGCAGTGGCCCACTTGTGGGTCCCACCATGATGCATGTGCTGTATCCACACCGTCCATCCAGTTGGGGAGATCATTTTAGGGCATGGCCCCAATAATGAGTCAGATCCAAGTCCGAGGGGGCCCCACCACAGAAAACAGTAGGGACAGTAGGCCCTACCGTTGAAACCTTCTCATGGCCCACCGTGATGTTTATTTGAGATCCAACCTGTTCATAAGTTCACACAGACATGGAGGGAGGAAAAACAAAATATCAGCTTGACCGAGAACTTCTGTGGGCCCCACTTCGTGAGAGCACAATA
The DNA here is from genome assembly GCA_003013855.2 of Liriodendron chinense. Taxonomy (NCBI): domain Eukaryota; kingdom Viridiplantae; phylum Streptophyta; class Magnoliopsida; order Magnoliales; family Magnoliaceae; genus Liriodendron; species Liriodendron chinense. The sequence goes on from PVNU02001852.1 coordinate 17,900, forward strand.
TATATATAAAAAAAAAAGAAAAAAAGAGGAGGACATGAGACAGCTGGACAGACAGCGTCCAGGGGACGCTGCTGCCCAGCAGCCCTCTGGGCGTCCCAATGGGCCCCATTCGTTGGGCCCACTTAGTATGTGCCTTGTCCACTACGTCCATATATTTTTCCACCTCATTTTAGTGGGCCATGCCACGGGCCAATAATGGGGATAATAATCTCCACCATTGAAACCTTCCTAGACCCAAAATGATGTTTTTTGTCACCCAACCTATCCATAAGTGGCTGGGCCCAAAATTTAAGCATATCCTAATGTCAAGTGGACCATGCTATAGTGGAATAATGATTTCCAACATTGAAACCTTTCTGGGTTCTACAGTGATGATTATTTGCTATCCAACCGGTTCATAAGATCACATGGATATGGATGAAGGAGAACACACAAATATCTGCTTGATTCAAAACTCATTGGGACTAGATGGGTACCTCGCTGCCCAGCAGGTGGCCCACCCTATAGGTCCCAACGTGATGTATCTATTAGCTCCACCATGATGTATATGATTCCATGCCGTACATACATTTTGACGGCCTATCTTGTATGTGCAGGCCCAAGTATGGGCCGATGTGGTCTCAAGTGGGCTATGCCACGAAGACTTTTACATTTCCAATGGGACCCACAGTCTGGGTCCCTCTCTCTATGGATATATTGGGCCTTTTAAGGCCAATGTTACATGATATGTTTGGTAACATGCTAGTATGATTAGCTTAATATGTCACACTGATAACATGCTTAGTATAATGAATACCATGCTTATTCATATGCCCATACGCATCATTTGTATGCCTGTTATGGATCATGATTAACCATAGCATATGCTAGTTGGCTTGTTATACTTAGGGGACCCGTGTGAGACAGGGTCGCCCCACATGATTGCGCAGTATGCGTAAGTTGGTGCATGATTTGGATTGTATGACTCATGCATTTCGCATTATTTATGTCACGATCGCTTTCACACCCTAGCAGCATCAGGGTGGTGGCCACCATAGTCACATCATGGTTGGCAGTATTGGACACCGGAAACTTGTTCTAGTACGTGGGCGCTATGGATGTCCTTGGGTGAAAGTCCCTAAACCCTGTGGTACCAGTAGGATGCTCCAACGTCGAGACCGAGTGGATAACATGAGCGCCCGTGTGCCAAATACCAGTAGGCCGCGTCTCCCACTGTGTCGAGGTCGGTTGGAAAGGGGTGTGACCTTATCCGCCTAGGTGAAGTGGGCTGTAAGCTAGGTCGAGTCTGACCAGCTCATGGAATGGGTCCGCTATCGGCGAGCCGGGTGGGCATTGGCATACCACTGACGAGGGGATAGTGAGGTCTTTTCTACTCGCTTGGTTACGCGCGCGATGTGCGGCGGCCAATATTAGAGTTATTAGACCCCGGTGATGTCCCAGATGATAACTATTTTGATATGTGGATCAGTTGAGGATTGACGTATTTGCATTGCAACTCTAGCATGTAACACTCGGCCATGTAGGCCCTTGCATAGCATAGCCTTGGGATGGCTGATAGCATTCATGAATTTGGTAACTTAGCCCTCTACTGCTTTCGCTTACTCTGATATCTGCATACTTGTCATATGCATCACACGAGCACACACGCACTCACTACTGGGCTTCGTAGGAAGCTCATGCGTGTTTGTTTACACTGCAGGTACTAGAGCCTATCAGCAGCATTGAGGGCGGTTCATGTACCTGATATTTTGGACTTCTACTTTATGTTGTATTTCCCTTTCCAATATTGTACTCAACAAACTTTTAGTGGATATTTGATGATGTTTATGGTTTTGTTTATACTCCTGTACAAAAAAAATTTACCCTGAAAATCCTCCTGGTAGGATCCCAGGATCGGAACCTGGCACATGAGAGCTAGGAGCCGAGAATGGGGTACTACGGAGGCTGTTGGCACCAAGGTCGGCGATCGGGAATTTAGTGAGCCTGGTCCCCGGGTTTGGGGCGTGACACCAAGAACCCAGTATGAGATACAAGATGCAAGCTCATCCTCCCACCATACGGAACATGTTCAAGCTATCACCACTTTGAGAAGTGGGAAGGAAATTGTCAAATCTAATCCGGTGAAGGCTCCAAAGCCTAAGGATCCGGAAATTCTCAAAGAGGATGATAACTCAAACAATACTCCACAAGAGAAAGAATCGGAAAGACAATATAAGCCGGTTGCCCCATTTCCACAAAGGTTGATTTCACCTAAACCTTTAGATAAAATCTGGAGATTCTGGAAGTTTTCAAGCAGGTGAAGATCAACATCCCGCTGTTGGATGCAATAAAACAAATACCATCTTATGCCAAATTTTCTAAAGGAATTGTGTACAGTCAAAAGGAAACATAACGTTCACAACAAAGTTCTTTTGGCTGAGAATTTGAGCGCCATCATCAAACAAGAGGTGCCCCAAAAATACAAGGATCCAGGTAGTCCAACCATCTCATGCATCATAGGAGACTACCAGATTAAACAGGCTCTACTCGACTTGGGGGCAAGTGTGAATCTCATTCCATACTCGGTCTACGAACAACTTGGGTTAGGTGAATTGAAACCCACCAAAACCACACTCCAACTTGCTGATAGATCCATCCGGATACCGAGAGGAATGATAGAGGATGTTCTAGTCCAAGTTGATAAATTCTACTACCCAGTAGATTTTATTGTCTTGGACACACATCTCGTGATAGGCACTGGTACTCAAATTCCCGTCATACTTGGACGACCGTTTCTAGCTACCTCAAACGCCATTATCAATTGTAGAAACGGACTTGTACAAATGTCCTTTGGAAATATGACCCTTGAGCTTAACATATTTGAGTTATGCAAACAACCGCGGGAAGTTGATGATGATGTCTACGAGTTAAACATGATTGAATCATTCGTGGAGAATACAGTCCCCTTGTCACTATTTTCCGACCTTTTGGAGGCATGTGTGGCCCATCCTCATGAAATGAATGATGACACAACACAAGGGATGGATGCCATTATAGATGTGATGCCGGTGCTTGAGAATAAAAGATGGAGGGCCCCAATTGAACCTTTGCCTGTAAATGAGAACAAGGCCCTCCCATCCAACATCAAGGCACCAAAAATCGACTTAAAACCATTGCCAAGTGAGTTAAAATATGTTTATTTAGGTCGAGATGAGACATATCCAGTGGTGATTTCCTCCCACTTGGATGAGGAACAAGAGAGTAGGCTAATAGTCACTCTATTAGAGCACAAGAGTGCCATTGGATGGTCAATTGCGGATCTCAAAGGCATAGACCCACTGATTTGTACTCACCGCATACACCTTGAGGAAAATGCAAAGACAACCCGGCAACCACAAAGACGACTAAATCCAAACATGAAGGATGTGGTTAAGGCCGAAGTGGTGAAACTATTGGATGTAGGTATCATTTACCCAATATCTGATAGCCAATGGGTGAGCCCAACTCAAGTGGTGCCTAAGAAATCCGGAATAACCATCGTAGCCAATGCCAATAACGAACTCGTGCCAACTAGAGTCACTACCGGTTGGAGAATGTGCATTGACTACAGGAAGCTAAACACTGTCACGAGGAAAGACCACTTTCCCCTACCGTTTGTTGATCAGATTTTAGAACGGTTGGCGGGTCATTCCCACTTTTGCTTCCTTGATGGCTATTCAGGGTACAACCAAATAGAAATTGCCCGTGAAGACCAAGAAAAGACTACATTCACATGTCCATTCGGCACTTTCGCCTATCGACGGATGCCGTTTGGACTATGTAATGCCCCTGCCACCTTTCAGCTTTGTATGATGAGCATCTTTTCTGACATGGTGGGGACCATCCTCGAAGTCTTCATGGATGATTTTTCTGTATTTGGTTGTAGCTTTGATGAGTGCCTTGAGCACTTGAAATCTGTGCTGAAAAGATGTGAAGAGAAGAACCTTGTGCTGAATTGGGAGAAGTGTCACTTTATGGTCCAAAAGGGAATTGTACTTGGTCACATCGTGTCACAAAATGGAATTGAGGTGGGCAAAGCGAAAATTGATCTTATCTCTACCCTTCCACCACCCAAAAGCATACGAGATGTGCGGTCCTTTTTAAGACACGCAGGATTCTACAGAAGGTTCATAAAGGACTTCAGTTCACTCTCTCGCCCTTTATGTAACCTACTTCAAAAGGAAAATTCATTCGAGTGGAATGAAGAATGTCAAAAGGCCTTTACCACCCTTAAAGGTATGTTGACATGTGCCCCAATAATGCAACCACCCGATTGGAGTCTTCCTTTTGAGATTATGTGCGATGCTAGCGACTATGCTATTGGGGCCGTGTTAGGCCAAAGAAAAGATAAAAAGCCATGTGTCATCTACTATGCAAGTAGAACCCTAAACTCAACCCAGGCAAACTACACCACTACTGAAAAGGAACTTTTAGCCGTAGTTTTTGCCTTGGAGAAGTTTAGATCCTACTTGATTGGATCCAAGATCATTGTATTCACTGACCATACCGCGCTTAAGTATCTTCTCTCTAAGAAGGATGCTAAACCACGGTTATTAAGATGGATCCTCCTACTCCAAGAATTCGACATAGAAATACGTGATAAGAAAGGAGTAGAGAATGTAGTAGCTGACCACCTCTCTCAACTTGTCCTCACTGATTCCCCTGAAACGACTGCAATCAATGACATGTTCCCCGATGAACAAATTTTTGCTGTTTCCCAATTGCCATGGTATGCGGACATTGCTAACTATCTTGCTACAGGTATAATTCCTACATATTGGAAAAGGCAAGATAAGGATAGATTCTTCTCGGAGGTACGGAAATTCCTATGGGACGACCCATACTTATTCAAGTATTGTCCCGATCAAATCATAAGGAGATGTGTCCCAGATGATAAGCAACAAAGTATCATCTCCTTCTGTCATTCTCAAGCATGTGGTGGCCACTTTTCGGCTAAAAAGACCACAGCGAAAATTCTGCAATGTGGGTTTTATTGGCCCACCATGTTCAAAGACACACATGAGTTTTGCAAAGCATGTGAACCTTGTCAAAAACTAGGAGGAATATCCCGTAGAAATATGATGCCACTCAATCCCATCTTAATTATGGAAATTTTTTATTGTTGGGGCATCGATTTCATGGGCCCATTCCCATCTTCTTTTGGAAATGTATACATCTTGCTTGCCGTTGATTATGTTTCCAAATGGGTCGAGGCCATCCCTTGCCGGAATAATGACCATAAAACGGTCATTCGATTTTTAAAAGAAAATATTCTTTCCCGGTTTGGAACGCCTCGAGTCATCATAAGTGATGGAGGGTCTCACTTTTGCAATCGCCCTTTTGCAGCCCTAATGAAGAAATATGGCGTTACACACAAAGTGAGCACTCCCTATCACCCACAAACTAGTGGACAAGCTGAGATATCCAATAGGGAGATTAAACACATTTTAGAGAAAACGGTGAATCCCGATCGCAAGGATTGGTCACTTCGACTTACCGATGCTCTTTGGGCTTACCGTACTGCCTTTAAAACCCCTATTGGAATGTCTCCCTATAGACTTGTATATGGGAAGGCTTGTCACTTGCCTGTGGAGTTAGAACATAAGGCATATTGGGCTATTAAGAAGATGAATTTCAATTCTGACAAGGCAAGCTCGCTACGCAAACTACAATTGAATGAACTTGCAGAAATCCGGAATGAAGCTTATGAGAATGCGAGAATTTACAAGGACAAGACGAAGATATTCCATGATAAGAATATTCTTCGCAAGACATTCACGATAAATCAAAAAGTTCTCATGTATAATTCTCGCTTACATCTATTTCCGGGAAAATTGCGATCTCGATGGACCGGTCCCTACATTGTGCAAACTGTCTATCCATATGGGACTGTCGAGCTGTTGAATCCAAGGAACGGCAACATTTTTAAAGCAAATGGGCAGCGATTAAAGCCGTTCTTTGAGAAATTCCCTTCAGAAGGTATGTCCATACCTCTGAATGATCCTGTGTATCAGGACGATTGATCTCCTAGTCTGATGGAGGTATAGAGTAGTTAGGATTAGGATTGTGCTGCTTTTATTTTCGTTTTCATAGGTTTGGTAGAAGGAGGAAGATTTCCACTTTTCACTCTCTCAGGTACTATCATTCCTCACTCCCTTTTATTTTCAAATTGCTCTCATGTTTTGCTCATTGCGCATATTTTACATTGAGGACAATGCAAGCTTTGGTTGGGGGGTGTAGGATCGCTTGGATGAATCCAGCGTTTTGCAACATTTCAAGCAATTATGTGGAAATTTTTCGATTTGTCAAACATTCGAAACTCTTTTGGAAAACACCGGTTCTATGCATTCAAGTTGATATGAGCATAAGAGGAAGAGATATGCAGTGTATGGGGCTGGATGTCTGGAATTTCTCATAGCATAATGGTTTTTATTTGTGAACTCCCCTATTTTTGTGATTGATAGAAAACCTGAACACTTTTACACCTAGTTCACATTACACAATTTTCATGAGTTGAAGGGATTATATGATTTATGGATTAGCTAGACTTTGAATTAAGGTATTGAGAAATCTGGCCGGGGTACTTTGTCCATCCTTGTCCATGGGAAAATAATGAAAGATATGGATTTTTAAAAATCCTATCTAATTTAAAAAGAAAAAAAGGAAAAGGAAGGATGAAATTGGGAATGTAGAAAAACGGTGGAAAATTCCGATTAGGGCTACCTACTACCAACCGGGGGATGGTCTACCCGTAACCAAAGCCGGAAATGGGACGTAGTGTGAAAGTCGTCGGAAGGACGGTAAGGCAAATTCCTGTCATTGGCTTGATGTGGCTCTATGTACCTTGAGTTCTATAGTCTAGTTGATCTATGAAGAAGATAAACCTAGAAACTCGTGAAATGAATTTTCACTACCCACACTAGGTTGAATTTGTTCAAGTTCTTCTATTTATCAACCAATCAGCGGGAATTTCATATGAATGCTTATTATATTTTGAGGATTTACGGTTCCAACCTTTGACGCTTAATCTTTCTGAATCTTACACTTATGAACCTTGGAATGTATAGAAGGATGGTTTCTGAAAGAGAGTTGAGTTTTGAAGGATGGGATTAGTTCACGCATGTTTTGCTCGGGACTAGCAAAATGCTGGTTGGGGGGTGTGTTGAGCTCTTAATTGTGCATATTCTACCCCCAATTCATCACTCATTGTTCAAGGTTTGTATGGTTTATAGGCTAATCCAATGCATGTTTTGTGACTACGGGACTGAGAGGGAGCTCCACTCAATTGAAGACAAAAAGGGTTCATTTAGGATCATTCTGATGAAGAACATTTGAGGACCAAAGAAGAAAAGAAAGAAAGAAGTAAAGAAGAAAAGAAAGCAGAAGAAAGAAAGAAAGAAAACAAAAAGAAAAGAGGCTGACGGTCGTGACCGGTCGGCCAAGGAAGCCAGACCGGTCAGTGAGCGGTCAGACATGCAGGTTTGGATATTACTGAAGAGGACCGACCGGTAATGACCGGTCGGTCATTGTTGCTGGAGAGTTGCTGAAGGCGTCCGACCGGTCATGACCAGTCGGACATGCTTGCTGGACCAATGTTGAATAGGCCCGACCGGTCTTGACCGGTCGGCCACACTTGCTGGAACGTTAATAAAGACATCCGACCGGTCAAGACCGGTCGGATATGGCTGCTGGACTAAGGATAAACAAGGGCCGACCGGTCATGACCGGTCGGCCATGCGTACTGACTTAGAAGTTTCTAATTTTATCCCGATTTTCTCTGCGCTGCGTAAGTGTTACGCACTTTCTCGATTCTTCCGAAGTTGGGGAGCCTCCAGACTATAAATAGACACCTAGGGATTGTTCCTAAGGTATCCTAGAAGGGTTCAAGCGAGGTTGGAGACTGTGGAAGTGGAGATTGGAGTTTCACAACTCCTTTTGGTTTGCTTTGCTGTTTTCATGCTTTTTGTAGTTGATTCATGTTTCCTTGGATCATGAGCAGCTAAACCTCTTAGCTAGGGCTAAGAGGTGAAGCTTGTAGTGGATCCAAGATGTTTTAATTCGTAGTTAAGTGGTTTTCAGTTTGGAATTCATGATTATGAACTAAGGTTTGAAGTTTATACAAGTTTTTAAGTAATTTTTCTTAGTCTTGTGATGACTCATGGATGTTTGGATGAATTACTTAGCTTCTTAATTCGTTTGCAACGGTCTAGACCTGTATGATCTGAGGAATCGGAGTGCGCTCTAGTACTAAGCTCTTCATAAAGGGACTTCATGCCAAAGTTCTATTTTTGTTGATTTTCTGGAATATTTAATGACTGTGCATGTGATTTGAATCCAGTTCAAATCCTGATCTAGCCTTGTCTTGTGAGAGGACTTGAGGATGGTTATGATTGAGAACTGGACTTATAGGAAAGGGGAATGACCTATGCAATTGAGCATGCTCAGCTCGGCCTACATTGAGTGAATCTTATGCATAGAACTTACATATTACAGAATGTTTGGTTTAACAGCTCTATCATCCGACTAAATAGACAGGAATGTCGATTCTAGTTGAGAGAATAAGAAACCACAGCGGATTGAACATCAAGGATTGCTACAAGTGGATCCTCTGAACCTCTAGTGCCTTCTTATAATTAATTACTTTCGATTTAATTCAGCTTTCGTTACTCACATCTACTTCATACAACAATTTGATTAGTAGACTTAATTAGACACTTGTGGATGAGTTTGTGAGATCTTACATAGTCCCTGTGGATCGACCTCGGTCTTACCGAGTTTATTACTACATCGCAACCCTACACTTGGGGAAGCGAACAGTCCCAAATAGTGGACATTCTTAAAATAAGTCGAGTAACCATATACCTCTAAAGAAATCACGCGAGGAACACCCTCTGGTGCATGCAAAACGAGGGTGTACGTGACTTCCCTAGACTTAGCCAAGATTCCTTAGCGAACCCCGCTGATCGCCGTGATCAGAACTGTCCGGAATCAGACCCGTAACTCCTTTGTGATTTATGATGAACAGTGGAAGTGGTTGCGCAACGAAACGGGCCCCACAAACCCTTCAAAAATCAAAACCCAATCGATGGAGCCCACATTTACGTGTCCGACGCACCTTGAAATCCGAGCAACCCACGCATCCAACGCACCCTTAAAAACAGCACGTCAGCCCGCCATTTCGCGAAGGCCCATGCATCCAACGCACCTTGAAAGCTGATCAACGCACCCCATAATCAATGGACGGTTAAGAGACGGGTTCCAGATGCGTAGAGCCTCACGCACCCGACAATTAAACCCCACGCACCCGTATGATATTTAGACACCTGCAATCAAATAAATAGGTGCGTTGAGGACATTTGACAGATGCGTGATACGTGGCAGCTTCCTATTGGCCGACTTCACCTATAAATACCCCTCGACCCGCTCATTTACCAGACCAGAGAGAAAAGAAAGGGAGCTGCTGCCGCCGGAAACCCAAAGATCCCGCCGGAATCCTTGCCGGAACACCTCTACGTCCATCGGAATCCTATTTTCGGGCGCGGAACCGTTGTTAAGGTCTGGATTTCATATATTTAAAACGCACCTGTAAAGGGGCCTCACGCATCCAAAGATCTTACGCATCCAAAAGGACACCACGCATCCGTCAATTCAGTCTCCACGTGTAATTCCAGCAAAATCAAATTTAGTGAAAAGAACCCAACGCACCCTGAATATGCACCAATGCACCCTTAAATTCATCTCATAAGCGAGATTGAATTGACAGGTGCGTGCAGCCCCCACACACCCGTAAATCAGATCACACGCACCCAGAAATCAGCCAATTGTAGATCATGTTAGCAGGTGCACCGGGCTCAATTTTGAGTATTTTCAAGGACTACTGGAGCCGGTCTTGGGTATTTCGACCATTCCGGATATAATGGAACGGCCAAACGAACGTTTCGAGAACTCTAAATGAGCAGAATCGAGCATCTTCAAGACTTAACCCTATCCGACGCAATGAACGGGATAACTTCCTGGAAAGGAGTCACCAACATCCAGAGCTATGCAAATATGCTGATATTTACGTTCACTGCAAAGGCATGATCCAATTTGTGCTAAAGCTAGACCAGCAGGGCCTTGATTACCACAATGAAACGTGTTAAAGAGTTTCAATCCTCTACAAAACCAATTGCTCAACTGCCACAACACAACAGTCGATGCCCTACCCATTTAAACGGTATCCGCCGGTTAGACTGCGCAGGTACACATAACTGTAGAACGGACTTCCCGAGGTCACCTGTCCCTACATTGACAGGCGCGGGCCCAGAGTCGTCCATCTCAGTAATAAACCCTGACAGTCCTAACCCGGGTCTCCGACCAAAATATGGGACATAGACATCTGACTAATACAGAAGTGGTTCAGTATACAGCAGAACAAATATAGGCCCCATGGCCATAAACTCTAAAAAAAATCCTAGTCCCTGCTGGCTAGTCTTTTGCCTTCTAATCAAGGGTCATCAATCATTCGATGTAATTAAGGGCTTGTGCCAGATCACGGCCTGGAATGTATAAGATCTCAGAATCTCTGGAATAAAATTCGCCTTGCGATATCTCTTCGTGTGTATCTTTTGTGAATGCTTGTGATTGTCTATGAATGTTTTTATTACTTAGAACCCCAGAGCAACTAAACACCACATTCCAGAGAACGTTCCCCGCGGTCCATTCTCTAGTTCTAACAATAGTATGTCGCAGTTATAACTATAAGCACATGCTAACAAGGAGAGTGTAGGGTGCATGAACTTTAAAACATGGAGCATGCTAAGAAACATGATTAATAAGAAAATGTAACTATCTAATCATAGTTAATCATGCATAATTGGTCATCTATGATATACATTAAGCATTAAAGCTCAAGGGCTTATAGCCCAATCAACCAACCTCCCCTGGTGGTATATCAAGACCAATAAGAAGCAAAGATTAGCATACAATTAAGCATGAAATTCAGCAAGATTAGCTAATCTAAGCATGGTGATAATCTAGCAAGCAAATGTATCAAATAAAAGCAAGGCTAAATTATCAAAATTTGGGCTAATGAGGCTTGAATCCTCTTATTTGCCCATACACACAGAAATGAGCTGAAATCCTTAGATATACCTATATAAGCATTTCTAGCTACCCTCATTAACTATGTTTAGTTTGATTAGCCTAAGGGTAACTAATTTTCTCAACACCCTCATAAAATGTAGCATGAGGTGAGGGGTTGGGAACTCCTTCTTCTCCTAGAAGGGATAGCGATTGGGATCCCCTCTTAGATATGCAGGAAGAGGGGTTGTGACGGAAGCTGTGAGAGCTAGATCTTTATGTTGGCTCTCATCACAAGCGGAGTCACCAGATTCAAACTCCTTCGTATCATCCCAAGTGGCAGCGATTGCCTTTTTACCTTTCAGTTTAGGCCCATCCGGACATTTCGGGGCAATATGGTCACGACGACCGCAACCGTAACAACGGACGGATGAAGGCATGGATGATTTTCCTTTATGTTTATCACCCTTCTTGTCCTTCTTGTCACGGCTACTCCCTCTATCAAATTTGAGAAATCTCTTAAATTTTTTGTTCAATTTCTATTCCTCATCATCCTCATCATCATTATCTTCCTCCGACTCACTCTTAATTTTTTTATGTTTGAGAGAGGACTTGAGAGCGATGCTTTTCTTTCTAGAGGGGCCCTTAAAGTGTAGTTCATGAGTTTGTAGGGAACCTATGAGTTCTTTTACTTTCATGTTATCTATGTCTCTACACTCCTCTAAAGCAATTATCTTGGAGTCAAATATACCCGGGAGGGACCTAAGAATTTTTCTACAAATCCTACCTTGTTGAACCCGATTAGCCAAGACAAACAGGGAGTTGCAAATATCTGACAATTTAGTATAAAACTCCATGAACGTTTCAGTCTCTTCCATCTTAATGTTTTCAAATTTGGTGGTTAAGAGCTAAAGCTTCGAGCGTCTTACTGTGCTAGTTCCCTCGTGGGGTAACCTCAAGTATATCCCACTCTTCTTTTGTAGTTGCGTATGTGAGAATGCGCTGAAATTCATCCGGGGAAACCGCACAGCAAATCGCATTGAGAGCTTTGGCATTTGCTATGTATTGAGCTCTCTCTCTCTCTCTCTCATCCCATTTGGAATCATCTTTGGGAATGACAATGTATTTCCCATCAACCTCCACTTGCTTGGTGGGCAAGGTATATCCATTTTGTGTTCTTAGCCACACCGGACGGTCCACGAATTGGAGAAAAATTCTCATTCTAGCCTTCTAATAGGCATAGTTGGATCCGTCAAAGAATGGTGGACGGTTGGTGGTACTCCCATCACGGTTAGACATTATGTTAGTGCTCCGGTACCGGATCTTACTCTAGACGGTTACGTTCTTAAAGAGCAACCTGCTCTGATACCAATTGAAATTGCGTCGGGTGGTCTAACACGACACCCTAAGCATACGTGCGGAAGCTTAAGGAGCAACTAAAATTATGGCTAAGTCCTAGAGGGGGGATGATTAGGACCTTTTAAAATCTTTTCGCTTACTTAACAAATTTAGAAAATCAAACTACGTAAGCGATTAACACTTCGGCTTCCAAGCCTAAATAGGTCCAATCAAAAGACTAGCAAATGATAAGTGTAATCGGCAACCTAGTCTAATCAACACATGTGGACTATAGAGGATGGATCAAGAAATGCTCAAGTCAACATGAGGTAGTGAAAGTACATCTTGTGAGTGTGGAGGTGCCTATCAAGTGCCTAGCATGCATTTCTAACTAAGCATTCATAATTAACCAATTAAACACAATGCATAAAGAGAAATGTGCTCAAGAACAATCACAAACATAAGGATGTATAGTGGTTCGACTACTTGTCTACTCCACTCCCGGTTCAAATACCCAACCCCTTTGAGCACACCGGCATTCACTGGGGAGTTTAAATCTGGTTCCTCCCAACTAAGGTGTTTTAACTCAGATCCACCCAACCGGAGAGTTTACAGGTTCCTCCTAACCTACACGTTTGCACCCATGTTGGTGGCTCCCCCTTGGAGACTTTGTTTAGGCCCGACTAACATGCCAAGGAACGGCTAACGTCCTTGAATTTAGGCCGACAAACAGGCCAAGGATCGGCAAACGACCCTAGTTCGAGTTTGTTAAACAAACTCTACACTCAACTCCCACAGGGAATTGAGTGGATGGACTCCTAACAAGACAACCTTACTTGTCGGATTGAGCCCCTTTGTAGCGCCGCTTTGGGTTGCTTCTTCTCGCTCTCCCGTGCTTGAATCAGCTCCCCTTATGCTCCCCCGATTTTTGACGCCGCTGCTTTGCCAAGGCTTCAGCTCCAAGATCAGTTACCTTGCATGTGATGCTCCATTAGAGATGCCCAAGGTTCTAGGGAGGGTAGGTTTAAGATCTCTATAACTTATGGGAATGGGTTGCCTAGAGAGTCTCACCTACAACAATCTCATCATAGAGTATTGGACAAGAATATGACTATCAAGATCAATCCAATCTCTAGAGATCAAAAGAGGGACAAGTGCATCTTCTTCTTGAGCTTTGAATGCTCCATACTTGTGATGAATCACAAGGAAGATCACTTGTTTGGGTTATGAATAGGGCTCTTAATGATCTTCAACAATGGTGGCTCCTATCTCCTCAAAATCTCCTCACTTAGCTCAAAAACCAATCCCCTATCTTAAATAGATTTTCTTCCAATGGTAAAAAAACGGGCAGATTCGCGCATCTCTGATTGATCGGAGACCAGTCCGATTGATTGGAGACATGTCCGATTGATCGGAAATCAGTCCAGTGGATTTTCTGGAAGATATTCTGATTGATCGGACTGACCCCTTCCGATGGATTGGAAGACTGTTCGATTGATCGGAAATATGTCCAGTGGATTTTCAAGGTTGATGGAAAAATTTTCGATTGATCGGAGCTTCTGTTCGATGGATCGGAGTCCTATTGGAGCCAATGTCCGATTGATCGGAGATCAATCGAAAACTGCTGTTTGAGCTGTTTTGTTTATAGCAGCTTCCACCTCTTTAATTAGTCTAACTTATCATGTTTTTCATGGAGTTATAAGACTAATGATGATGACTAAGGGTATACCTAGATGGTGCAAGTCATCTAAGAGGCTAAGGGTTAGGTTTTGGTCAAGGTTAAGGCACACCAAGGCATCACTTTTACCTGTTTCTTTTTTCTTGATGCAGCAGGGCCACTTGAGTCTTCGGTCTTCGTCTTCATTAAGCTCAACCGACATTAGACCCACTGACCTAAGTGATTGACAAACAAGGTACACTAGTATGCCACAGAAAAGTGCACTAACGGCTCTTATCTCAGATCCAAATTCTGCTACACCCCAACAATCTCTCTGATACCAGTTGTTAGGGAAAGATCGACAACGGAATCAAAGCCGAACACACAGCAACAAATAGAATCAAACGAGCAACATAATGCAATCACACATGCACACAATAAACCACACAGAGACAATCTGATTTTACGTGGAAAAACCCTTCATGGGTAAAAAACCATGGCACAAACCGACATCAATCCACTATAATATCAGAAGTTATAAGAGATGGAACCCAAAACCCCGAATCATAAGCCCACAAGAGAAATCCCAAGCTTTCCCAAGAAGAAAACCCTTTTCTCAAGCTCTTTCTCTCACCTAGAACCTTTCTCAATCCCCTTTCCCGTCTAGGATACTACTAATCCTGTATTATACTCCTTAAATAGGAGAAAACCGAAATTAGAAACTCCTTGTGCAAAACTGCGCAAGAAACCAACTCAAATAAGAAAACATGTCGACCAGTTGAAGACCCCTGTTAACAATGCCTAAGTTTTGTACACAGAGTTGCTGTCCGTTCTTCGATTTTCCGACCGATCGGTCGCCATCCACGACCGGTCGCCCACTTGCGGCATATTTGAGTCGTCTGATTCCAACAAGAACCACATCACTTCATCAACCCACTTCAATTTTGTTGGACACATCCCCACCGATGTCTCCATCCTTTTTAATAATATCTTACTTTGAGATGCATATGGGAAAACTAACAAGAGTTTCAAATGAGACAGAAGCATCTTCAAACGACCAAGAGGGCTGCTGCGTGGCCTTGTAATTAGTGCTCGGTGAATGACTTTACGTTTCTCTCCATTCTTGATCGAATAAAGAGAAACATGGGAGCATTGTCTGGGTAAAGATCTGGCAGCACCGGATCGACAATGTAAATGCAACTACGTGGCAGGTGTGAGATCTTCGTGTCATGTGGTAGATATATAAAGGCCAGCTCATCAATGACTAGGCCTCTAAGAGTCATACCACTTGAGTAACAAATGGATAAGAATAAGGAACCATTAGGGTTACGTTAGCATCGATGTATGATTAATATTAACCGACTACTTCGATAAGGACGCATTTGATGAAGGCAAAACACAAACAACGAAAGGCAACCACCAATTTACAGTTGGCGGTATACGACGTCACCACTAGCAGTGGTTATTCTCATGATGCCGTTGGAAAATCTATAAATAGCAAAATAATGTATTGAAAAGGATCATCAGAAAACTCTTAAACACACTAATCAAACTAATCAACTTCAGCACGATGCTGTTTGTCCAAAACCCTGAGACATTTATCATCTCCACCGCTCATCAGCATCAACCGCTTATCATCTAAGAGTAGTTTTGTCTGTTCTAGTCTTATGTGGGACTAACTTAGTCATAGCCAATAGTTGTAAATCCCTTCCATTTGCGCCTGTGTGCGAAATCTAAAGGAGGGAAATGTCTTAGGAATTGTTTGATAGTAATTTGTAAGATCAGCATTACCTATCCCTTGCTCAACAGTGCGCTGCCTAGTTAAGCACTCATTGCTCTCAACCAGGACGGTGATCCTTCAAAGTGCTAAGTCTTATTATTTCCAATCTCAAGCTCCATTGTTAGTTTTCGTTCAAATAACACTTTCAACACTTATGAAAATTCTTCATTTTCAACGCAACAATGTCTATTAGAAGAAAAGTCTCATTCTCTACAAATTGTCTAATAGGGCACTTGACGGTTAACATAATAGATGGTTGATCTACTACCATTTAATTCTGCTACTCTATCTCAACATCAGGGTTGCAGGCGTTCGGTGTGAATTTAACACCAATTGGTTCTATCACCCCACAAATTACATATGTGCACCACATGGCTAAATTCTAGCCCAACAAAATTACGTGAGTTTGAATGAGGCAGGGATTACCCCGCCTCATCCGATCTCTTCCTCTTCCCAATCGTATTTACAATTGAAATTTTCTCCAAGAAAAGAAGAAAGAAAAATGAAGGGGGAAATTGAGTATGATTGATTCACTAAGCTCATGTCCAACGGAAGGAACCTCCAGATTGCCTTAGAGAGATTCCTCCGGGGGGGGGGGGGGGGGGGGGGAGCCTGTATGTATGTGTTGTTGAGGAACAGAGGACATCAGGTATAGTTTCGTGCCCCCACAAGAGCTTTCCTGACACGGAGTGTGAACTGTCGGCGCACTAACTGCGGAGATCGTTGGATGGTCTCGTTAGATGTATGTAAGTGGCGAAGGTAAGAATGAGCCATCGTCCCCTTTTCAATTGGGCAAAACTTATACAGGAGTCTGCTGATTGTAACGGATTGTATATAGTCGGTAAGAAATTATACAGATGGCGTTCAAGCAACTTAAATTAATAGGTCCAAATTGTGAGAAGAAGGATCATAAATCAAAACTCAAATTGAATAATCTTTATAGCCCCTTGGTGGACATCTAATGAACTGCTAGAATTAAAAAACAGGCGACTGGTTGAACTTGGGAAAGATGTATAAATGAATCATATAGGTCAGGATTGCTCAGATACGTGGGTCCCTGCGTAATTTGAACGGCTTAATTTGTCTCTAGTGTACATTTTCTGCGGGCCTGCGAATCAACCATCACATCAAAGAATATCAAATATCTGCCCTTTAGCATAGAATTTGTTTGTCCTATGTGCAACTCAAAATTGCCCCACCGGAGCCTATATGCTGATTCGTCTGATGAATTGAACTGTCCCTATTGTGTATTCAATACCATATGAGATATAATAAAAAGCCTACCTGAACAGAAAACTGTAACCATCAATATCCATCATTTGCTATAATTGAATATATATTAATTCAACTATAAAAATCAAAGGTAATAATGGCAATCGCAGCATAATCATGAGAAAATAGCTTAGTTATGTAGTAAGCAGAAATACCAAGAGTTCAAATCAACGGACCATCATAGAATGGGGGCTCCACTCAATGGAGACAAATACTGCCTTTTAGGTCGGGAGGGAGGAAAAATGAACCCTTTTTCCACACACTCCATGATCTTTTATTAAACTTGTCAAGCAAGCAAGTGATCCTTTTGCCTCCTTAGCTTAGGGCTCTCAATGGAGCGGGTCATATTTGAGATCGGATTCACTTTAAATCTGTATAATGTGGATTTAAATATTAAAATAGGTTCAATTAATTAAATGGACTGAATTTGAATTCATAAAAATAGATTTGAATCCAATCCAAATTCATCTATAGATTTTCAGACTTATTGCTGGATCCGACTAAATCCAATCTGGAACCCACTCATCGTCGCCTTACTGTATATGTTATATCCATGTTGGCCATTCATTTTTTAGATTATTTTAGGCCACCTTTCAAAATTGAGACGTATCCCAATCTCAAGTCAATCATATCAAAATAAATAGTGGGATTTGCATCATTTTATTACTAAATTAAATATATTATATTATACATTTTTTAAATTTGTGATTGGGCGGATTCGTACTTAAATCTGATGGTTATATGGATTTTGGATTAAAAAAAAAAATGAATCTTACAATTTATAAACGGATCGGATATGGACATCAACTTTTGGATCAGAGTTGGATTTGAATCCGATCTAATCCGTCTAAGATTTTTGGACTTGGAGCTGGACATGGAATCCAGATCCGACCCATCAAGAGTCCAAAGCAAAAGAGCCAAAGTAACAAAAGGATTAAATAATCCATATGTCCTACATACATAATGAGAAGCATCGTCTAAACGGTTCGGATCATTGGAAATGATCGACATCAGATCCCGACACAATCGTTATTGCAATATGCCGAGATGCTTTCCAAAAGCCTAAAAGCAACGCAACCCAACAAAAACCCCGACTGGAATCGCATGCAACGCTTGTTTTGCGCTATGCGTAAAACCCTCAGGATCTTTATGTCCCACCATGTTGTATATTTGAAATCCACTCCCTCCATCAGATGACAAAACTTATGTTTACGGCACACAGAAACGATCAGCACCGTAGAAAGCTCAGACAGGCCAAAACCTAAGAGAACAATGTAAAACTGAGACTGAAACCTCTAGAGTTCACGTATCATGGCCCGCCTGACTTTTGTATCAGGATGATTTTGTATCTTCCCTTCATCCTGGTGAGTCACAGATGGATGAACGGGTTTGATTATAGAAACACACCAAGGTAAACCCACACAAAAACCAACGGTTAGCATCCCATCCCAATAGTCCCCTTTTGTGTGCTCCACCTGAGTTTTTATTTTGAAAATTTTATTGTACAATGGTCTAGAATCGAAGAGCACACCTGATGGACGGAGTGGATTTCATAAACACAACATGGCCAGCTCAAAAGTGCTTGAGCGTTGTACTGGATGCATAAAACAGGTGCTGTATAGGATTCAGGTCAATACCGGGTTAAAAACCCACCTCGTTCTTCTCCAAATTCGGAAGAAGAAGATCCTGTTCTTGCAACCGTAGTGATGGCGCCCATCGATCCTCATTCCTTCACCGATTCCACCCATCCATTGGCCACACACATCTCCTTCTCCTTCTACCTCGACTTCTCATCTTCCACCATCCACGCCTCAGCCCTTCTCTCCTTCCCTCGTCCACCGTACGCGTGCCCCTTCCTCTCCCTCGACACTCGCTCCCTGTCCGTCCATTCCGTCCTGGACCCCACCACCCTTACCCCTATCCCATTCTCCCTCGACGACTACGACGATCCCATAAAAGGCCGCAAGCTCACCATCACTCTCCCCAGCAACATCACCTCTTCTTTCTCAATCCTCATCACCTACTCAACCTCGCCTTCTTCCTCCGCTCTGCAATGGCTTTCCCCGCCTCAGACTTTCAACAAGCACCTTCCGTTCGTTTACACCCAATGCCAGTCCATCCACGCCCGTTCTGTCTTCTTGCCAGGACACCCCTGCTGCCCGTCTCCAATACTCCGCCCGTCTCAACGTCCCCCGCCAGCTCTCCGCAGTCATGGCCGCTGCCCACCTCGGCCGGCGCCCACCTCTCCCCAACGAGTCCGCCGGCGCCTGCGACGACGCCCTCTGGTGCGCTGAGGACCGCGCCGTTGAGGAGTTCTCAATGGAGCAGCCCATCCCCCCGTACCTGTTTGCCTTCGCCATTGGGGAGATTGGGTCGAGGGAAGTGGGCCCCAGGACTAGGGTTTATGCAGAGTCGGCGCTGACGGTGCTGGAGGCTGCTGCGCGGGAGTTTGCTGGGACTGAGGAGATGATTCGGCAGGGGGAGAGGTTGTTTGGGCCATACGAGTGGGGACGGTTTGATTTGCTAGTGCTGCCGCCAAGCTTCCCCTACGGTGGCATGGAGAATCCTAGGATGGTTGTTCTTGACGCCGACAGTGATTAAGGGGGACGCAAGTGGTGCACAAGTCGTGGCACACGAGCTCGCACACAGCTGGACTGGGAATCTCATTACCAACAAGACCAATGAGGATTTCTGGCTCAATGAGGTATCCGTCTCACCTTCTCTATCTGCTTCTGACACATTGTTTGGTTTTTTGGGATTCTTTCATTTTCTGAACCAAATTTAATATTCAGAAATACTCTGTTGTGGGTGGAGGGACTTGAGATCTGTTTTCAGTGCACGTAGTTTCTGTGAAACTGTACATCTTTTAGGAGGATTTATGCATTGGTCGGCCTACTCAACGAATGGCCTTTCAGTTTGAGGTCGCATTTGGTACACTTGGACCCACCTTTTGGTGATCACGAGCATTCATCTGGTGGGTGGCGTGGGTCCTCAATGGGTGAACCATGGACCAAAATTTTTTCCTCTGCTGAACAATCCCTACTCTGATCGGCACACACCTTTTTCCTTGTTGTGTATGGATCATCTGCTTCTTCATCTTTTAAATGTTGGTTTGCAGGCCATTTATTGGATGGGTAGGATT
>PVNU02001853.1:0-147278 GCA_003013855.2 Liriodendron chinense
ACAAACTTAGTCAGTCACCCTAGATAAGAATTAAACCGTACCCCACCCGATCCTTCTTTGTAATGTCAATACACCCCAATCAAGAAGATTAACGAATACCCAAAGAAGTAAGTAACGGGCAAACGATCCGTTCACACCTCATGAAAAAAGTCTTAGGAACTGTACAGAAACCACTACAAACTTAGTCACCCCTAGATAAGAATTAAACCGTACCCCACCCCGATCCTTCTTTTATACACCTCCAATCAAGAAGATTAGACGAATACCCAAAGAACATATTTAGGCACCTTCTAACATTAAAAAAGAAAAAAAAAGAAGTCAACATTAGAAACGAAGTAGAACTACGAAGAAATTATTTTAATGAATGATAATTTTTTTTTAGTACGTTATAGGGATTTAATACCTTGTTACATGTTGTATTTTAGAGTACAAACCATTTCTTAGTTTACCACAATAGTTTATACTTCCCTTAATAACTTTCCTCCTTAGGTTTAACCTCTGTTTTAAGCTCAGGAAAATAAGGTCATTGATTTTTATTGTTTTTTAGTTTAGCTTGATGACTCCTTACGTCTTTGACGTAAAAAGTATTTTGATTTTAGTTCATATTTACTTGTTTCTTAGTGTTCTTTTTCCATACAGATGTTATCCCTCAAGTTCCTTGACTTTCGAGATCTTGTCTTTCGAGAGTTCATAGATAGGTGGTATGTTAATCCGTCCGTAGGTTGGTGGTGGATTCGGACACAAATCTAGACATAGTGTTAAACATTTTCGGGGAGAACCGGTGGCTTAAGTAACTATCACTAATTTTTACTTTGTTTTGGATTTTAGTACCACAGTTATTATTCCCCCTTTGAACTAGTTTACTCGTAACCCGAGAACTTGAACGGTGACCTGTTTGTATGGTGACAAGCTCAAGTTACTTGTAGTTCTTAACGTCTTAGGTGTCCACCTGGGTTGTCAGCTTTAGTGACAAAAATTAGAAAGAAGTTTTCCTTTTGTTTTAATTTCGATTTTAAGGTTAAGGGTAACTTTGACTACTAGTTTGTTATTTTTTCCTTTTCTTTTTAACCTAATTATTTTCGAAGCTTAACTGAAATGGACGTCACGTTGAACTTAATATCGGTCGGTAGTTTGATTTTAAGAAGTGTTATGGTCGTGAAGAAAGTATTATCTACTTTCTTTCTTTCTTTCTTTTGAGATCTATGTTTAACGTACTTTTCCTTTTGTTCCACTTAACTTTTTTTTTTTTTTCGAAACTTAGGTTCGAACAATCTTTATCGTGATTTGTATCAAAGTTATTTTCGTTAGATGAAAATCGATTTCCTTCTCTTTAGTTGACTCTTGAACAATCATCGTCGTTCGCTCCCGTCGAACTTTAGGAAGTTCGGTTCTCCTACATGTCGTCAACTGGCTTACGAACCTAACCTTGTAGAAGAAGACTCTAAAAGTGCTCGGAGAATTCGAGAAAGAAGTCGAGACAGTCGAAGTGCTACCCTAGCTAGTTTACCGTTACAACCTAGTCTTTTAGAAGAGGTTACTCGGGTAGTAGTGTTTAGTTAGGTAGCAGGTGACACTTCCGATCCCTCGACTTCTTTTAAGAGATCTCGGATATTTCCCTAGTGTTTTCATCAAAGCTAGGTTCACAATCTATGTGACTTTTGGTTCTTGGTAGTAGACAGTGTGTCCGTTTTTTCGACTTATTTCTAGAGTTCTCCGAGTTTCCTACGAAAGTTATGTTAGGATACTAAAAAGTCGAAACCTGGGTTTACTAAAGTTAAAATGTAAAAAGTCTGGATACTAAGAAGTTGTGAGTTTAATTAAAAGTCTGGAATAAAAAGTCAAATGGTTTGATGTGGAATCGGCAAAGGGGTATAACTTCTCCAAACGAGCTTACGTAAACTGAATAACATTATACTTTTAGCACTGAAATCGGAAACTTAAACCGGCGGTAGGTTTGCCAAATACACTCTTAAGAGTGAGTTGTTTATTTTTCGAAAGTAAACTTATAAAGACGGGTAACTACTAAACCGAGAAAACGAAACTTGCTAGTGGTATTGGTAAGATATTAGTTTCCCTTCTTTATAAGTTAGGTTCTCCGAAAGGTCCGTGGGAGAGGTTTACCTCCGGATGTTTTATTTGCCAAACCCAGTAACTTTTTTTGGGTTTAGGTTGACAATCATAGATTAACGTTATGTGTATTGCGTTACCCAACCGAAGGCCGGGTCAGCCAAATTCGGATTCGGGTCGGGTAAATGATTTGCCGGATCTTAAGAACGGGTTTAACTTGGGTACTAGGTAATGTGAAACTGGACAGCTCGGGTTCTACGGACATTCAAGACATTGACTCTTCGCTGAGCGACTATTCATTGGATCTCCACCACAAACCCCTCCCTTTAAGTGTACAATTCAGTACATTCGGTAAATGTCAGTTTTGACGATCCTTTAAGCACACCCAGCCACCACTCTTAGTGAAAAACCCTTCACTAAATGTCAACTTTCAGTGAAAATCTACTTTTAGTGAGAATTGGATTTTTGAATGTTCGTGAGTTTACTGGGTGATTTCCAATTAGTTCGGATTGGGTTGGACTGAGTAAATTAAGATTTACCCAGTCCGAACTGACTGTTCTGGGTTGGACCTTTACTTGGGTGTACTATACTGGGTGTACTACCTACTGGGTACAGTTCCACCCGGGGTGTTACGTGTCAGGTTTAGCTTTCCAGTCGGGGATTACTACTTACCGGACGTAGGTTCAGCTCGGGGAGAACTACCTGTCAGGTGTAACTTCCACCCCGGTTAATCTACCTGCCAGGTGAAGTTTCCACCCGAGGTGGTCTACCCGTAACCTGTAACTTCCATCCGGGGTGTACTACCTACTGGGTGTTGTTCAACCCGTGGTGTATTAAAGGTGTAGTTTCCAACTACGTACCGGGTGTGGGTTCCGTCAAAGACGTACTTCCTGTTGGTTGTAACTTCCACCCCGGGTGGAGTTTCCACCCGAGGTGTACTACCCACCACCTGTAATTTCAACCAGGAGTGTACTACCTACTAGGTGTAGTTCCACCCGGAACTTATTACCCACCAGGTTTAATTTAAGTCGGGAATTGTTACTCACTGGGTGTAGGTTCCACTCAGGACGTACTACCTGTTGGGTGCAATTTCCACCCCGGGTGTGATATTTCCTAGGTGTTGTTTCCACCCGAGATGTACTACCCACCACCTTTAACTTCCACCCGGGTGTACTACCTATTATTATAATTACCACCCGGGGTGTACTATCTACCGGTAGTTCCACCAGTGTGTACTACTGTCAAATGTACCAGCTGGGGATTACTACTTACTCGGTATAGGTTCCGTTCGGGACGAACTACCTGTTGGGTGAAACTTCAACCCGGGATGTACTACCCGCCGGGTGTAGGTTATAAACTGTACTACCTACTGGGTGTAGATTCTACCCGGAGTGTAATACTTATCGGAAGTAGCTTCCATCGGAATATCCCACTTAACATTGTGGGGTTGGAGTTTATAGATTTAAAGTGATTAAACCATAGGCCAAGTTCCATAATTGATAATATAATACGGTATTTAGTTTGGTATCATGTAAGTGGGTAATTTTATATTACAAATTAGTAGTATCGTATATTGGTTTATAATAAATAGAGGTTTATAGTTGACTGGTATTCTGGATACAGATTTGATATATTGAGTTTTGTATTTTATTGAAGGATCTCTATTCCTGATTTAATAGAACAAAAAAAGACCGAGAACTCGGCCAACAACTAGTTTCAGTAGAAGTACCTATACGGAGGTGGTATCGAAAGGAACTTACCAAAAGGTATATATTATGGTATTCGATCTTCGGGTTGTTTATTATTATTAAGCGTACTAAATTATGTATAGTGCAAATGGCCTTATAGTTGTTTTATACAGTTGATAGTATATTTGTTTAGATATGAATCCTTAGTGATTCTAGTACCAACACGTGTTGAAGTAAGTTATATCTAAGAGGGTTCAGAGTGTGTACCTCTTCTCATAACGAGGATGACCTAACTAAAGAGAGCGGACATCACGTCTTGTACTTCAGATTGCTATTCATTAGGTAAGACCTTGACTTATTTGAGTAAGGGTCAGAACCCGACGTTGGAACTCTCCTTCGGGATAACTAAGGTCAACCCTTGAGACGGGCTCTTAAAATCTCTGCAGATAGGGGCTCAACAGACCACAAGTTAGAGTTGTAGTGTAGAGTCTATCAACGTATGTAGTGTATTTATCAATATAGTATACTAAATACTTACGTACTACTTACGTACGACTTTTTGGTAGGACTACATCACAATGAATGGGTTTCTGAGATAAGAAAAAAACTAGACGAACTCGAACTAATCAGTTGATCAAGAGCTAAAAGCAAGAACACCACAAGGGAAAAGTCACAATACGGTTATCCAATGAAAGTATGAATTAGAATACTAAATTAATTGATAATAAAAAATTGTGTTAAGACCTGTAACTAAACTGTTAATTTAGTAGTTCGATAGTTAGTTATGTAAACCAAATCAGTATAGAGTGTAAATCAATTACTAAATGTTTAGAATTGGCAAGTAAAATTCAAATAGAAGTATATACGGATTCTAGTAAAACTAGGCTGGTAATTTGAAACTAATCTTAGCAATTAAATACCAAACCAGAAAACCTAGATCTAAAGATATATGAATTAGAAAGTAAAACTAGTTAAGCAGTAAACTACCTGTTAATACTGATCAACTCAACGATTAGATTCTCAAATCTGTGTAAAGGATACTAAACTTAGCTTGATTAAGTACTAGAATACTAGTTCTAATTTAATATAACTAAAGTTCTACCGGGTGAACACTGGAATTCACTTATTAACCTGGGAAAGTGATTAGTTTAGAATGAATATACAATCCCTAGTACCCAAATCTAGTACTAATTTCACTCAGATTCCAGTTCTAGTTGGAAATCTTATTAATCTACAATTCTAGGTAGGCTAGGTTGGTAAGTAAAAGAATAAAAAGTATTAAAACCAGGTTGCTGGGACTAACTAAAAAACAATCTACTAGGCTAGATTTAGATCCAGTCCATCTAGAATAAAAAGAATTCGTATTAAGGAATTAAACTACTAATCTGGAACTATTTGCTAACTTAACTTGGGTTAGTAACTAAATTACCACATCTAGTAATAAAACTATAAAAGAGGTTAAAGTTGTCAGGTGTAGATTCTAGTTGGGTTCCTAGAACTAATTGCTTACTACTAGTTCTAAATATTCCAGAAGCTAGTTCTAAATATTTGCATTCAGATAATGATTGGTAGCACTAGAAAACCAACCCGGGTGAGACACTCATACTAAAGATGCACCCCGAGGGGTTTCTAGTATTAGGAATGTCTTAGTAGTGTATATGAGACTTAGATTTGAAAGATTTTGTAAATGAAGTTTCTAGTTTTGACTTAGGTAGTGTAGTTGGTACTAGCATACCACCCCGGGTGAAATTTCATATAAGAATTGTACACGTCGGGTGGTGTACTAGTACACTACAAGAATACATATAGTATTCTTTACAAGCTCCAATCCGAGGTTTCACGTTATATAAGTGAGTATCTTGGTTAGGTACAGTATGTAGTTCTAATCACCACCCCAGGTGAACTACATACATTCTAGTTCAGGCAATTTTCTTTACTGTTTCCTGGATGAAAGTGTGAACTTCGTCTACCTACCCCCTCTAGTGGCCAGCGTAGAAGAGAGAGAGAGAGAGAGAGAGAGAGAGAGAGAGAGAGAGAGAGAGGGAGGAATACGTTAAGTACGGTCCGGGAGCTAGAGAAAAATATTCGTACTCTCCTTTGATGAAGATAAATAATTACAAAAATTATTTATTTTGAGAATCGTATTCGTCATTCTTCGAATGAAATCCTATCCCTACAATATCATGTAATTAGGATATTGTAGGGATAGGATTTCATTCGAAGAATGGTGAATACGATTCTCAAAATAAATAATTTTTAGTATATTTTATTTATATATTTAATAAGATTACGAAAATTGGTTATTCTCTCGTTTTTACCACCTCAAAGTATAAACTTCAGATATCTCTGAGTTCTGTAGGGGATCAGTGAAATATATCAGTTCAGAATCACCAATTTTACTTACTATTTACTCTATCTAATAAAAGTACTACTACTCAGTACCTACATACGTACTATTTAGCGTTAAAGTGTATTGTTCATATAATCTCAGTAAATTGATGTATCACCAGGTGATGTAGTACGATATAGTAATCTATCAGTACTGATAATTACAAGATCCAGGAGTTATACCTAATAAGGAGTACTAGTCTCATACTCTGAGTATAGTAAAATTACGATTACGAACTTCCTTATTTCACTTACCACTAGTAATTTATTTAGTGCCATCTTGAATTTAGAATTATTAGACGGGTAATTTACTTGAAAAATTGCTACCTAAACCATAGGTTAGTTAATGATAAATTAAATCTATCAAACCTAACTACTAGGTATCAAATCTAGCCATAAAAGTAAACTTTTAATTAGATATAGGTATCAGTTCTCAGTATACTAGGTGATTTACCAGTTTAAAATAGAATTAAAAACTTTTTTTTTTGATGTATGGATTTTAAATAAGTTATATAATGTACTTACCAAGTGTAACTTACATCCGGAGTGTACTACCTAACAAGTGTAACTCCTATTCCAATTCCACCCGGTTTATGTTACTTACCAGGTGTAGTTTTAACCGGGGTATACTACCTGCCACATAGGATTCCCAACTGATATTGCGGGGTTGTGGGTTTATATCTATAAGTTTAGAACTTAAGCTCCCATAATCTATTTATTACTTAATTACGAAGTGTTAATGAAAAAAAAAATTTAAGTGAAAAGTATAAACGTACCATTCATTTCATTTGACTAGAGACATTAATTTCAAAATAAGTAGTAGTTTAGTTGATTTGAACAGTAAAATTGACCCCTGAATAATGTTTTAATTTATTTGTAATTACATTGTTACTAAGATGATTTCTTTTTGTTTAATTAGATCACTAATTCGAGGTCATCGAAGCAACGCGAGTACATTCCGTATAGCAGATAACCTAGAAACTAGCCAGGAAGTCCACATAGTATTGTGAGAAAAGATCAGTACATAGTGTACAACAACAAATAATATATAACTTTCCCACTCACTGGTTAAGTTCCTTTTGAGTAGTGTCAATTCATATCAAACGTTTATATTGTGTTCTTCTATGTTACAAGCTAGGTGTTACGCTTAAAACTAATTACGTACTTACTCCTTACGTGTAGTCGGATTGTTACACTCGTTTGGGTACTACGTTCACTTGCCGTACTGTTATTGAGCTTATAGTCACGATTTGTTGTGGCTACATACAGTGACCGCTCAAGGTTTTTACTTGCCGATTTGTTACTGGGCTTTAGTCTTCTCTGCAGTAATCTTAATGGATCTTTGTGTCCACCGTATGTAGCCACAGTAAGCCGTTCAAGTTATTCACTTGCTGGTGTGTTACCGGGCTTTCGAGTACTTATATGAAAACTCAGTAGATCATTTTAAGTGTTTACTTTCCGGCGTGTTACTGAGCTCAAGTGATTACAGAATGTAGTCTGATAGACCATTTCAGGTTTTGACGTTACTTACGTATTAATCAGATAGGAAATTATTAGCTCAAATATTTGTTGTTTAATATTTTTGGGAAGTGTGAATCACTGAAAGATTAGTGTTATGGTACTAGTTAAATTATTAAGAACATTAGTATTCAGGTCAGTACCTGCATTTAGTTTCCCGAGCAGTGGGTATGGTGAATTCCGTAGTATATTCAGTGTTACACTGTAGTTTTAGTATTTGATAGTACTATAAACCAAGTATTGTTATATCCGGATGATTCAAAATTCCACGTTAGGTTATTTCATACAAGAGTTGTTAGTAGTATATGACAAGATTATTAATCAAAAAGTGTGCAGAGGTGTACCTAGTACAGAGTTTATTTGAGAGCTGTACTTGTTGGTATGGGTGTGTAGGTTTAATCCACGTATTAAGTCAGGTATTAGTAGCAATTTAGTAAGGAATCGTATTCAACATGTTTATAGAAGTAGTACAATTGTTAGTTATATGTACCGTATTATTATTTCATTTTAAACACTATTTCTTTTATGTTTAGCATGGACCAACCAAGAACAAGAACATTTTTGTATCCTTAATACTATTTATTTGCACTTTGTTTTTATAATTGAATTTTATTACTTTAATTGCTTGATAATGATAAGGTACTTAGGCCACCTTCCCCAAAAGAGTGGAGAAATCAGCTTAGTGCAAGATTGAAACTATCTTAGTGCATGTACACGGAATTTTGGTTCGAGAAGATACTTAATGTTTTAAATATACTAATCTAATAATGTAATATGTGAAACAAGTCGATTCTAGTTTTGATCCCAAAACTACATCCAAATTCCAAAATTTAAATCTCAGATCCAAACCAAAAACGTAAAGATAAAAGGGTATAGTGTTTTATTCTAAATTTTAGTTGTTGGAATTAGCTTAGACCTAATATTAAGGTTTCTTTTGTATTTCTAACTGAGTGGAATTGAGCCAACACTTAACCGATGTTTTATCACATTATCTCCGGGCTTGAGCTACTTGAGTTACACTCCGACTAAGAAATAGAAGTGGTTAGACGCTATGATCCAGACTGGACTGGATTTGATCTGGATCGAATCGGGACCTGGATCACTCTACTGAGTCAACTCAGTTGAATCACTAAGTTGAGAGGAGGAGGAGGAAGAAGAAAAGAGAAAAGAAAAAGAAAGAGGAGGAAAGAAAAGGAAAGAAAGTACAGATCCCCCGAAACCTATCGTTTTTGCGTGTGAACTGAGTTACTCAGTCGACGAGTTGGCAGAGAGAGAGAGAGAGAGAGAGAGAGAGAGAGAGAGAGAGGACAAAGAGAAGAATGAAAGAAATAAAAAAGCAAAGTGATAGAGCAACACGAGAGAAAGAATGTAACATTCCTCCCAAAAATATTAGGAGTGTACAAAGTTTTTAGGCTTAACTTTTCCTGAAAACTCAGCTAAAATGCAACCAATATGTGTGTTAATGCGTGCGTGCTCTGAAAGCTCGGGTGGAAACTACACCTGGTAGGTAGCACACCCGGGGTGGATGGTACACCCATTACTCGGATGGAATCTACACACAGTATGTAGTAACCGTGGAAACTACACCTGGCAGATAATACACCTCGGGTGGAACTGGACCTAGTAGGTAGTACACCCCGGTAGTAATTTTATTGAAAGGGTAGTACATCCCGGGTGGAAGTTACAGGTGGCGGGTAGTACACCTCGGGTGGAAACTACACCTAGTAAGTAGTAATTCCCGGCTGGAAATTACATTCAACAGGCAATATACCCCGGGTGGAACTACACCCTGTAGGTAGCAGGTGGAAGTTACAATAACAGGTAGTACACCGCGGTGGAAGTTATAGGTGGTGGGGAATACACCTCGGGTGGATTTTATACTTGAAACAACATACCTTGAGTCGGTAGTACACCCCGGGAGGAAACTGTACCCGATAGGTAGTATTGTACTCTCTCTTTTTATTTTTTTTTGATACTCCTACTCAAGATGTATTCGGTGAAAATGTTGTCGTGAAAGGTTTGTTAGAAATTTTTTTTTTTTTTTTTTTGAACAATTGTATGTACTGGATTTTTTTACAATGAGTGAGCCAGAATAGGTTTGCCCGGGATCTACGGATTGTGACACTAATGGTGTAGAAAATATTCTGGTGTTTTGCATATACAATGGAACGGGGACTTGATGAAAAAAAAAAAAAAATTAAATCAGTACGTTGTGAGGATGTGTCAATCAGTGTGCTACGTGGGTGGGTGGTCACCTCAATCCCCAGTAAACTGTGGTACCTAAACCCCCCTAAACTCCCCTAAACTCTCCCAAAGTTTAGGGGTCCACACAAACCGTGTATTTCGTTGATCCCCAAAGTTTAGGGTCCACTTTCGACCTAATGTAGATTTTAGGAAGATTCTCAGTGTACACATTGCACACACAGTAATCCGATAATTAGATAACCCGTGTACCGGGTGATTACTATAGGGGTTTTGTTAGTTTAATAGTTGGCGTAGTGATTTTAATGAAATTATCCTTCTAGACGTGGCAGGTTTGTAACAGGTACATTTAGTTGCCAATTTTTAGTAACCAACCAGTAAGTCTACACTAGAACACGAACACCGGGTAGATTCTGAGCTTAAAGTAGTAAAAGTCGGATTCATATATAAAGTACCCGAATAATGTTGGTAACACGGTTAGTAATGTATCCATGTGATTAATCCCTATAATTTCAACTAAATCATTAATTTAAGTTTGGGGACATTTATAGTATGAAAACCTAATTTCCCTTAAGGTTTAGATCCCACGGTTTGTGTTGGTACCCCAAAGTTTAGGTCCCCCAAGGTTTAGGTGTGAGGTTTGTCCGGGAATTACAGAGGAATTGTGAGTTTGGACTTTGAACAACAACTTTGCGGATTCGCAGAAGGTCAACCCGATCGTCCACTCTGTGTCGAACTTATATACCATTTCAAATAATAATCCTTAAAGCTAAACGATGGTGGGGTTAGGTCGATTCATCCGCTCTGGAGGTGACCCCGTTCCACGGGTGTAGCTACATACGTAACTAGCGAACGTGTAACAGGTAAGTAAAACGATCGAAACACACCTCGTACCAAGGTTTTTTACTTCGTTCAAGTTTAGAGTTCACCTGATGTGTCATACCTAATTTAAGGGTGGTAATTTTCGAAGATTTCCCGATGGTTTCAAAATCCAATTCGATTATAAACGCAACGGGGAAGTAGATCCAGACACACTAGAGGGCACGATCAACCTACTGTTTATTTGTATTGTACCTGAATCAGGATCTTCAAAAATTACTACTCTAAGTTATCGGTACCAAGAACAGTATAAAGGTGAACTCCAAACAAAGACGAAGTAAGAGTCTTCGGTTTCTATACAAACCTAAGTATCTTTCGAACTTTATCACAAATAGTACTTTGAGAGAAAGGTAAAAAATAATATGGAAAAAAGTACATTCTAACACTTTTGAGAAAAGGTGAAAGATAGAGGTTCCCAAAGAGTTCCCAATTTCGGGTTTACATGGTGATAGGTATAATGGAGTGTACACAGTAATCTCCACCTGTTACTAAGCTAGGCTCAGCTTGTACCTGGTCTAGTCTAACAAGCCGACGAACTCCCCCACACAAGCTTGTTTGTAAGCTTGTCCTACTGAGACAAGCTTGAGTTAAACCAGATCGGGTTAGTACAAGTTTGTATGCTTAAAGCTTGTTAAAAATGCTCAAGCTTATTCAAGCTTGTTAAAGTGAAAAAAGTGAACTTTTATAAAAAAGATGATGACTTATCATTTATAGCTAAAAAAGCAAGACACACAGGGTGGTACTACATAAACAAAATAGGTGAGACAGGTAGGTAAACATGTCGAATAAAATTCTGTAATTTATTCTTTACTCCGTCTATGTTTTGAGTTTACCTGATGTGGTGTCCTTTGTCACTCCTCTTACTACAGGTGGTAACTTTGGAAAAACCCGAGTGTTAGTGAAAATAAACAGTAGGTGGGAAGAGAGAGAGAGAGAGAGAGAGAGAGAGAGAGAGAGAGAGAGAGAGAGAGAGAGATATTATATATATATATATATATATATATATATATATATATATTTTAGTTCAGCTAAACTCAGCTCAAGCTCACCTTGTCCTGACACAAACTTTAACTTAACTTAAAAAAAGCTTGTGTGGTACGCACAAGCTTGTTATTCTGAAAGATAAGCTTGTTCCAAAATGGTTCAGCTAAGCTCAGCTAGGTTTCCCAATTTGAGTCAAACACAGGTCGAGATACACAGTAGTAGATAGAAGAATTAGTGGAGCTTACACATTTCTGGGGAGTACACGATTACACGGTACACAATGGTAGGTAGAAGAGTACGTGGGGGTGTACACAATAACACAGTGTACATGGCAGTAAGTAGAGTAAACACGGGGAGTATACATCTCGAGTCTAATTCATGATGGGCTCGGATACGTCTCGAGCTCTGTTCGAACTGCACAGTGTAGATGTAATCACCTCTCACAATACCCATTTAAGTCCGACTCGAGTTTTATACCTTTCGAAGGGTGACCCCAAGTAGATGTTACCAGTACCTGGCTAATAAATCCTCTCCTTCAATTCAGTCCGGAGCCGGGTGAGCCCGAGCCGTAAGTCGTAAGAGCCCGAGATGTAAGTCGGGAGAGCTGGAACCGGGTGGAGTCGAGTTGTAGACCGGGAGTTGAACCGTTCTCCGGACCGGAGTAGACGGAACAAATAGGGAGAACTATTCTATTCCTATTGGTAACTAGGTCTATTCCTATTCCTATTGGTAACTAGGTCTATTCCTATTCCTATTCCGAATAGGGTGACTAGGTCCACTCTATTCCTAATAGGGTTGAATTTAGAGAGGTTTATTAATAGATATTTCTCCTGAGGGTGAGAGAGAGCTCCATTCGTTAGGTGGCGGTAATTTGGAGATTATCGGAAGAGAAAGTCATAGGTATGACTGAAACGGTAGCCTCCCGGCATTCAGCCCGGTTGATCGTCGCCAGGATTGGAAACAGTCACCAACGTCCAGGGAGTTAGATGTGGTGAGTAGAGACTCACCTCTAGTCTGTTACTTCTTAGTTTCCACCAGGGAAACCGTAGTTGTCTAACCGCGGCAGACACCCTTGCTGATCTAGCAAGTGAACTAATAAAGAAGTAGTAAGTTAGCGAGAAGTGGAGTGTTTACTTCACCGGGCGGTAGTAAAATTTAGGTCGACTAATTCCCACGAAAAGGTGGTAGGTTGTTTCCTGTAAAAGAGGTTGCCGGTCGTTTGGGATGTAGTTCCATTGACAGGTAGAGTATACGTCTCGTAGAGTAGTTACCTCGTCTAGGAAGGTCGTGAGAGTTGCGGGACCCGATGTTAGTCGTCTAGTAGGAGTGGCAAATACCTTTCGTGTCCTCAAAGGTAGAGGTTTGTGCACTAGTCGGTTGTTACCTCCTATAAGTCGGTAGGTACGCGTATAAGCGGGTTAAGAGACTCGACCAAACACTGATGATGTTGTTACCGGACGGCAGCTTGGAGTTACCACCCGGTTTGGGCTCGAACCTGATACCCAAGTTCCCTCGACTCTAGCGGTACTGCCGGATGACGAGTCTCGAAGTCATGGAGCGGTTGGGCCAGTGCTGCGTACACGTTTCACGGCTCGTCGTGCTGGTCCTGCACTTGAGTGACCCGGAGTAGAGCCGGGCGTTCTCGCAACTCCGGTAACTCTAGGACTTCGACTACAGCAGGTGCATGTACCAGCTCGAGACGGTCCGCCAGCTAGAGGCGGTGGAGCTCCTCTTGTACGCCCTTCAGCACTTCGTACAGCAGGACGTCCGCAGCGCCTTCTGCGAGATGAGGCTGTTACTACCCAGCGACGAGCTCCGGGCGAAGACACTCTTCCTCGACCACGTCCACTAGCTTTTGGTCGGACAGAAGAGGATGGAGCTGCTGGGGTGCTTGGGTAGAATGAGAGAGTACGAGGTCGAGACCCTTCACTATGGACAGAAGGATGCCCTCAACTTCCTCTCCGACCTCCTCCTCCATGGCTTCCGCTCCCTCTCTAAGCTGTCACCCCTAAAGGGCTAACGCTCGTCCTAGTTCTTCACGTCCTGCATGGGCTAGATGGTCAAGCACTCCTGCCTCCACCCCTGGTGGAACGACTCACCCCGGGCCTTCCACTTGGGACCGTTCCTATAACTCTTCCACATACTACGCTAGTGGCTGCCCTTCGAGCCGCTCCACTACTACTTCACGGACCGTAAGACCGCACTCAGGAGACCCGGCAAGTGTGGTGCCGGTCGGCAACGTAGGGACCGGGTGACGTTAGGACTCATGACGCCCACCAAACTATCCCACTCCAGGGGCAGACGATGGTCACCCTCTCCCATAACCTTGGAAACTTGCCTCCTCTAGACTCCTACCTACCTTTCTAGCTAACTGCAGTTAGGCCTACCTGGGGTAGAGGTTGACGAGACGAAGACCCCTAGCTGTTACCTGGGGTAGAGGTGTTGTAGGTAGTAAACCGGTCGTCGGTTACCTCCTCTAGAGTCGAGGTTAGGTAGGAAAGTTGGCAGGTCGTTAGGTCGTTACCTGCAGGGAGTTGTTCCACCTGACGTGTAGAGGTGGCAGGTCTACCAACTGCAGGTTCCGGGGGTGGAAGACCGGCAGGTAGCCGAGGTCCTGGTTGGTTGTACCTCATGGGGTTAGACTTCCTCTAGACGTAGGAGGTGGTAGTGCAGGTCGAGTTCACCCGGTGGAAGACTGCATGTAGTAGTTTAGCCGAGGCGGTAGTAAAAGTTTTGTCACGTTCCCTCGAGGTTGCGGATCGCCAAGTTGTCAAGTTCTAGACCTAGTCCTCTGAGTCGAACGGGGTGTATCTCGGAACATTCAAGATCTGCTTTGTGATTCGAGCATGACCCCTTACCCCGAACCTTATCAGAGCATGCACCAGCAACGGCGATTAGCTGCTTTGGGTATTGAGTGGCATTTGCTGTTGGCCCTGGGGAGCATTTCGGCCTCCAAGATTATCCAATGCTGCCAATTCCAGACTTGGACAGATTAATTGAGCCATTACCAGAGTTTCTAGATGCTATGGACTGGGAACAAGAGTATATACAAGGACTCCTCATAAGATCACTTCCCCTCGTCCATTCAAACTCGCGACGAAGAAGGTCTCACGTTACGCCTTCTGTCACTTCGACTGGTACAATTATTCCTACCAGAAGTGTCTAGATCTTTTTTTTTTTGTGTTCCGTCTTCAGCTCCAATACTGAAAGACCATCCGCACACTTCTCCTTTTTGAACCTAGTCGCTCTACCATGAGATAGGTTCTCATTGTCTTCTTCCTTTAGTTTTGTACCGGCCAACCGAAGTTTCTTCTTTTTCAGAAGATTTAGTTTCAGTAGTGCGGGAGTCTCTGAACGACGTGCATTACGGGAATTAAACAAAAGAGTTTAAAGACCCCGTAGGTGTCTACCCGTTCACCTTCTCCCGAGTCTCTTCCTGAGTAGGCTCTCACTTAGTCTCGATGGGCCAAGTTTGTAAGTCTCGTTACTTAGGCTATCTAGTTATGTCTTACAGGTGGTTTTTGTGGTTTCCCTATTTCTTCTTAGTCTACTCACACTTTGACTTTAGTCCGGAGGACTTGGTGGACAAACGCTTAGATTATGGCATTTGTCCTTCTCTAACCGCGTCAAGTGGGTACACCTGCAAGTTGTCAGGTAGATACACCTGCAGGTAGTAGAAGTGGGTAGGGCGTCGAGTGTTAGGGGTATAGGTGAGGTAAAGTCGGCAGGTTCTGGTGGTGTGCACGACTGGAGATCGTAATCCACTCTAGGTGGTAAGTTGCTACAGACCATCGGTACGTACACCTCTTAGCGGAGGTAGATCAAGTAAGCACTAGTCGGGAGTGCGGTTGTCGTATTGTTAGTTAACAAGTAGCGGTAGATCATTCGACGAGCTAGTCGACCGGTGGACAAGCCGGGTAGAAGGTTCGGTTGCGGGTAATCAAGTCGTTTACCGCGGTGGTTGTGGTGGGTAGTTCCTTCCGGGGCGGTAATAAACATTTAGATAACAAGTTCTCGATGTGTGCACATCTCGGGTGTACTAAAGATCAGTACGGGCTATTGGTGAGACCGTTCAGGTGAAGTAGTCCGGTAGTAGGTTACCGGACCTTGAGGTAGGTTTATAGGTCTCTACACCCGGGGTAGTTAAGGTGTCGACCATCTTTCCGAGGAGGTAGTAGCGAGTCGAGGGTGTAACAATCTTGAATCCCTTGCTTGTAAGGGGCTTATGTGGTGTTTTGCTGATCTGGGGTTCTGAATATAGAAACATTCGTAGATAATCACAAGCATTCACAAAAGTACACAAGAAGAGATATCGCAAGGCGAATTTTATTCCAGAGATCCTGAGATCTTGTACATTCCAGGCCGTGATCTGGCACGAGCCCTTAATTACATCGAATGATCGATGACCCTTGATTAAAAGGCAAAAGACTAGTCAGCGGGGACTATGGTCTCAGAGTTCATTGGTCACGGAGACCTGTGTTTTGGTGGTCGCGGAGACCTGTATTTGTATGGTCGCGGAGACCTGTGTTTGTTATAGACTGATCCACCTTTGTACGAGTCGGATGTCTATGTCCCATGTTTTGACCGGAGATCCGGGCTGAGACTGTCAGGGTTTATGACTGAGATGGACGACTCTGGGCCCGCGCCTGTCAATGTAGGGACAGGTGACCTCGAGAAGTCCATTCTACAGTTGTGTGTACCTGCGCAGCTCAACCAGCGGATGCCGTTTGGATGGGTAGGGCATCGACTGTTCTTGGAATATCAGTTTTTAACAGATTGTGTGTGATAGTTCAGAACTCTCCTGGTGTGGTTTATCGTGTTAACTATAGTCCCTTTTGCTTAGTCCAGGCTTGAATTCGGGTCATATTATGATAGTATACGTAATGATGATGCATCAGTATGATTCTGGGCGCCGGCGGCCTCTTTTCGAGAGAATTGTTCCATTCAGCTCGTTGGGTCGGATCGGACTCCGAAGGCTTGCGTTCTGCTCATTGGGTGGCCCGGATGGGTCGTTTGACTGCTCCATCGCGTTCGGAACGTTCGGAATACCCAAAATAGGCTCAAACGGGGCTTAAAAATGTTATAAAATGAGGATTTAGGGGTGCTGGAACGAATGCGCAAAGTGCTGATTTTTACGATCCGCTGACCTGATTTTATTGACGCGCTGGGGCCAGTGCGTCCTTAAATGATTTTCATGATGCGCCGGGTAATTTTATGACGCGCTGGAGCCAGTGCGTCCTTAAAATCGAATTTTTTGATCCGCTGGCCAATTTTGCGACGCGCTGGGGCCAGTGCGTCCTTAAATTGTAATTCCCTGATGCGCTGGGCTACTTTGCGACGCGCTGGGGCCAGTGCGTCCATAAAATAGCTTTGACTCGAAAAACTTATATTTTTATGATCCGCTGGCCTATTTTATGACGCGCTGGAGCCAGTGCGTCCTTAAAATGCCCCAATTGATGGTTTGTGTAATCCACCAAGGACTTTCCTGATGCGCTGGGTCACTTTTATGATGCGCTGGGACTGGCGCATCGAAAAAAGATGACTTAGTCATTCCTCCGGACCTGGTGTGATCGGAGGTGCGATTTCCGGCGAGGGGTTCCGGCGGTCGGAGAAGGATTCCGGCGGTCGGCAAAGGTTTTCCGGCGACGAGGTCCTCTCTCTCTCTCGCTGAATGATGCAAATGAGGTGGTGGGCGGGGTATTTATAGGTAAAGTCGCCCAATAGGCGGTCGACACGTGTAGCGCGTCGAGAAAATGGGTCGGCGCGTCGATTAAAGCCACTCGGCGCGTCTCGAAATGATCGAGTTCGGAAGCTGATTCTCAGGGCGCGCTAGCTGTCAGCGCGGCCTGAAATTGGCTGATTTTTTGATGCGCTGGACGTATTTTGGGACGCGCTGGGGCCAGTGCGTCCTGAATTTCGAAATGGTTGAATTACACGATGCGCTGAGCGAATTTGTAGACGCGCTGGGGGCAGTGCGTCCTGTAATTCAAAATCACTGAATTACATGATGCGCCGGGTGAATTTGTAGATGCGCTAGAGGCAGTGCGTCCTATAATTCAATCAGTCCGAATTTCGTGATGCGCTGGAGGATTTTTGTGATGCGCTGGGGGCAGTGCGTCCTAAAATTAATTTCTGGATGCGCTGGACGTACTCGTGCCCTTCCAATTTTGGGTTTTGCAAATTGGGGAATTTGTGGGGCCCGCCTTGTGATGAATACCGATGCACTGCTCCTATCTCTTGGTAATTGAGGTAATCCCCCTATATTTTGACAGTTTTGGTCACGGTGTCCGGTGGGGTCCACTACCGACTCAATTTCCTGTTCTTTTGGTTAAATGCGTGTTGCGATTTTCGACGCGGTCTTCGATGCACTGGCCCTTAATTCAATAAAGTGATGATTGGGGTACCCATAATCATTGTTTTGAAGATCTTCACTTTTGGGACCCCAACACATGAGTTCCTTGCAATTCTCTGAGATTATCATGTTTGGATTGATTAGATTTGAATTGTAGTAACCCTAGAGCGTACCATAGTCCATTGGCATGGTCTTTACATTAAAGGCTACATATTCGACTTCTACGTGCTTCATTAGAACTAGAATCTTATTTTTCCACTTGAGTGGGAATTGTTTGTGTTTCAATGTTATATTTTCCAATTATAAAAGAGATAAAACTTCAATTCTAGTTGTGTTATGCTTGGATGAATGAATTCACATGAGGGCTATCACAAGTGGATCCTCGAAAGCCTTAGTTCTGTTGATTACAGATTTTTACAACTTTACTGTTTTAAGTTAGTTTATGAACTTGAACTCCTTATTTAATTGATTTTGAAGTTCCTAGAACAACTTGAATTGGTTTACCTAATTCCCTGTGGATCGAGCTCGGTCTTACCGAGAATTATTACTACATCGCAGCCTTGCACTTGAGGCGAGCGAATAAGTTTTTTGGCACCGTTGCCAGGGAAGCTAGGTTAAACGGTTCTAAATTGTTTTAATGGCTATAGAGTAGAAGTAGTTAGGTTTTACTGTTTTCTTATGATTAGTT
Organism: Liriodendron chinense; assembly: GCA_003013855.2. NCBI lineage: Eukaryota > Viridiplantae > Streptophyta > Magnoliopsida > Magnoliales > Magnoliaceae > Liriodendron > Liriodendron chinense. Next base: position 18,767 of record PVNU02001853.1, read on the forward strand.
TTTTTGAATTATAGAACTAGCAATGTTTGTTTTGTTTTATAGGAAGTTCTTCTAGTTCAAGCAAATCGAGTACTATCCTTCCAACTTGAACTCTTTCAATTTTCAGTTTTTATTTATAGATTTTAGGATTTAAGATTAGTTTAGATTTTGGATTGTGTGGTTTATGTCCCGTTAGGAACGTGACCACAACAATCGTCTCCAAATCGAAGGTGGTTTAGTTAGACCACTCTCCGTTCATAGACGAGTCCGAAAATCTATAGAACATCGTGAAAATTTGGGGAAGTATGGATCAAATTCCACTAGGAAATTCTCTCCACCCTACTCCAACCACAAATACAAATCATGAAAGAGCAGGAGAGAATGAGGTGCACAATGCTCCTCCAATGAGATCTTTACGAGATTACCTACAACCAGCTCGTACAACAACACCTTCATATGTGATTCTCCCAACAAACGAAGGAAACATCGACATAAAGTCGGGTGTAATTTAACTCCTACCAAAGTTCCATGGGCTAGACTTTGAGAGCCCATACCTACACTTAAAGGAATTTGAAGAAGTGGTGGCTACTTTATAATATGTGAATGTCTCAGAAGATGTCATCAAACTTAAACTTTTTCCCTTTTCATTGAAAGAACGAGCCAAGAGTTGGCTCCACTCTCTTAGACCACACTCGATAGGGTCATGGAATGAGATGACTCAAGAATTCTTGAAAAAGTTCTTCCGGGCTCATAAAACGAATACCCTTCGAAGAGCCATAATGAATTTTTCGGTTAAAGAAAATGAATCATTCTTCCAATGTTGGGAAAGGTTTAAGGACTTCCTACTTGCTTACCTACATCATGACTACGACAGCTGGCGAATCATAAACTTCTTCAATGATGGATTAAGTTCCAATATGCGTCAATTCGTAGAGATGATGTGCAACGACGAGTTTATGAGCAAAAATCCAGATGAAGCTTAGAGTTATTTGGATATGTTGGCCGAGAATGCCCAATCATGGGATACCTCGGACAAATCTAATAACCTTTAACCTCCTCAACAAAAAGAAAAGGGAGGGATTTACATCCTTAAGGAGGAAGATGATGTGAATGCAAAGCTAGCCAACCTCACAAGGAAAGTCGAAGCCATGGAACTTAGCAAGAGTAAAGTTACAAAGCCCACTAAAGTTATTAAGAACATATGTGGAATTTGTGTCACTAATATATACGCTACACAAGATTGTCCTACAATTCCTGCATTTCAAGAAGTGTTACAAGAACACGCAAATGCCACATATGGATATCAACGGCCTTTTAATGGACCGGTAGGTAACACGTACAACTCTACTTGGAAGAACCACCCAAATTTCAGTTGGAAGAATGCTCCCACGGGCAATCCTACCAATTCTCAAGGAGGGTCACCCATGCAAAATATGGCCCCACCTCAATTCTCATTGGAGGAAACTTTAAAGGCGTTCATGCGAGGGTAAACGCAAATCAATCAATCAAATCAGCAAATGTTTCAAGAGCTTAAAGTCTCGGTTGATGAGATTAAGAGATGTTTGAATGCTGGGGAAATGATCTTTCCGACTCAACATCAGCCCAATCCAAACCAAGTACATGAAGCATCCCTAATCTCCCCAACCAACATATGGAGCAAGCCAAATCCATCATCACTGTTAGAAGTAGTAAGCAAATTGACAAATCTATCCCGGTAAAAGCCAACAAGCCTAATGATCCGATAAATTCTGAGGATGAGAACGGATCTAACTTAGCTCCACAAGAAACGAAGCGCATTTATAAGCCCGTAGAACCATTCCCTTCAAGATTGGTTGCTTCAAAATCTCTCCCAAACTCTCATGATATTTCAGAGATTTTTCGACAAGTCAAGATCAACATTCTATTGCTTGATGTAATTAAACAAAGCCCTTCCTATGCAAAGTTTCTAAAGGACTTGTGCACAACCAAACGCAAATATAATGTCACGCCCCAAAATTCGGGTACCCGAATAGGGTTATTCAGGACCCGAATCCCGAGCTCGTAGTTTTAATAGATTGATAATAATTGCAATCAACATAATTTCATCAAGATTTACTAGATATTCAGAGCAATCTAAAATGAAAATACTACTAAAATAATTTTCATGAATGTAATATTCGCTCGCTTTACTCTCTTAATAGTTTTATTACATTAGGATTTGAAACATAAACTAAACTATATCTAAATTCAAATTCGAATTAAACTTAAATTGCTGAATAGGAAAAATTAGTAGTAGAGGCCCGCTTGCTCGTAATATTCCAGCTCTGCAACTGTGGATGATTGTAATTGTATGAGCATAATAGCCCAGTGGGATCATTTCTTATCCAAATTTTGAAATATGCAGATTGTATAAGAATTGATAAATAAAATAGATAATTGAATTATAATACAAAGAACAAATGAATATGCAGTACTGAAATCTTAAATATGCCATGAATGCCATACATTTCATGAATTTTTATAAATAATCAATTAAATATAAATCATCTCTTACAACACCGTACCCAAGTGGATGGTCACTTGCATTAACGCCCATACACTGGTACCTCAAGGTGAGGGACTCATTCGTACGTTAGCTGGTCAGACTACTGCTCCAGTTGTACTTATGACGTATGTCCGCGCACACAATTGTACTCATACATCGTACACAAAGGAGACTCCAAAGGATCCAATGGGTTATAGGGTCTTTCACCCAAGGGTCACGATCGCCCTACTTGCTTGCTTTAGGATCTTCCACCCAAGGGACACAATCACCCTACTTAATGGCTTTAGGGTCTCTCACCCAAGGGACACAATCGCCCTACTTGCTTAAACCTTTTTTCTCTTTCATCTCTCTCTCTCTTTTTCACAATTCAATAACTAATAGAGATGCATGTCATATCATGAATGATTCAAAATCAATAATAAAATAATTTAATAAATCAAATTTTCATACAATGTTGCATAATTAACAAATATTATTAAAGTTAGCGAGATATATAATTAATTTATATAATTTATTATTATTTAATTTTTTAAATTTTAAAACAGAATAGGAAAATATAATTTTATGATAATTAGGGATTAGAAATGAATAAATAAATAACGCTAGAATTACAAGTTTTACATTATAGTTCAGGAGTTTTTGAAACAAGTACAAAATAGTGCCTATAATTTCTGAAAATTACATAGAAGTCCCTGAAATTATAGAAAATTACAAAATAGTTCAGGAAGTATGAATTTTATAAATAAACATGTAATAATTCTAAAAAAAATTTAAGAATTAAATAAAAGATGAATTAAAAATTTTCAATTCAATTAAATGAAAATTTTAAATTAAAAATTAATTTTTAATTTAATTTCATAAATAGAATCATAGAAAGTGAATATTTCTAGATTATGTTTGAAAAAAATTAAAATATTAAATATTTTATATTAGACTTTAGATTAATTTAATTAGTTAATAAATAAAAACTATTATTTTAATTTATTTAAAAAAAGAATTTTAGTAATAATTAATTCAACATAAATAATAAATAAATAGTTAAGCAGAAAATATACAATTCCAATAATCTGAAAATTTCAGCAGGGATAAAATCACCCACCTTGCAAAAGCTTTAGGAAGCTTCTTCCTTTTTTTCACTCTTTTTGTTTTATAACTATTTTTTTTTCTTTTCTATTCTCACACTCTCTCCTTCATGCCCACACCTTGGGCCCTATTTATAATAGGGATGTCCCACCGCATGCTAAAAAAAATTAAATAAATAAAACTCACCTCTTTAATGCACTTTTAATACATCTTCTCTCGTAACCAACACACACACATTATGGGTCTTATTTATGATGTCAAAACCTCACGTGTGTGTATAAAGTGAGGTTGTGGTGCATGGTGGTGTGGTGCATGGTGCTCATATGGGGGCAACGTGTACATGGATGTGTATGCGATCATGGATGATGATGGACGATTGATCGGTAAGTGGATTGATTGATCAAACAGACAGATGGATTTGAGTGACTGTTGGATTTTGATGCAAGTTGGAGATAGCTTGTTGTATGAATCTAACGGTTTCCTGTTGTTGGTCTAAGTCAATAAACGAGTGGTCGGTTGATCTTGTAATTTAGATATTTTGTAGTATTTGAGCTGTTAAGTATAATAGACAGTCTAGATCACTGACCCTCCGATCATAATCACGTGCTTTTTGTTTCCTAAAATTTCATACTCACGTAAAACTAATTTTACTAATTAATAATATTTAAAATATGTCATTAATTCTTTAACTTGTTGGAACTTAAATCGTCATGCAACACATGTTTAAACTTAAATCGTCATGCAACACATGTTTGAACTTAAATCGTCATGCAACACATGTTTAAGACGTGCTGCATGATGAGTTATATCGTACATGGATGGATGGTCAAGTAGATTGACGGATAAGATTGTAGTGATCAGGTAGAGATAAAATGGATGGATGAATGGATGATCACATACTTGATCATGTGTGTGGCATATGATCAAGTGGGAGAAATGAGCGAGTGAACAGTCAGATGGTCACACGTGTACCAAAAATTTGGGTTATTACATATAATGTGCCACAAAAGGCCTTCTTAAATGAGCAAGTGAGTGTCATTCTCACTCAAAAGACCCCCCAAAATTCAAAGATCCCGGTAGTCCCACAATCTCATGTATCATTGGAGACTACCGGATTGAACGTGCATTGCTAGACTTGGGGACAAGCGTAAATTTAATCCCATACTCAGTATACGAGCAATTGGGTGGGAAATTAAAACCCACCAAGATCACGTTGCAACTAGCTAATAGATCCATCCGTGTACCGAAAGGGATAGTTAAGCATGTGCTAGTCCAAGTTGACAAATTCTACTACCCGGTAGATTTCATCGTCTTGGACACGCAACCGATTATGGATGTTAGCACTCAAATACCGGTGATTCGAGGCCTTCCCTTCTTTGCTACATCAAACGCAATTATAAATTGCCGGAATGGGGTAATGCAATTGTCCTTTAGAAACATGATGTTGGAGGTGAATGTGTTCCACTTGGGCAAAAGGCATATGGATGATGATGATGTCCACGAGGTTGATATAATTGAATCAATCGTGGAGGATGAGTTCGCTTTAAATCAGAATGTTGATCCTCTAGATGTTGTTAGCTTCGATCCTTTTGAGGATTGGGATGACAATGATGGCCCCCATGAGGTAAATATGATAGAATCCATGAAAGATGGGGAGTTTCTCCAACATGATTTACCTAAAAGATTGGAGACGTGCATGGCACACTCCAAGGATGAAACTTATTTGACTATTAATAAGCCCTTGGAAGTGCCAACTTCTGAAAATTTATTTGACAAGACACCAATTTCTGAGTTAAACACATTTATTATGCAGAATTTGGAAGAATCGGTGCTTAATTTGCCTATGGAGAGGCCAAAATCTGAAAGCATAGAGGTTAAGGACCCAATCCAACCTACACAAAAGTAGGAAAGACATAAAACATCTAAATCTGAAAACTTCCCCCTATGAGGTCTCCTATACTCTAGAGTGTCTGACTTACTTTGAAGATTGAAATGATCCCATGATTCAAGACATCGTACACACCTTGAGGGAGACCCATCCAGTATATGAAAAGCTTCCCTCCACAGAGTGCCAAACTAAAAAATCAATTGTGGAAGCATCGATAAAATCTGATTTTGTGGAGACCATAACGACTTGTGAAGAAGAAATACAAGTCCCCACATCTCTTTGGTTTGTTCAAACCGATGAACACTACTTCTGGGATTACCCATACTTGAATGATTTTTGCCCAGACAAGAAGGAAATGAGATCCATCTTCAATAATTTCCAACCAATGCAATTCTCCTTTCCTAGTACATGTAACAATTTTATTGAGGAACCTGCTGAAACCTTTCAGCAAGATTTTCAATGGGTTAAAATGATTAATGTCACCAATGTATTTTCCAAAGCAGGATGGTGGATAGTTCTACTGAAAAATTTGTTACACCACTTGATGATCCTGCTCAACTTTGTCCTTTTGGATGATATAATGTTGATTAATCTCCTAGTTTGATGGAGATTCTCTTTCTAAAAGAATAACTTAGGTTTTGTTTATTGTTTTAAGTAGGATTAGGTCTAGTTTGTTTTTTGTTTTAGTTCTATTTGCTTCAGTAAATTTAGTTGTCAGAGTTGTAGATTTTCATGATCAACTCTCTCAGGTGATATCCTTCTCACTCTCCTTTATTTTTATCATTGCTCTTATATTATTGCTCATTACACATCTTTTACATTGAGGACAATGCTAGATTTGGTTGGGGGGTGAGATTCCTACATGAATCTAGTGTTTTGTAACATTTTGAGTATTATATGTTGAATTTTTTTTCGATTTTTCTAAAAATTCAAAACTCTTTGGGTAAACCTTGTTTCTATGCATTTAGAATGATACAATTATGAAAAAGATAAATAAAGTGATTGATTTTAAAATCCTTAAATTATCTTAAATATAATAGTTTTCTATATGAATTTTCCTATTGAATTGATCGGTAGAAAGCTTTGAACACTTTTGAGTCTAATTCACAGTACACAATTCTCATGGTTTGAAGGGTTTATGTAGATTTTTCGATTGGCTAAATTTAGATTTGAGGTGTTGAGAAACCAAGCCGGGGTACTTTGTCCATCCTTGTCAATGAGAAAAGAACGAAAGATATAGATTTCTAAAAATCCTATCTAATATGTATGAAAAGGAAAAAAAAAAAAAAAAAAGGAAAGAAAATATGGGTATGATTGAGAATATGGTGGAAAACTTCGAAAAAGGGCTACCTATTACCAATCGGGGGATGGTCTACCCATAACCAAAGCCGAAAATGGGACATAGTGTGAAAGCCGTCAGAAAGACGGTAAGGCAAATTCCTGTCATAGGCTTGTTATTGATCTGTACACCTTTAAATCCATAGTTTAGTTGATCTATGAAGAAATAATCCCGAAAACTCATGAGATGAACTTTCACTATGCACACTAGGTTGAATTTGTTCAAGTTCTTCTATTTATCAATCAATTAGAGGGAATTCTGTATGAACACTTATTATGTTTTGAGAGTTTAAGGTTTCAACTTCTATCAACACGCACGCACTTTTTTTTTCCGAGCTAAAGTTTAATTAGTATTGCACATTTAAAAATGGTGGTGACTCATCCTCCTCGCATGTGGCACTGATGTACAACTATCTAAACCATCCACATTGTAATTCCTGTTGTGGATGGAGCATCCCACAAAGATGCCACCAACCAAGGAATCCTAACCATTCAATCAATGACAAAACTTAATGGTAAAAAATAATATGGTGATTCGTCCAAATTCAAACGAAAAAAAAAAAAAAGGAAGATCATTTAAATTGGGACCATGATTTGGACAGTTTAATTGCCATACAACTATGTCATGATAATTTGGAAGGTCGTTTAAATTAGTACCTCATCAATTGGGGCTTTACATTCTGGTACCCTTTTTTAATTGACTTTAATGTTTCTGCAATAATTCAAGTATTCTAGCATCTTGGTGCCTTCCATCCAAATTTCCAAATTTTAGTTAAAATAGTTGTTTCTAATAAATGATTAACATACCTTTATTGTGGGTTTATAAACCATCTCATGTCGGCTCCACTACCTTAAGGGTAGAATTTGAGCCATACATACAACTTGTATGGGTTTTATCCATTTTGTTGTGTCATTGTATGGTACTGAATGAAAATTTATGCAGATCAAAGGCTCAAATGGACCACACCAAAGGAAGCAGCGGTGCCAATGATGCAATCTGTGTTCGAAAAAAAGAGCTATATGATCAAAAGCCCAAACCAAGAAAATGTATGATTGGCTAAAAATAGAGCAATGGTCCAATGACACAAGACACAAAAATTGGCTGGGTTGTCCATTTATTTTGATTCTGTGGCTGATAATCCATATGTGAAGTGGCCCACACAATTAGCAATCATGATCACCACATAAATTTACACATGGAGGGTGATGGAACTGCATAGAAGGTGCATCAGACCCTAAAGACACCATGAGTCAGCTCGACAAGTCACCCCCAACTCGGGTGAGTGACCATTTGGCTCCCAACTTCAAGACCAGGCGAGTCAGTACCAGTTGCCTGTCTTTTAACACGGCCCCCACAAAATAACAGACTAGGCCTGACCAGTGGTTCGACCGGGCTTTTAAATGCCGAGTAAGAGTCATTTCACGTCAAAGGGATAGTGGCTAGGGTGGGCTCCACTGTGGTGTTAATGTGCAATCCAACCCAATCACCCATTTATTTATTTATTTATCTTTTAATGCTAGTCATGCAACGCACCCACCTTGTTAATTGGGCAACACACCCACTTAGTTAGTCATACGATGCACCCACCCACTAGTGGGGTTAGTGTGTCTCTTTAGCACTTGAACCTGAGACCTGCTGTTGAAATGCCTAGGTGTCTTCCAGCTGGGCTAGCAGGCCAGACACGGTTCAGGTGAAACACATGATTGGAAAGTATATACTTGGGAAAGGCTCACTATCTAAAATCTTTCCCTTGGTGTGACCCACTTGAATAAGCATGAGCTAGATTTTTTGACCACGGCCTAGCTTTTGGTGTAGCATCTAATAGTTGGAGTGGATTTTAGATACTCATCATGGTGGACTACATGTGAAGTCCATCCATCATAGGAACCCACTGGTAATTAATTTTAATAAATGTTGAGGGAGAGAAAGAAAAAGGGGTCCTAGCTTGAGTGGACCCCATTGTACTATTCATGTGCAATTCACCCCAACCATCATGTGCGTCACTCCATGTTAAGCCCAGGACTCAAAAATCAATATGATTTGTGATTGAGATGGACCACACAATTAGAAACAATGTACAGGTCAAAGCTCACCCTCCGAATTGTTTCTCTTGGTGCGGCCCACCTGAATCACTAATGAGCCTAATTTTTTAGCACCAAGACTATGTTTTAGTGTGGCATCTAATAGTCAGAGTAGATTTAAAATAATAATCACAGTAGGCCCTATAAAAATCTTCTTCCAACAATTTCTATTATTGGGGCTTACTAGAATCACGCTTCTGTCTTATTTTTTTGGTATGGACCTAAAATAGGATTGCAAGTCTAATAGTTGGCACAAGTATTAAATGCCATATGATAACTTTCAAAGCATCAGTTGCATATGAAATCCAGCCCTCCCCATGGGTTGGCCTTACCACGAGGATCGCATAATTCAATTTTCAATCCTATCCGCACATCAACTAAGCCACACCATATAAAACAATGGCCATACATTGATAAATAATGAAACAAAAGTGTGGTGCACTCAATCAGTAAATGTTACTGAAGTTTTCACAAGGTGATAATAATGATGGGTTCAATCTATCACATGGGTTGGATGTTCAATATACATGGAAGGTTGGAAGTTATCTCTAGCTGGGCCTATTTAAGAAAAACGGTTTGGAGGATGAGCTTTTGCTTGTACACTGATTTTTTTAGCCCTTAGCCTAACATTAGGTGACAGGCACGTGATGTCTGCGGGTGGATTGTACACAAATACGGTGGTGGGGCCCACCCAAGTTGACCCTTTTTTCCTCCTCTCACTGGACCTCAGTGTAGTCACATCATGATGACATCATGGTTCGGACCCAAGGTGGAACCGGATTGGACCAAACTGTCCACTTCCTCGGTTCAGCATCCGGTCCGGCTTTTAACTCATCCACATAGCTAGACCATCTACTACATAGCTCATCATCATTTAAAATAGCTGTGATTTTTCAACCGTGCATATTGCATAGTTGTATCCAGACCGTGTAAATTTCTCACCCAGCTGTGGATGGACCCCACCCAAAAATTACTCTAAGATAGTGACAGCTACCACCTGATTTTGCCCCTGGAATTCGGGCCTCTCACTATTTTACTTTTAGCTATATCAATTGCATGGTCAGGATTGCTTTAATCAGTCTGATTTTAGTGATATGCTCCATCCACAATGTGCCCCACAATTTGGGCGGTCTAGATACGAAGATGAGTCACCACCATTTACTAAATGGTGGTAGACAATGACAACAGTCTAACCCGTAGCAGAGCATGCGCCACCACATACTCCCAAAATTTTTACGCGGTCAGCATCCTCGGCACGTGCGCCAAAAACTGCATACTCGAGAGTATTTGATCCTGGGGCAGAGCATATGGAAAGACCGTACAGTGTGTATTTTTCACCACGCATTATGGAAACTGTACATTTGTCATATATTAAGTTAAACCGTACAAATTTATGAGACCCACCATAGATGGGTTGGAATTTAAAAGATACATTAATTGAATTATCCCAACCTTTGATTTATGGGCATTGTTTTGACCGTTGATATACGAATGAGGGGAGAATACAGGCCAATGGACGCAGCTAGCTTAACAAGTGGCTTGGGGTTCGGAGCCTTGCCTGTTGGTAGACTCTGCGAAGTTTCAACCGGAGGTATTAGTTTCAAAACCCATCAGTGGTGAAAATCCGTGTAAAATCTACTTAAAAGCTTTTGGGTCCAACTGATTAGCATGATTTTTTGAGAGCACCCTTATATCTTGATGAGATTCTGCATACATGAATGAACCGGATGGCATATATAAACCACGGTGGATCCCTACCCAGCTAACTGCAAGTGTCCAAACGCAACTCCTTATGTTGTGGCCTGCCTAAGTTTTGGATTTCAAGGTGAACATGATGCAGCACACCTGATGAATGGCCTTGATCTGATGCACGTTATCTTCCATTTTGGTTTTTAGTTATTTACATGCATACCTCATTAATATTGTATACATGAGTTTTGATATTTTATACAATTTTAGGCTGACGCCTTAACATGGATATTGCTATCTTAATCCAACAGCCGCTTACGACATTGTACAGGATCAATTTCAATCACTTCTATGACCTGTATATCTTCTCATCCCACCGTTTGGCCCACCAGTGTTCTGTGATTGCCCAACTTTTGGTATATCGTTTCATCCTAGTTTGGTGGACCCCACATTCTATATAGAATTTTCTATGGTGGATGTCACCCTCTCCAATGCCCCCCATTGTTACCTCCTGTGTGGCCCAACTGAGCCACAGATCAATCAGAGTTTGAGGACAACTGAGCCACTGATCAATCAAGGTTGAGTCCTTACCTCAGTGGTAGGCTTCCAAGAGTTTCAACACAAGGTTTAGGGTCGAGTTCTCAGAAGTGGTGAAATCCCACTACAGTATGGGAGGGTGGGTGGGTGGCTATGGGTGCGTGTAAAAATGGGCCAAGCTCAGGCCTGACAAATCAAATTTTTTAAAGAGCCCAGCCTAAACAGTTCAAATCGAAGATCTAGCAGACCCAAGCTGGATCCATTGACATCCCTACGTTTAATAATGGATTTGTTTATTTATTTGATCTACTTCATTATAAGTAATTATCATTGGGATACCTTCGGTTGGATTCTTGATGCATTGACCATGCGAGCAAAAGGATAGGCTACTTGGGTGGGCCCGATCCGTGAATCACGTGGACTACACTAAGGAACAGTGTACAAAGCAATGCTCATCTTCCAAACTATTTATCTTGGTCTTGCCCACTTTTTTGGGCCCTCGGCATAAATTTTAATGTGGAATCTAGTGGTTGGAGTGGATTTTATGTAATCACCATGGTGGACACCGTAAAAATTAAGGGCTTGGGTATCTCTCCCTAACCTTTTCCTTTGGTGTGGCCCACCTAAATCACAAGTCAGCCTGATTTTTTGGCCTTGGCTTAATGACGATTTGCACATCTAATGGTCTAGGTGAATCTCACATGCAATGGCCCCAAAGAATAGAGATGGCCAGGACAAGCTGGCCCATCTGGTTTAGGACCTTAGGTCCCTCAGCACAATAACATAGTATCGAAAACCAGCCATGAAAGGAAGATGAGATGGACCCATATACAACAATGGACGAGGTGCGATGGTTCTTTAATAAAAAAGGGCAAAGATTTTTTATTTTTTTTTCCTTCCATTGGATACAAAAAATCTAATGTGTAGAAATTGTAATTATAGTAATTACCTTTTCCAGCACAGTAGACGAGAGAAATGTTGTTAAGCGAACGAGAGAAAATCCTGTCTCCTTTTGAATTCCACGTATCCAAACATGAGTGTTAATGCTGCAATTAGTTCGTAAATTGTTAAAGCTTTCACAAAAACCAGGTTGGTTGGCAAATAAACAGTACTAGTGGACCCTTAGAAGTTTTTAATAGTGAGTGTTTGATCACTACTGTTTTCTGTGGTGTCGTCCACCTGAGATTTAGATCTGCCTCATTTTTGGGCTCATGTAATAAAATGAGTTGGTAAAATGGATGAATGGATGGAGTGGATAAAATATATACATCACGGTGGGGCCCACAGAACTCGAGGGGTCACTATCGAGTCCAAGTCTGAAAGTTATTCCTGGGCTCATGTCATAAACCAGTTAAGCCCAGACCTACTTTTTGGATTGTTTTTTAAACATTATTAAACCCCATCCAAGCTAAGAAAAACAGACCCACCTTTTACAGGCTTGGGCTTACACTGACCAGATAAAGTGCTGGACTTGGGCTCATCATGACCTGGCCTGTCGTCAACCTTGCCTTTGAGAGTCCAATCCACCATAGATTATCTACAGTAGGGCCCATTAGATCAACGGTCCTGATGGGTAAGGCATGGTCCCCACCTATATCTCATCTAGTCAGTCCCCTAGATGGGAACTCTCATGTGACCTACCTCTCACAATCACACGTCATGCTTTGATGTCAATGGGTGGGGCCAATGCCTGCCTGAACCCAACCTATTTAGTTTTGGGCCTCAATTGTAGACCCGACTGTAGACCATAGGCCTGAAAGTTAGACCCAGACTAAATGGGCCTAGTTTGGGCTATGACTCAAATGGAAAATGTTGTTGAAACTAAGTGTCATCTTGATCTTGGCCCATTTAGTTTTAGTGGCGCGAAAATCATTCTGGGCCCAGCCAATGGACCTAGAAAATAATCCCAACCTCGGATTGTGGTGCGTTCGACCCACGACACACATTTACATGATCGTCCGAGTGCTCTAACTTCGATGGGCCATACCTCAAAATCACAATCATCTAACTATTTGCAGAAAAAAAATAGAGGTGTTGAGAAGAACGATACAAAATCCTACTGACCGTCCATTTTTCTTCATAAACTCATCAGATACAAAGGTTAAGGAGTGGTGCAAATTTTGAGATATGGACCATGTAAGGTAGGACCCACCTAATTAAATGGGCTTTTCATGGACAGGTAGGGCCGGTCGAAATTTTTGCAAAACCTAGGCCCAAGCCCAACCCATTATTAGTCGGGCTTCGAAATGGGTACGCATGGTTTTAGGACTTCGATGAGCCCCACGTGACTCATCTGAGTCAACCTGATTCGATCGGGCCCGACCCACTTCAATACAACGGGTCACCCAAGTGAACCAGCACTGACTCGGGTGAGTTGGGCTGATTGGCCCCACTCGATGCTGAACCTAGTTGCCGAGTATTAAATCCATGGAACGGTGGGCCAGTATCCCTATTTGTAAGTTCACCCACTTTGCATGTGATATCAGCTATCCTCACATCACAAAGGGAGTTTAACAAATTACTACCTCATTATTGCAATTTTTACATCTCCTACCTTTTTTTTAAAAGGGTTTTCAACAAGATACCTGGTTAATTAAAGTAAATTTTGAACGGAGTACTAGCTTTCTTAACGGAAGTTGGGTTCCATGGGCGAGCACGGGTCGGCTGCTCCAGTGGGCCCCAACATGATGTTTATATGAAATCCACTCCGACCACCACCTATGTCACCCAATTTTAGTTCACAGGCTCAAAAACCAATCTCATTCATGATTCAGGTGGACCACATGATTGGAAACAGTGTATAGGGCAACACTCACCCTCTACACTATTTCTCTTAGTGTAGGTCTGATTTTTGGGCCATAGGCATAAATTTTAGTTTGTAATCTAATGGTTGGAGTAGATTTTATATAATGGTCATTATGGGCCTTGTAAAAATCAAGGGTGGATGTCTCCCTCCCAAGTATTTCCTTCCGTGTGACCCACCTGAATCACATGTAAGCATGATTTTTCCCCCAGGACTCACGTCTAATTGAGAGAATGGATTTTGCATACACATCTAGAAGGGGCCTATCAAAAATCAAGGGTGGCATACCCTGTTTTTTTTTTTTTAAAGAAAATGTGTAAAGTTCATCCGATTGGGAGACCCCACCTTTCACTAGATTGGCCCCACAATAAGGATCGCCTAGTGCAAAATCAGCCCATCCAATCATCCGGCAGGCCAGACCGTAGAAAATAATATTTAAACCACTGATAAATAGCTAAATACAAGTGAGGTCTATTAAATGAGTCAATGTGATTGATTTTTGCACAAAGAAATCATCATGGTGATTACAAAATATTGAAGGGTAGATGATGTTGCAGGCATATGAAAAGTTGGAAGGTATCTTTTGGATGGACCTGATTCAACGTGAGACCTCTTTTATTAAATATATCAGCATAAATTTAGCAAGAATTGAGAGATGGTCACCCACCATTGTTTTTTAAGGAGGCCTGTAATGCATATATGAAATCCACTCTGTCCATTAGATGTGTGATCCAAAATAAGACCCAATATCAAAAAATCAGGTCGACCTATGATTTTAGGTGGGCCACATAAAAAGAAACAATTAAGATAACATGTCCACCCTTGATTTTTACAGAGCCCACCATGATGATTATACAACCACTTCAACCATTTAGATTCCTGACCAAAATTTAGGCCTATGGCCCAAAAATCAGACTTATCCATGATTCAGGTGATGCCACAACGGTTTGGAGCTATACATTGTTTTCAATCATACCGTCCACCCAAATCATGGATGTGGCTGATTTTTGGGCCTTACACCTAACATGGGCGATACGCCTAGTGGTCCGAGTGGATTCCACATAAACATTACACTCCGGCCCACTTGAGCCAACCCCAACTTCTGTTAAGAAATCTAACGATGATAATTAGTTAAATTAATAGAATAAGTTCTAGGAGATAGTAGTTTGTAAAACTCCCTAAAACAAATCAATGGTTAAGATGAATTGACTAGTGGTTGGAATTCGATGAGTACACGTGGCCTACCAATGATCGAATCAGCTTGGTTTTGAAGACATGACAACCACAAAAAGGAAATTTCTTGATGAATGGATGTCATATCATACATGTGCACATTTCGATATTCTCGCAGTGTAACAGTTCAGATTCATGCAGCCAGGGTGGCATGCATCTAACCCAAATCAAGCCCAACAAATTTCCTTACAACACCTGTTAGAAGGGGGAACCAGATGCGGTAAGGCCGGGGAAATACAAGTTCGGCAAGGTCGGCAAGGTCATGATGTGAAGGAATTTGATTAGGTGAAGTGTCACTGACATAGTTTAGTTAGGCTTTGTCATCACATGTGATGTTGGTGATATTCAACCAAACAGACCACTTTCAAACATGCTTTGCCTAACAATCTCTAGCTGCGGCATGTTGCACAATTAAATCCCACCAGTCAAGGCCTCACCAAACTTTAGTATTTCTCTGGCCTCATCAAATGTAGTTCCAGCAGGGCAAAGTATGCTTGAAAGTGGGAAGATGAGTTATTTGGTCAAGTACCAATGTCACATTGGGTTGGACCAATCAAATCCTGCAATGTTAGGCCTTGCCAAACTTGGTGTATCCAGGTCGGATTAGGAGTTCTAAAATTACAAAAACCTTTTTGGGGCCACCATGATGTTTTTGTAAAATGCATTTATGTCCATTAGTTTGGCCAGCTAACATTAGGATAACAGGTGAAAAATAAGGCAGATCCAAGACTGAAGTGGGCTATTTCAATGGTTAGTGTTTACGTTTCTACTATTTTTTTTTTAAACATGCACTCACGCAATCCACCGTGGGATTCCACCATAATGAGTACTCAAACCCATGACCTCGTATGGAAACTCTTACAAGTCTACTGCCGTAGCATGAGTGATTACCTAGTCTTCGGTCTCCTTGGATTTTAGTCAAACGTCCAAACATGGGCTAGAAGAAGTGATGGACGGAGTGGATTTAACAAGGAAATTGCAATGGGCCCCATGGGGGTTGAGTTTATTACAGGAAACTCACTTCCAAATTAACCATGTGAGTGTTGGACCCCACCTTGGATCATAAAATGAAAAAACAACTAATAATATTGCACATCCGATGGAGGGTTGAGGTGAAAACAAATCAACCGTCCGCCTATAATATTGGGAAAGCCGGCAGCGGAAGCGGAACGCCGAACGCGTGAAGCAATGCGAGATCAAACGAGAAACACTATGTAATCAAGCCACATACAAGCATTTACCACAAGAGAATCCGATTTTACGTGGAAAAACCCCCCAACGGGTAAAAAACCATGGCACAAAGCGATCCACTATGAATTAAACAAAAGATTACAAAGATGATAGCCCACAAGCAAAGAAAACAGAGAAAACTCAAGCTCTCTCTCTCACACAACTCTCTCCCCTCTTCCTAACACGAATAGGAAACCTTAGACACCTTAGGATTCTCATCTAAGGCAGATTACAAATCCTTAAATAAGAAGAAATCCGAAATTAGAAACACCTTGCGCAGTACTGCGGACTACGCAAGAAATCCGCGCGCACAGCCGACCGGTCGGCCAATACAAAAACAGTCCAAGGAGATTGCAAACCGACTCTGCCTCACAGCTGACCTGTCGGAGCCCCCCTCAGACCGGTCTAGGGCCACACAAAACTGTCCAGCGTCCTTCATGCATCTGGGCTGCAACGCACAGACCGATCGCCCGACCAGTCTGAGCACCCAATCCGTGCATATGTTCAAAGGCTCTCCAACAATCTCCACCAAGGCTTCGAACGTCGAATTAACACATCCTCGCAACGTCATCTCATCTTCAATCATAGCTCCACAGCTTCTTGTGCCACCATCGACCCTATCCTTGCAAATTCACGTCCTTTACCGCCCTTCTCATGTGGCTCTTGAGCACTTGCCACATACGAGCAACCGTGGATCTCGCTACCTCTCCCGCAACTCCACCGTGAATTGTGCTCTCGATCAACATGTAAAGATGGTCACACCTCCGTGCCTTCATACACACGAGTGCCCCCTTCATCACTTCACAACAACGATCGCGGCCGATAAACACGTACCATTTCGCCTCGAGTGCACCAAGAGAAATCACATTCATCTTCATCTTGGGAACGTGCTTCACATCTTCCAGGACTCGTTTGACCCCATCGAACATCCTGATGCGCACAGTACCAATACCCACAATCTTATGAGCGACTCCATCGCTCACAAACACCGATTCTCCACCATACTCCCTGTATGTCGTGAATGAACTCCGGTCAGGACAAACGTGACATGACGCCCCTGAATCAAGGATCCACTCACTACCGTGAGATCCCTTGCCAGAAACAGTCATAACTTCACACAGATCGCCACCGTCCTCTACGGTATTGGCTCCCTCTCCAGAAGAATTTCCAAACTTCTCTTGCCTCAACCTGGGATTCTAACAATCCCCTCTCATGTGGCCCTCCTGGCCACAATTCCAGCACTTCACCTTAGCCTTACCTTTGCCCTTAGCTCTAGATCTCGATTTTGAATATCCTCCATGCTCAGAACTTCTTCCCCTCATAACCAGTGCCTCTGAGGAATAATGGGAAGCCACGTCACCGCTTTTCTTTCTCATCGCCTTCGACTGGAGGGCTAAGATAACGGTCTCAACGCTTATGGTTTCCCTCCCTGCGCACACAGAGTCCCTGAACGACTCATATGAATCTGGAAGAGAATTCAACAAGATGCATACTTGATACTCATCCTTCATCGGTTCATTTATCTCCACCAACTTGCAAACCAACCTATTGAACGTGCTCAGGTGGTCCTCCACCTCCGTTCCCTCAGTCATCCTCAAGGTGAACAACTGCATCAACACATACATGCGATTCTCTAGAGATTTCTTGGCATAAACCTTCTCTAGCTTCGCCATTATTTCAGCCGCAGTCTTCTCCTTCATGACATAATAGAGAACATCATCCGTAAGGTTTAACAGGATTGAGGTTCTAGCCTTCTTGTCAAGCCTCGTCCACTCATCGTCTTTCATAGCCTCAGGTCGCTTTCCAAGAGCATCATCAAGCCCTTGCTGAACCAGGAAGGATTCAACTTTCACTTCCCATAGCTCAAAGTTATTTTTCCCAGAGAACTTCTCTACCTCGAACCTTGCGCCCGATCCCATCTTCTCGTCTCAGATTCGAATCTACTCCACCCAACTTTATCTCTGATACCACTTGTTGGGAAAGCCGGCAGCGGAAGCGGAACGCCGAACGCGTGAAGCAATGCGAGATCAAACGAGAAACACTATGTAATCAAGCCACACACAACCATTTACCACAAGAGAATCCGATTTTACGTGGAAAAACCCCCCAACGGGTAAAAAACCACGGCATAAAGCGATCTACTATGAATTAAACAGAAGATTACAAAGATGACAGCCCACAAGTAAAGAAAACAAAGAAAACCCAAGCTCTCTCTCTCTCTCTCTCTCTCTCTCTCTCTCTCTCTCTCTCACACACACACACACAACTCTCTCCCCTCTTCCTAATATGAATAAGAAACCTTAGACACCTTAGAATTCTCATCTAAGACGGATTACAACTCCTTCAATAAAGCAGAAATCCGAAATTAGAAACACCTTGCGCAGTACTGCGGACTGCACAAGAAATCCACACGCACAGCCAACCGGTCGACCAATACAAAAACAGTCCATGGAGATTGGAAACCGACTCTGCCTCACAGCCGACCGGTTGCCCGACTAGTCGGAGCCCCCCTCAGACCGGTCTAGGGCCACACAAAATTGTCTAGCGTCCTTCATGCATCTGGGCTGCAATGCACAGACCGGTCGCCCGACCGATCTGAGCACCCAATCTGTGCATATGTTCGAAGGCTCTCCAACATATAAGTGTAGCGTATATGTATGTCGATCCACACCGACCACATCAGGGGAACCACTATAGCTGAGTCATGGCCCAAAATACTGCTAGATCGGCCATCAAATAAATGATTGCTTGGATAGAAATTAATGGTGTAACAAGCAAATGGACATTAACAGGTATGGGACCGTCCAATTAATGTAGTTTTGAGAATGTGCCCCCATCTATAGTTATCTAAAAGATTTGGAAGATTCAATGATGTAGATCTATTTTACATGTACAGCGGATGGGTCCACTCATACGGGTGGCCATACTCCACCAATTTAACCAGATTTTTCTCATACACAAGGCAGGCCTATCAAAATTCCACAATATGCGCCAACCCAAACGAAAAAATCAGTGTTTAGGTCGGGCCTTATCTTCTTGGGTCACTAACAGGTTGGTCATCAAGACCCATTAAGATAAGATAATGGGTTTAGCCGGTGTTTGTGAAACTCATTTAACCTGTTAGTGAGGGTATTTTGATCATTATTTTTAGTGTAGTAAGAAATCCCTAAGAAGCTAAGATAATCAATAGGGCACACCCCCCCCCCCCCCCCCCCCCCCCCCCCCCCCCCCCCCCCCCCCCCCCCCCACCTCTCTGACACACTCATGAGTTTTCTCCATCTTCCTGCCGATGGCCCCACACGGCCATGGTCTAAAATGTCGGTCGAATTGAGCCCCGTTCTCATCTCTCTGCCCATGAAAGCATGACCCATTTATTTATCAGGTTAAACAGGTTGGATTGTAGGTTACCAGTTAAATTAACGAATAGGTTTGAGTTTATAGATTTTGACCCGGTAGGGTGAGGGCATTTTTGACATGACATTAACACAACCGACACGAACGCAGTTCTACACGAACGCAGTTCTACACGACCCGTTGCTAGGCCTACACAGAGGCAAGAGACATCCGCACGTGTGTCTGCTGTCTATGTGTTGCCCACGTGCTGTGGCCCAGCATGATGTATGTGCTTGATCCATGCGGTCTATCCATTTTGGATGGAAAAAAATATCACAGTGGGCACTGAAAAAATTTTAATGGTGAGTGTTCAATTGCTACCATTTCCTATGGTATAGTTTACTTGAAATTTGGATCTGGGTTACCCAAAATGAGATGGAAAAATAGATGGACGGCTTGGATAGAACACATAAATGATGGTGGACCCACATCTTTTCCTTCACAAGCAGTGAAAGTGGATTGCCTCCTGCCCGGCATGGATGTACTCGGTCCAGGCGGAGCGCGGTTTCAGTGGATCCCTGGATCCACCGAGGTGGGTGGATCCCTAAAAGTGGGGTCCACCATTATATACGTTCCTTATACCAGGCCATGCATCTGTTTTGAAAACTCATTTAAGGTAACTATACCAAAAATTAACCAGATCTAAATCTCAGGTGGACCATAATACAGGAAACAGTGGTAATCCAACATTAAAAACTTATGGTCAGACCCAAAAGCTTTGGATCAACCTAATATTTGGTGATCTATTCATCCAGGTCTTTGTGACCTTATCAACAGGTTAGATGGAAAATAAACATTCCGGTGGCCCCGTGAAGTTTTTAATGGTGAGGATTTAATCAAGACTGTTTCCTGTGGTATGGTTTCCTAAGTTTTGGATGTGATTCATTTTTTAGGCCATGCCCTAAAATGAGCTGTCAAAATTAATGGATGGTGTGGATGTAAAGAACATACATCAAAGTAAGCCCCACAGTTAAGCCCCACAGTTAGGTATCCACCGACTTCGATGGATCCGGTGATCCACCCAAACCGCTCCCGGGAAAACGCAAGTATCAGATTGATCAAAACTTCTGCTGGTCTCAAGAAACTTTTAACGGTGGTCGTTCAATCTCTACTGTATGGAATTTTAATGGTCGTCGTTCAATCCCTATTATCTGGTTTCTTTTTCTTTTTTTTTTTTTTTTGGTCATAAATGTGAACAAGTGGAGCTGGCAAAATAAATGAACGAGTGGATCAAATCCACACATCATGGTGGGCCCCACAGCGCCCCTGCATGGACCGAGTACGTCCAGGCAGAGGTAGGACGCAATCCACTTCCCCCGACCAGAATCGACGTGGTACCGTTCCATGCCGAATCCGGGCCCTCATGCCGGGTAGGGCTGAAAGTCGGGCGGGTTGGGTCGGGTTGGTGCTCGACTCTAACACAACCCAAGGGTCCTTTACCTCAACCCTAACCCAACCCAACCCAACCTCGAGTTGTTGAATTCTCAACCCAAGCCCAACCCAAGCGGGCTCGATTGCGTTGATCGGGTTAGTTGGGTTATATTTTCGTTATTATGTTAGTTTATTATGTTTCAATACGCATCTTATTTTTTGTACCTATGGTTTATTAATTATATATATATAATTATTTATTGTAAAGAACTTCATTTTTTCTAAACAAATAAGCTAAAATACATGATAATTATTCTTTTAACATTCAAGTATTTTAAATTCAAACATATCAAATTTCAAACATTATAAGTTTACTTGTATATAGAACGGGTTCGGGTTGGGTCGGGCAACCCGAGACCTCAATCCGAGCCCGACCCAAACTTCATCGGGTTGGAGTTTTCATAGCCCAAGCTCGAGATCGGGTTTGATATTTCCTGCCCAAGCCCAACCCAATGTCGAGTCGGTCACGGGTCGGTCGGGTTGAACCCGCCCGACTTTCAACCTTAATGCCGGGAGCGAATTAGGTGTTACCCAGGGAACAGCTTAGTGGGTATTACCCCTACCGTGTGGCCCGCATGGATAGTTTTTTGTATATCAACACCGTCCATCCGTTTCTCCAGCCCATTTTAGGGTGTTCTTCCAAAAATTATGAAAATCCAAATCTCAAGTGGACCATACCACTGGAAAGAGTGTTGATTAAGTGCCCACCATTAAAAACTCCAAAGAGCCCATCGTAAGGTTTTTGTAATGTTTATTTGCAATCCAATCTCTTCATAATGTCAAGAATGTCTGGATGAAGGAAAAATTTAAATATCAGCTTGATCTAAAATATTTATGGCCTGTAAAATTCTTTTAATGATTATTCATCACTCTTTCTATTGTTAGGTCCACCTGAGATTTAGATCTTCTTGTAATTTTTTATCACGTCCTAAAATTAGGCTTAACAACAGCTTCATCAAGGTAGGCCCCACACGGTAGGGGTAACACCCACTAAGGTGTTACCAGGGTAACACCTAATTCATGACGGGGTAACACCTAATTCGCTCCCCGTCATGCCAGCTACATCGACGTTGACGGCTTATCCGTTGCTGTGCAGACACGTGGCCTCGCGAAGGATCGTGAAGTGGGCCCCACATATATGCAAATACGCACGTGCCGTGCACCTTCAGTTGGCATGCCGACATGGATATTCACTTCCTGATGTTTTGTAGTCTCACGTGATCATCAGCCTTCACCTGACGCCATGTGAATTTCCTGCAACCCTTGTTCCAGATATAGCCTTGTAACCGAAAGACATGTGGGCCCACCGACATTTTCCTTGTGAAATCCATCCGTCCATCAGTTTATGAAGATCATGCTTAGGACATGAACCTAAAAATGAAGCAGATCCAAAATTCAAGTGGGCCACACCATAGGAAATAGTGGTAAAACGAACACAGATCCATTGTAATCTTCCTGTGCCCACCATTTTGTTTTTATACCATCTAACCCGTTCATAAGGTTTCTCCCATCAAGAGGAATAAGGGAAAATACTAATATCAGCCTGATCTGACACTTCTATGGTCCCATAAGGTTCCACTGGTCAGGGACGCGGATTAGCTGCAACCCGAGATCTAGCCAGGTGGGTGCGACCCTGACTGTGGGGCCCACCTCAATGTATATGTTGTATATCCATGCCGTCCATCTATTTTTACAGATTATTTTAGAATATTTTCCCAAAAAGAAGTACATACAAATCTCAGGCAGTCCACACAGTAGGTATTGAATTACCACCATTAAAATCTTCTTAGAGGCCACCAAAGTTTTAGATCAAGCTGCTATTTGTGTTTTCCCTTCATCCAGCTCTGTGTTACCTCATCAACAGGTTTGGATGGCAAATGAACATTACGAAGGACCTTATAAAGCTTTTAATGGTAGGCGTTCAATAACCACTGTTTCCTATAGTGTGGTCCACCTGAAACTTGCGTCTAATTTATTTTTGGGACCATAGCCTAAAATAAACTGGAAAAACAGATGGACCACGTGGATATACAACATATACATCAATGGCCGCGGTCAGGGTCTCACCCACCTGGCTGGATCCAGGGTCGCAGCTAATCCACGTCCCCTGGTCAACTTTCAAGCCCTACTGTTTCTAGTGGTGTGACCCACCTGAGTTTTAAATCTGTATTAGTTTCCAGCTCACACTCCAACATGAGCTAGCGCAATGGATTAAAGGTGCCGATATAACACACATCACTGGGCCCCACAGAGCCTTTGGTTACTCGGACGGCCAGAAATTCGCCTCTCCTCACACGCCGCTATAAGACCCACACGCGCATTGCGGCCCATGGGGAGACATCTAATTCACATCATGCAGGCCATCGTATGCGGGAATGGACGGTATAGAACGGCCCACCTACGCCGCACATTTGTGAGCCGCATGATAAGTAGACCAACCTGATATTTGTGACAGGGTTACATGTAGAGATGGCCCACCTTAGGCACGGCTGAGATATCACAAAAGGTGAACGGCACGTGTGCCAGCGTACTGCTAACGTGAATAGGTCCCGTGGCGGCCTGGAAAACGTTTCCATTATTTTTTTCTCTATTTTAGAGGTGCTTGAAATGACCTAACAGCCCATCTACAATAAAAATAAGAGGAATTATATGATACTCTCGCAGCGTGTAATGCTTGATACACATGTATTAAAAAACTGTACGTTGCATGCATTGCCTCAAACAAAACTCCCTAAATTGTACTGGAGCCCACTTTAAATTATTCACACCCCTAAAATTGGAGTGAATAGACCTAACCTCTGATTCGTGGATGCTTTTTGCTGGAATATGACTGGTGAATATCTTTCCTTTTTTACCGCCACATAAAAACCATGGCCAACAGATCTTTCCACAATATCCATAATGCAGGCAATCGGTATGCTTTGTCTTCTCGTGGATGGCCGAGATTAAAAGGCCCTCGTCAGGTGTTTGGCTGAAAATTCGGTCATTAGTACTCTATAACGTGTCAACATGGCTGAGCTGTTTGTAGCTAGATTCAAATTGAATGCCTTTGACCCTGATAACTAAGATAAATGGAGGGAGCACGAGTGATCATTTATGAATAAGAACTTAAGTGATTTGATTGTCTATTCTATTTCTAGAATCAAACAATTTGTAAATGGAAATGTTTATTCTTTTAATGAATTTTTTTCACCTTTTAGCCACAATGACTTTTTCTTACCATGATAGTAGAAATATATGAGAATAAAAAAAACTCAACTGTAATAATTAAAATAAAAGTAAAACTTACAAAAATATTCTTCACGATTTAACATCAGTTGCATGGATGGTGAGGCCCTAGATCTAAATCTTTCTCAATCCAACAACTAGGGCATAGATGAAGAGAATTACACTAGTAAAAAAAAAGGTCTTACTTGTTATTCAACACTTGACGCACATGGAATGAAAATACACTACTCATAGTCTAGATCGATCTATCATAGCAATGTAGATATACAAGATTATACTACTCTCATGTTAAGACGAGTTGTCCTATGCTAAAATAAGCTAAGATAAAATATAAAAGATAGGCAATGGTGCAATATAGATTTGATTTGATACGTGTTAAGTTAATGAGAGCCCGAAGCTCTTCGATACTCATCTTATTTATAGAATTTTGGGCCTACTGCATGTAGAGATCTTTGTAGCCACTTCTCATGTCTGCTAATGTAGAGAAAACCGTTTTGATCCAACGATAGTTATGGCCTATCAGACGACACCGCATATGTTAGTTGTCTGTCATGGGTTAGTCGTTGGTTGCGCACACGTTCTAACCCTATTATATGGATGAGAGTTTCTCTTATGTTGCCACGTATTGGTAATAGTCATTATTTTCTCCACACGAAGGTGAATAATGCATTGAAATTAGGCCAACTCAACATAATCATTACTTCACTCTTTGAATATTTTTTACCATACAGACCATGTGAGACACCATAGTGCATCGGATGAACTCGTCTTTTGGTGTGACTGTGTTTCGATCGATACCCAACTTCGGTCATGAGGTGACCGTGGTAATTAATTGGCTTTGCCTCGTGAATAAGATACGAGACACGTGTGTCTTCACTATAGACAACGAGGCTTATCTTTTTTGGGCTACTCATGAATTTATCGATTTTGATTTGATTCGGTTGTCAGAGCAGCCAAAGAAATCTTCCTTTTATCCTTTATTGAGACTTTGTTGCCACATGGCATCATCTAAGTCATTAGATCTAACATAGTAGATCGGGCATAAACAATAAGATAATGATGCCTTTCAATGTTTAGATCATAAGTAAGAGTTTGTTAAGCCCACACGTGTACATTGTAGATGACATATATGCCACTCCATGTGTGTCGTTGACATGTATCCAATTGGTCCATCAATTATGCTTGATGTGCATGCATTCTGGTCCATGGAGCACATGAGCCAAGATGTTAGAAACCTTATGACAGTGAAAATAATATTAACCACGTTTTTTCAAGTGTACATTTGCTTCCGAAACCATTACTGACCTAATGAGAGTAATTTCACGTGATATTAGGGTTCATTATTCTTTCTTTTTTTTATATAAAAAAAATACAAATATGGTAAGATTATATTATAATTCGTAGGACCATGGAGAATATACATGCACTAAAACTCTCTCTAAAGCTTGAGCATGCACATCATACATGACCAACTTTAATAAAATGTCAAATAAACGAGGCCAAGTAACTCTCTTGGCAAAAACATTGGGTAATTGTTCTTTCGATGATTATGAATACTTTCGTGTGAGCGGTGCACACACTTCTTCGGCTTTTGAAAAGTTCATTTGCCTTGAGGGGTGTGATACTGACCTAGATAAAATAATTCATACAATTTGAAGTCACTACTAATTAGAAGAGGCTTAAGAACTATGGTCATTTAGAAATCATAGAATCGCATGAGCGTCGAGGAATTGTGAAATTCCCCAACTCTAGTCACTCTTATGGTTGGTTTATGGGAGAAATCTTAAGTAAGAGCCTTAGTGATGAAAAAAGAAAGTGTGAGGCACTCTTTTTTCTGCACAAAATGAAGTCTTTACTTTAGGAGATTTTGAATTTTTTAGATATTTAAACCATCTCCAAAAGAAACTATATTCGAGGTCGGTCGACCTGCGGAGCTGCTTTGCTCAAACATCAAGCTAACACAAATCAAAATAAAATAAACTAAAGAAAGCCAAAGTAAGGTTCGTGAATGATATATGTGTGAAATTGTGCATTTTACTCACACTCGGGGGTGCATGTGCTTTGCGGAAGCTAAGAGCGGAACTACTAGAACTATGGCTAAGTCCTAGAGAGCGGGTGATTAGGACTTTTAAAATTCATATCTTAATTAAATTAATTGTGCAATTAAACTAAATTAAAACATTAACAATTAGGCTTTTAAGCCAAGTGGGTCCAATCACGTAGACTACAAATGATAAAGCATTCAAGTATCTAGTCTACTTAGTGAAAATACATCTTATGTGTGAATCTACCTATAATGTGTATAACATATATTCCATTCAAGTATTCAAATAATCAACAATTAAATTAACAATGCTAGAATAACAATGTGCTCAAAACAATCACAGACACAAGCATGTATAGTGTTCGGTTTTCCTACTCCACTCTCGGTTGTCGCACCCAACTCATGAATATACCGAATTTTATTAAATTGAGGTTTTAAATCAGGTTAACCTGTCAACCTCTAACGAAGGTTTTCAACTTAAATTGAAGTTTTTCATGTTCACCTCTCAACCTGCACGTATGCATCCGTGTTGGTGGACCACGTACACACCCATGTCGGTGGCTTCACTTGGAGACTTGACAATTTAGGCTCTACACAAGAGCCAATGTCCTACACAAGAACATGTATTTAAGCTCTACACAAGAGTTAAAGTCCTACACAAGAACCTCTCATATACTCTTGTCGGAGGCTCCCCTTGGATATCTGATTTAGGCCCTACTAAAGAGCTAAGTTTCTACATAAGAACCTGGGTCAAGTTTAAGTCACAAAATCTCACACTCTAACCTACTATAGGAAAGAGCATGACTAGACTCTTACAATTGACAACTTATTTGTCAGATTGACCCTTTTTGCCGCGTCATTCTTAGGTTACTTCTTCCAGTTCTCCCGTACTTGAATCAACTCCCCTTGCGCTCTTCGAACTTCGATGGCTAACGTCAATGCTTTGTCAATGCTTCATCTCTATGATCAGCTACCTTTGCAGATGATGTTCCGTTTGAGATGCCCAAGGTGATGAGGTAGGTTGAATCTTCTACAATTAATGGTGAGTTATATGCCTAGAAGGATTCACCTAAAAGATATCTAGGAGAGGTAATTTAGACAAAGGTTTTGCCTATAGGATAGGTGTTTAAACATCTAGAAATTAAGAGGGAACAAGTTCATCCTCAATTGAGCTTTGAATGCTCCAACATGTGATTAATCACAAAGAAGATAGCTTGATTAAGTTAGGATTAGAGACTAATGGTGGTTGCTATAATGGTGGCTTCTAATACACTAAAATTCTTCTTTAAAAGGCCTAGAGTCGAGCCCCATATATATATAATTAAAGCTCCAACGATTAAAAAATGGGTTGTAATGCCTCTCTATCAATTGGTTAACTCGACCTATCAACCGGTCGAATTACCGTAGTGGCTCAAGGTATACTTGTTGTCCAGTTTCAACCACCTTTCGACATGTTGACTCACTTGACGATGCCTATCAGGGTTAAAATATGCCATCAATCGATCAATTTTCTTAAGGACCAATGTTCATTTGTTGTCCTATTTTTTGGCTAAATCGACCTGTCAACCGTCTAGTTGATCTGTCGATCATGCTACTTGACCGATCGATATATCGCTCAACAGTTTTATGAGTTTGTTGCTTGGGTTGTTTGTTTACAACATCTTATGAACCTCTTAAGCCTTACAAATGGTGGCCTTTTAGGACTCCTAAGGGAAGCCCATGATGCCTAAAATTTTGCCTATTTGGTCCAAGTCATCTAAAGGTTAACGGTTATTTTGGTTCTAAGGGTTAGGGTCACCAAGGCACCTCTGATTTACATATATCTTCTTCCTTGATGCTTCTTGTCTACTTGAATCTTCGATCTTTATCTTGTTAAGGCTCAACTGACATTACAACACATGAACGCACATGATTGACAAATAAAGTACACTAATCTATCACAAATAAGTGCACTAACAGTGTGAAATGCTGATGTGAACTAAGGAGATGTGAGAAATGAGAAAAACTATATATTTTTTTTGTGAAAAAAGTGATGGTCAAGAGTTCTTAATTATAATGTCAGTGAACTTCATGAAACTAGCAGCCTTCCGACATGGTGGGAGAATTTCTTCTGTATGGCCTTTGAGGTGAGCACTCTTCTCACTTAGAGGGTTCTCTCTCTCTCTCTCTCTCTCTCTCTCTCTCTCTCTCTCTCTCTCTAAGTAACCAAGCCTTCCTTGGGTATGCTTGAACTCTTCAGATAAGGAAAATGAATGACACTTTTATAGATTGAAACGGTAGAAATCGAATTCTCATTGGTGTTGACATGGCCAAGTTTTACATTTTTTAAGATCCTTTAAGTGATAAATGATGTCTCGATCAATAAGTGGACTTTTAGTGTTGATGGAAATCAAAATTCGAATACTTTTTTCACAATTTTTGAAGTATTTCATCATCCCATCTATTCTGTAGCCTATTTAATAAATTCGAGGGGGGTCCGCTTTTACAAATCTGGGCCGTTGGCCAACTCCAGGAGGTTTCGAGGATCCCATCTATCCGCCATGTTCAAGTTTGTAGTGCTTCTTTAGGTCGAGCAGGTGTCAATTCTGAAATTCAATTAAAATTCAGCAAATTAGTCTCCATTATCTTAAGTAGGGTATCTACAACGACAAATGAAGTGTTTAAATAACACCACTAGATAACTTGTCCAAAACAAAATGACTATAAAGTTTAATGTGCCTGGTACATTCATGAAATGTCAAATTAAACATAATATAAATTATCGCTTAAATACTCGTAAACGTTGGGATCTACTTTTCCCTTTTTTGAGGGCATGAATCGTCGCTTCCACGGGCTCGCTTCTTTTTCAAGGGCTTTCTATGCTTTGGTAAGTATGTTTGGATAAGTTCGTATAAGATTGGAGTCGCCACTTGCCAGTTACTTCGAATTTACAGTCAACTAAACCCTGTAAAAACGTCAGAGAAGGGGATCCGAAGATTCTTTCTTCTGAAATGACTCATTGATCCGCGGTCAAAGATTCAAAGTAAGGGATCACGGTTACAAAGTGGGAAGGTTTTAGGCACCCAACCTGCCTATACGAGAAAGTATGGTCTTTACTTCACATAATCTAACTAGTCATTGAAAGTTTGAATAAGTCATGAATATGAATATGACCAATAAGAGTTTCTGATGGACAAGATCCGAGCAAGTTGACGAGCCACAGAGCATACGCTCAAACTGACAGGTGCTATGCAAGATGCATGATAGTGTGTTTAACTGGTCAGAGTTTCTGATGGGCAAGATCCAAGCGAGTTGGAGAGCTGTAGAGCATACACTAAGGCCTGATCAAGTGTTTATGGTAGGGATGAGAAGCAGCAGGGTTAGGAGAATAACAAATGTTGCACTATGCTAAATGTGAATGAGATGATGCTAGTATATGAATGGCTGGATGGACGGAGGTGTCACAAATGTTAGCTTGAGCGGTTAGGAGTGGGACTTGGATGGTTTGAGAGGCTTGGACCAGGGTCAGGTTGGGTTAGACCAGGGTCAGGCTCTTCACTCACTTGGGCTCTCCTTGGTAAAGTAATGGGCTAAAGGGGAATGAAAATTAACTGAAAACTCTCAGGCTAGAGAGGATTCTGAAATTGAAGAGAGGAGGGGGTATTTATAGCTGCCCAGAGTGGCAGCTTTCATAATTCCACCGGGCTGGCATCTTGGGTGCTGCCCATATGACCACTCTCTCTCTCTCTCTCTCTCTCTCTCTCTCTCCCCTTCGGACAGGTGGCACTCCGAACTTGGAGTGAAAAAGACCCAGGTTCGGAGTACTTTTTCCTATCTGATCGTACTCCGAACTTGAGGGTTGGAGTTAGGCTTAGATTTAGGTTTGGTTTTGGAGTTTAACTAGGTGAGTTGACTAGGTACAAGGGCTGGACTGATCGGTGGGTTGACTCATTGAGTTGAGTCACTGGGTTGACCTATCGGAGAATTTTAGACTGGTTTTTCCTACGGGCTGATGATTTGGGGTGAGTTAATTAGGTTTGGACCTAGGGTTTGGGATGTGAACTAAGTTGGGATGAACAAGTGGGTTGGGTTATGGACCTCTATTCATCCAGTCATTCGACCAACTTTGTGTTGTGTCACACCCAAAAGGCTAACCTATTAGGTGGAGTAACCCCAGGATATATGAAGACAAACTCCGCCCCCTCCCAACTGATGTGGGACAAACCAATAATCCCCCCCCCCCCCCCCCCCCCCCCCCCCCCCCCCCCCCCCCCCGACCTAGAGCATGCAACACATGCACGGGGGCCTCCCCCTCCTTCCCTCTAACCTGTTAGGTGGAGTAACCCCAGGATATATGAAGACACCCTACCCCCTCCCAACCGATGTGGGACTAACCAACACTTTGTAGCCAAAGGTGGGGTGTCTACAATACCATAACATAAAGGGACGTGATTTGAAATGTCAATATTAAGGTCATGGACAAACGAGTGAAGTAAAAAAAAATCTCACTTATGCCTATTCTAAGGATCTATACTCAGCCTTGACAAACAAACTTACAAATATAGACTATATTTTTCCTTTTCATGTGACAAGATTGCCACTTAAAAAGTATAAAAGCCAAATGCAAATTGTTGATCAATAACACAACCAATTCAATCATCATCATATTAAGTGCAAACGTTAAGATGACCATGATCAGAATATAAAACACCCTTTCCTAATGCTTCTTTAAGATAGTGAAAGATGCAATGGACTATTTCAAGATGGTGATAGTATGGTTTTTATATGAACTGACTAACAATATGTTGTTATGAAAATCTACACACTTAGTAAACTAGGCCTCATACATTCGATGGCACATTGCGCCACTCATGATCATCTTCATGTCCTTTGCAGCAGAGAGTGACTTCGAAAGCCCATCGTAAAGGAGGCAAAGCCTCTGTGACAAAAGCATCATCTTTGTAACGAAAAGCAAAAATTTGTTTGTGGCATAAATAAGGATCCTTTGGGTTAAGACTTCCAAGGTAG
The DNA here is from genome assembly GCA_003013855.2 of Liriodendron chinense. NCBI lineage: Eukaryota > Viridiplantae > Streptophyta > Magnoliopsida > Magnoliales > Magnoliaceae > Liriodendron > Liriodendron chinense. The sequence continues at coordinate 50,256 of PVNU02001853.1, forward strand.
ATGAACTCGTATGAGAAAATCAAAGGATTCCGAGAGCCCTACTCATAGAATCTAGTACGTTAAGAAACGAGCTCCCATATGTCTAATGGTGTAATTATGTCAATCTAAGTCATCTCCATTTTCTTTATGGCAGAAGATGACTTTAAGAATTTACAGTCAAAGAAGTAAAATTTTTGAAACATACGCAATGGCCTTCTATAAAAAAAAATCTGCCAAAGTAGGTGCAGAGGTCATAACAAATCAGCCGCATTCACAAGGTAGGAAAATCAGCCCCACAGGCCTATAAATATCATTCACACTTGTCCTAAAGGGAGAATTTTTAAATAATTGAGATCTTCCTTCAGAACACTCTGTAACATAGAATTTCAGGCACACATGCTCACCAATGCGAGATTCACTTGCTTGAACATTTCACTCCACTGAGATGCCCTTGCGTAATGCACCAGGACCCTAAGAAAAGCCATGGTACTATACTCTGGGCTGCACAAACAAGGCTTTGCTCTAAGGCATAGACCTACCTCGCAAGATCTTAAGGATCAAGTTTTGCATTATGGCATAAGTTTGTTGCAACATCTGCTCTAAGGCACAAAGCTCTTTTTTAACCTATTTAAGAAACAAAGGGAACAATATACTCGAGATTCCAATCTCCCTCTTAGTTAAATCCTCAATGCCTAGTGCAGATCTACTATAATATCGATGTTTGGCGTTGTGAATCCTGTCACAATACGATGGCCTATTGAAACCTAATCTTGTGTCATCTTCAATATATGATACTCACAACTTGTTAGGGTTGTGCCCCAAAAAATTAATGTAATTAAACCTCGATTAATAGGCATGATGCATTTACCATTTTTCATTAATTCTTGTGGAACATGTTTAAGTGGTTTTGAGATAAATATCCTCTGATTCTCTTTGGGCACCAGAGATTAAACACAATGGCTTGATAGCCAAGGGATAGTGGTACTTCATGGATCCTATTGCCTTGATCATGACCATACAGGTTCCTAAGCATACTTGCAATGTGATTAAATGATCGTCTCATGTGAAAAGACTGACTAGTATCAGGATGGATAATTTTTTACCATCAGAGCTGACTTGGTATTAGTTTGCCTCATTTCTTACACCACATAAGTACATGTGTTATAGATAGTTCCTTAGATAAGGCATTTGATCATTTACATAGCCATTGATTGCTTATAAGTATTAAAGCTAGAGACTCATCATGCCAAACTTAAATAGGCTCATGGTTGTACTAGCTCTGTCAAAAGTCTTACTACTTGAGGATATATGGATGGAGGAGAGGCCCTAATTAATCATGCTTTGACTCTTTTTATGAGGCTTCTGCATAGCCACTTAAAATGAGTGTAGTTAGGTTTCCTCATTAAGGTCCTCGAAGTACACATGATCCAACATGAAATTCACTTGGTCTCATGAATAGGTGGTTGATCTTGAGATTTGGACAATTCATCAAATGTTTAAAATGCCATTCGACATATCTTCTAATTAGTTAATTGTGATTTCCAACCATTAACTTTTATTTTTTTAATCGTTGATTTATTTTGATTAAGTTTCATGGCTATCTAATGTTAAGATATGACATGATCCATAACTTAGGTGGTATGAGAGTTGTCTAAAGATAGTGACCACTAATAATGGAGGGAATAATGTTAAGATATCACTTTTTTAATCGAAACACAACAAGTTATCTACAACATTTCATTAAACAATAAGAAAATAAATTAAGTAATTCTCAACCAACTACTTCACAATCAAGTGGAATGCCAACAACTAAATATTGTTCACGCAATTCAATCAAACACGAGGCCACACGTGTGATCAAGGGCATGTATCTGGTTTGCATGTGCGATTAAGAAGTACGGGCATGCTAAAGTTATCTTTAACTTAACGCTTGATTGAACGCTGCCCCCCCCCCCCCCCCCCCCCCCCCCGTAATAAGATGAACTGAGTAATACTATATTAAAAAATATATCATCTCAACCATCGGTTGTCACAACAATCAGGCGATTTGTAAAAGGGTAAGGGTTAGTCCTTCTTGATGGATTCTTTTTGCCTTACGCCTTAGGACTTTTTTTTAGCATGATAGCTATTGTAGTTTAATAATAAAAATAATGAAAAACTAGATAAAAGCTGAAAGTATTCTTTTATTAATAATTTTTACAATATTGACACTCATGATCAACTTAGGGGCAATGATCCATTTGGTTGCCTAATCGTGGACTGAGTTTTGTAGCCGGAGGGTCGTGATGTGCGGGATGGTCGTTTGTCTGTTGCTTAATTGAAAATCAGGCCTCGTGGCGAGATGACGATAGAGGACAGATCTTCAACAATTTGTTCATTGTTCGGTCGAAATCGAGTTCAGTGGCGAGATAGTTGGTGAGGTGACGGTTTGTTTGTGATCTTGGAGGGAACCGAGCACGTAGCGAGATGATCATAACTCGACTATCTGTTTGTTGTCTTCTGTGGACCAAATCTCGTAGCAAGATGGCTGACGGAATCACCTAATACATAGTAGGAAAGCCATGCAGCCTTCCGTTTGTTCCTTAAGATCCATGGGATATCGTGGATGAAGGATGGAGAGATAAACTACTAATAAAAAATTAGGTCCTTATGTTATGGCAATGATAGGAGAATAAACTAAAACAAAATAAAAAGATAAATATCAATGGTGGACAGATAAATAAAACTAGGTTTGATTGTAATTGTATGAAGCTTTAAGCCCTTCGTGGAGTGCTATTTATATAGGCTTTTGGGAGGCAATGGCCTTGCGTAGTCTTCAACATCATAAAGGATTTGGGTGATCGGTTATGAAAATCTCTTTGATTCCTTCACATCAGTATAGCCTATCATACATGGTCATGTATACAAGAGATATACTTTTACGTGTGTCGGCCAGAGTCCTCACATCATTAGACTCTTGCATATGAAAGTTGTTGGAGTCCTTATGCCACTTGGCTTTGGTATCCATAAAGAGTTGTTGTTGGTAGGATTCTAACATTTAATGCTAGATAGAGATATACTTTAATAGGATCTTGGCATTTAATACTAAGAGAGGGAGAGATTTACTTTAATGAGACTTTTGCCTTTAGAGAATACTTTTAATATAACTTTAGCATTTAATGTTATCTCATGTGCACGTCTTCAACTCCTCTTGAAGTCATCTATACCACATGTGGCATGGTTGCCATGTGGCATCTTTTGAATTGTTTGATCTGGATATGCGAGACCAGATGTAAACAATATTCTCGGTATGTGAGTAAGATTTTGCCCATCATGTAGCGCGTAGTGCTGACATGTAGTGACATTTCAGTGGTCCATGTTGGTATGTTAAAAATGGGTGTAAACAAATACTATACTATATTCGTTGGTCATTGCCCTAAAATCTATGGGTTGTGGAGAAATATCTTATATAAGTTCATAGATTCTCTAATTTTTGTTATAAGTTATTTAATAGTTTAGAAGATGCACATGAAGCCTTAATGTGATTTGATGCAAATTTAAAGGAATGATTGCAATAAATAATCATTTTCTAATTACTTATGCACTTTCTTTAAAATCAATGAGCAATTTTAATGATTTATGTGAATTTGGATCATAAATGTGTATATTGGAATTGATAGGTTTCATCATCCCTTACATATGATCAGCTTTTGATATATTCATTTAAGATTAGTGGGCCCACTTTTGTGGCTTGCCTGAGGCTTGAAATTACCTTAATTTTACCCAAAGCGTATGTTTTAATAGACTTATTATAATTACCATCACTAATATTATATATGTACACCCTTTTGAGGTATATTAGATGATTTAATTAAATTAAGGTTTTTACGAATATACTACGAGATTTCAATGCTCTCAAAATATAGGCTACAAAATACAAACTTTAGATTGTAGTGCATTCCAATTACAAGTGCCAAACATAATTGATGATTTTAAATGCATTGGATTCCATTGTATTTAGGATTTGGAATCCAATGCATTCCAAATACAAGTAAGTAAACGAGACTAGAGTGCATGGATGAGCCGCGATTGCCAATGATGAGAAGGGAGAGAGAGATGGGACTAGATTTTTACCCTTACTTTGATATAATGTAATTTCATACGATTATAGGGTTCATTGCTTCCTTTCCTTTGCTCTTAATTTATGGAGAGATAAATACAAATATGGTAAGACCATATGGTAGTCCACAGGACCATAGAGAGCATACATATACTAACAATTGGTGTACTTCATACATGAAGATGAGCGTAGACACGATCGTAACTCTCTAATGAATGGATTCGATCTTGTACCAATGTGTCATACTAGCGTGAGTGATGTTTACATTAGCTAACTGCATTCCACAAACTTGACACAACTCGTGTGTTCTTGAGTTAAAAGGGGGTGACTCGATCTTGTCTGAGGTGACTCCCTGAACTAAATCAAGTCTAACTAATTCCAAGTCGGCTTAGATAATTGCACCCAACTCGTTCGAATCTTATAACCATTTAAGAAGTTGATTAAAACAATACTTCACATTAAGCTAAAGGTCCTAGTTAAGATCTCTTGACTTAGGAGATATTCCTTACACTCTTTGTCAACAATGAGATTCAATAGACCAGTGGCCCAAATTATTGAGCAATGGGATTGGGCTGTTAAAACTAAACAAGTGTGTGTAAGAGTTCTATAAGATGGGCTTAATTAGTCAATGGTCTGGATTTACATAAAGGTTGGATATTATAATCAGGCATATTGGTGTGCCCCATTAGAGTTGTGATCAATTTCGAATTTATATAGGGGGTGGTACACTTGGACTATGATACACGCACAGTGTTTTGAACGGACTTAGAAACCTATAAACTTGTGGAGCCTTTGAGGAGGAGTTTTAGTAGGTTTTAAATTCTTCCATCCTGTAACTACTTAAATAGGGCTGAGTCTCTAAACCTACACACTACTGAAGCTATCTCTCCTATCCCATTGCTTCTTTAAAGGTGTAAGGCGTTGAAGATCCTGACAATCGCCTTTTGTAGTGATTTCTCAATCAGGTGTACTTCCAATTTAGTTGATTAGATCTCCATATTCGATGCATGGCTCGATCCTTGTCAATTCCGCAATTTAAATTTACAGTGTGTATAATGGAAAGATGTGATTCACATATGATATTATTACTTGGCACAAACATGGTATAAGTGGGCCTATTTGCTTAAATAAAGTACATTCATACCCGAATACTAGGAAAATGAGCTAAGCCTAAGCCTGCTCACTTGGTAGGATTGGCCCAATTCAATCTCATCCAAGCGACTAGTAGTGTTGAACTAAATCTGGTCCGACTGAGTTTGTGTTAACTTAGATAAATCACATCTAACTCATTCGATACTTAAAACCACTTAAGAAAAGAATAGAATATTGCTTCACATTCAACTAAATGTCACCCCACACAATTTCATTGACAATTGGACTCACTAAACAATAGTTCAAATCATCGAGCCAAGGAGTTTCATTTTCAGAATTACAAACATAAGCAAATGGCCTTTGTTTTGAAAACTAAAAACATATGCATCGTGTAAAAAGATGACAGTCACACATAATAAGCCAAATCCATGCCCAACCCATTAGATGTCAGTCACATGCATGATAAGCTAAATCCATGCCTAACTCGTTATACAACTACTTAACCTGTAAGCCATCATTTGGCCTAAAATTTTCAGGTCCATAGATTTAGCTAGAGCTTAATAAAAATGGGTTAGATTAGAGTAACCATGCGCGATCATTTACAACTTTCATAATCATCATCTAAGCCTCATTCCAACTACCTTGCTTTAGCTATATAAATCTTATTCCACCATTCAACTCTAATGTAAATCATATTCTTACTAAAGCAACAAATGCTTTAGTCTTTTTACTACCTCCTTTCATGTCCTTTTGAGTTATCCCTTTATGTCCTTTTAGAGTCTTTTACTTGAATCGACTCACTTACTTTCTCTTGTCTTATCACCCATCTCCGTTGCTTATATTTCTCCTAGAATGCAATCATTTTTAATCCAATCTTCTCATCTTACTACTCATCCATTTCAACATCGTCATTTCAGCTATGCTTATTACGTGAGTGTGTTATTCCTTAACCATATAATATTCTGTACCATAGGGCATGTTTCATCTTACAATATTGGTACTGTTAGGGCTAGGCTGTTACAGGTGGTATCAGAGCCGAGGGCGACTCTGCACTGAGGGTAAGGAATGTAACGCCATGTGTCATTTGGGCTGTTCATTCGGGTTGCGACACTCGGTTACAACCCGCTGAATGGGTGGACTCACAATGTCCAGTCGGTCGGGCTAGTGACTTTAGTCCTACATTAGATGGATAAGTGCTCGAAGTCCTGGCTATATGTGGGGTTTCGGCCTTTAATAGTAACAACGCGTTTTAGAGGCAACCCTGGGACCAAAACCGTGAGGCTTCGGCCAGAGCGGACAATATCGGTACTATTGGGACTGAGCTATTATAGGTGGTATCAGAGCCGAGGGCGGCTCTGCCCTGAGGGGGGGGGGGGGGGGGTGTAACGCTCTGTGTCATCCAAGCTGCGGCACTCGGTTACGACCAGCTAGATGGGTGGACTCGCGATGTCCAGTCAGTTGGGGCAGTGGCTTTAGTCCCACATCGAATGAATGAACGCCCGAAATCCTAACTATATGTGGGGTTCAACCTTTAACAGTAACGATGCGTTTTGGGGACAAACCCCGGGACCAAAACTGTGAGGCTTCGGCCAGAGCGGACAATATTGATACTATTAGGGCCGGGCCGTTACAAGATATCCCTCATTTGTTATAAACTCCCCATGCCTACTATGTATTTTATTGTCGTCATCATCATTATTAAAGCATTGTTCCTACTATTTGAAGCATGTTTATGGGTTAAATCTATTTTCCAAATGGTTTTAATTTAGGCTATCATAAAATGGACCCAACCTAATCTCTTAGAAGTGGTGAATTCAATTTAAATATAGAAAGGTTGGAATTAAGAAGCTATTTATAAATACTAAGTTTGATTAAAAAAGTAGTAATTGAGAAATTATAAATGGTTAATTAATAGAAGGATGTCAAAGTTGGTAGATTCAAATGTTTTCACATGTAAATGTTCACAGGGATAGATAAAAAAAAGAAGAAGAAAAAAAGACTATTTAAAAGAAAGACATTGTTTAAGCTAGTTGCTTGGTCCCTAACTATGTAGGGACATGGTATTTCAAGGTCCACCATAACTTATGAATTTTATCCACACTATCCACTCATTTTGCTATATTAGTCTAAGGTACAAGCCAACAAATGAGGCACTCCTAAGGCTTAAGTAGACCATACAGTGGTGATTAAACACAGTTGAAATTTTTTTTTCGGAGTCATAAAAGTTTTGGATCTAGCTGATATTTGTGTTTTCTCTTCATCCAAGTTTATGTAACCTTATGAATAGGTTGGATGACACAAAAGAAGTAGATCCGAATCTGAAGTGGACCAGACCAAAGAAAAAGCGGTGATTGAACACCCGCCATTAAAAACTTCTTAAGGCCCACCGCCATGTATATTTGCCATCCAATTTGCTGATAGGGTCGCATAGACTTGTATTAAGGTAGAACAGAAATATCAGCTGGATCCAAAACTTTCGTAGCTTCCAAGAAGTTTTTAATGGTGGCATTCAATCACCACTGTTTTCTGTGGTGTGGTCTACCTAAGACTTAAACCAGCTTCATTTTTGGGGTCATGGTCTAGAATGAGCTGTAAAAAACAAAGGACGGTGTGGATATAAAACTTCTACATCAAGGTGGGCCCCACAGTCCCGGAAGCACGAACTCGCTCCCCGGATTCACCGCCCCCTGCTCCATCACGCGTATCGCCTGTGTCCGGCCCAGAATGTTCCTGTAGTCGGAAACTGTCTGGGCCCACAGAGATGCCTGTGACAAATCCACTCCGTCTATAAGTTTTGCAAGACAAGAATAGGAAAAGAAACTAAAAATCAGTAATATATAAAACTCAAGTGGGATTAAACACCCGCCAACGGAAACTTCATGGGCCCACAGAAATTTTGCATCCAGGATGATATTCGTTACCACTGTTTCGTACGGTGTGGCCCACCTAAGTTTTCCATATGCTAATTTTCTACAGTAACTTTTTCGTGTCTGACGCGGATTGTCCACTGACACTGTCTGCCTACCGTACAGTGCTCTATGAGCCTTACAATGATGTGTTTTATCTCCATTTACTTTTTCATCCCAAACATGAGCCATATCCATGTCTTAAAGTGGACCATACCACAAGAAAACAGTGGATTGAATGCCCACCATCAAAAACTTCCTGGCCCACTATAATGTTTATTTGCCATCCAAGTAAAAAAGATTTGGATCAGTGCAAACACAAATATCAGCTTGATCTAAAACCTTCGTGGCCACTAAATTTTTTTTAATGGTAGGCGTTGAATCACCACTGTTTCCTGTGGTGTGGTCCACATAAGATTTGGACCTACCTCATTTTTGGGTTCGTGCAATAAAACGATATGGAAAAAATGGATGGACGGAGTGGATAAAATACATACATCATGGTGGGGCCCACAGAGCACCGTCCAGCGCCAGCTAGGCAATCCGCGTCCGCTCCCTGCATGCGGAGAACCGTGGCTAATTTTCTGTATATTATTGCATGAATAACAACGAGTATAAATACATCCTACTTCTATACAGCTGTACATTTAGCTGTTCCATTTGTACAATCATCTGCATATATTCCACCAACCTAAAACAGCACAGTATCTAAACCTGCACGAGATCTGGACCATCCATCATGCAGGGATCACTACTGGAATGCCTTGGCCTGACAAAGACACAACCTATGATCTCATGGGTTGGGTCCTGATCCCTCCTCCACGCAGAGCCGTTAAATAAATGAGTTGGCTTCTTTTGACCGGACCCGACTAAAAATACACACTCCATTTTTAAGTGTTTTAGGTTTCGGATCAGCTGGACCCGACCGACCCGGCCCATTCACCCTCTACCATCTACGAAATCGGATTTATCGTACTGAGTAAACTCTGCGGGGCCCACTGTGAATGTATCTGGTTTATCCACGCCGTCCATCCGTTTTTCCATCTCATTTTAACAGTTGAGCCAAAAATTAAATCATATCCAAATCTAAAGTGGACTATACCCTAGGAAACAGTGGGAATAATGATTTCCACCGTTGAAACCTTCCCAGGCCCCACAATGACGTTTATTTTCCATCCAAGCTGATCATAAGATCAAAAAGACATGGATGAAGGGGAAACACAAATATAAGCTTGATACAAAACTTCTGTGGGCCCCAATAACTTTTCAACGGTAGATATTCAATTCACACTGTTTCCTAAGATGAGGTTCACTTAAAATTGGAAGCCCTAAAATTCTCTGTTAAAATGTATGGACGGAGTGGATAAAATATATAAATCAAGGTGGGCCCCACACTTCCACCATCTACACACCGATCTCAAATGCTTCCTCGCGCGAATCGCTTTAGCAGTAATATACTGAAATATTGATGGGTATTTTCGTCGATTCATATTTCATTAATCCATTATTCTCATGAAATTGGCGCGAAGCTACGCAGCCTGGTCATAAAACTTCCACGCGCGAATCCAACTCACGGCACGTGTCGGCTCACGTGCGCCTCGTCAAAAGCCCCAATTCAAGCCATCATAGCTCCCATTTCTCTCTTCTCAGCCTCCCTAGAAAACCCTTCTCAGCTCTGTAAATATCGTCTCAAAAAACCCTCAAAATCTCTTCTACGCAGCTACATCTTCTTTCTAGGGTTGGGTTTTGGGTTTCAGACAGTCCGATCTTTCTCGTCTGTGTAGGATTTTGATGGTTCAGCTGGTGGATTCCGGCAAGCTCACGCCGGATTCTGATTCGTCGTGCCCGAGCAAGCTGCCGGTGAAGTTGGAGATCGAGGATCCGTTGGATGAAGAGCACGGCCCGCTGAATAAACGGTTGAAGATCTCCGCCCCTTTTGATCAGGTCCTCATTTTTTTTCCTCGTTATTTTGTGAGTTTTTGCTGTGAAAGTTGGGGTTCTTATGCGTTTCCTAGGGCTTGAGATTGGGGAAGTATACTGAAGTTTTTGCATAATTTTAGGATTTTATAGGGTTTTCTTGGTGAATTTTAGCTTGTGTTGGAAGATTGTGAAATGCAAAATTCTGATTTGGGTTTGGATTATAAGATCGATTTCTAGTTAGAAAGAAAAAAAATAAAATAACATGTTGAAGGTATGGCGTCAGTACTCCACTGGATCACAAAAGATGCTGCTCTGGCGGTTTGGGCATTGCATTTTTAGAGTCTGCCTGCCATGTTTGACCTATAATTAACTAGCAGGAAGATGCGGTTCCTATCGGATGCCTGCGGTTCTTGCTTGCCATTTTGTTGCTTCGGCTTCTTGTATCATGCGTTTCTTTTCTGCTTCATCAAATATTGTAAAGCGAGACTTTTCTTGGTCTGGTTGGTACTGTTTGAACTCAAACTGCGCCTTTTATGTTACATGGCTCAAACACCATTGACAGCGTTTGAACTGCTGGATTAAACAACCCTGGCATGCCTGAGGAGTACTTTCCCTTTCCTTGCCTTTCATATTGTACATTTTATTTATATATTGGTGAAGTTTTATATGCGGATGCATTTATGTGATTGAGTTTTTGCATGAGACTAAGCGAATGCAATATTTTTGGCATGGTCAGGTTCCATTATGGTGTTGGTAATTCATATTTTTTGAAGAAGATATACTAAACATGTTTACCAGCTCCTGCCTCCTAGTATGTCTTTACTGTCTGTAAACCAACCCAGTTTAGGCTATGCTTGGGCGAACGATTAATTGAGCTGCAATAGTTCGTTCCATATAGAGGAAATGTACAAATTGTAATTGCCATCCTTAAATATTCTTAACGAGGCGATGGGGAAGCACCTCCCATTGCATTCCTTTCATTGCCGACTTGAAAGGACACAAATGCAATTTTGGAGCCCTTTATCAGAATATGCTAAGTTAGGTATGTTGCAGCTTGGATGTTTCCATTTATTTGAACTTGTTATTGCAGTTAAATTCAACAATTCAATTCAGTGGTACATCCAAATGCAGCCTATATGGAAATTCTAAGCCAACACCAGGATTAGGAATCTGTTTATTAAAGTAAGAGTCAAATTTTAGAAGGATTGGAGGGCTATTGTTTTTTGTATTGAAGTTATTTGTCTTGATTTTGTTTATTGCAGCAGTGGAGCACAGGAAGCAGCACTATTTCTCTCCAACCTGCGCACTATAATCCTCTTGATGAACCTAGTCCATTGGGTCTACGGCTGAGGAAAAGTCCTTCATTGTTGGATCTAATTCAAATGAGGCTTTCTCAAGGGAATGCTGTTTCAGGAGTCACAACTAGTGAAAGCCTTGAACTGGGTAAAAAGAAGGATGTTAAGTGCACCAGTGTTTCCACTCCTACTGACAAGCTGAAGGCTTCCAACTTCCCTGCTTCGCTTTTAAGGATTGGGACTTGGGAGGTAATGGTATTCGGTTTTTGAATTGCTGGTATCTGTTACAACAAGAATATGACTGATGAATTGTGTTTTAAGCCTTTGGTTTTTATTACTGCAAGAATATGACTTAATGGACTTACTGATACATTTTATGTTTAGGGTTTCACAATTTCTTTTTATTTTACTTCTCAGATTCCATCAACCATTGGCTCTTCTAATTATTGTATTTGTTTTGGGGCCTGAGTATGGTGTACACTGTAGGCCCAGTGTTTGTGTACACCATTCTCCCAGTTCCACCTTCCAAGAACCAGTGTTCGAAGTTTCGGTATCGCTACAAGTTTCGCTAGCCGGGGATACGGAAACAATATCGATGTCGCCGATAATATCGCTGATAACCGGAAATGCGGGGAAAATGGGAAAAACAGTGGAATTTTCATTGAAACCTCAGGAGTTGATAAAATACACATATTTGCATAATTAGGAATAAAAAAATTGCATAAAGAATGCATACATAATAGGTTTCTATTTAATGGGGGGCCTCAAAGCATGTGTTGCTGTAAGAAGTCAGTCCAATCATCTCATCCATCCAAAATCTGAACTTCCATCCAAACATCCATTGATATTTCAGAATATCGGTAACACATGAAATTTTCAAACAAATCGTTAACAATTGAAAAAAGAAACTAAAGATTGTGGTCTCGTTATTGTCATGTTGCGATAATGATAATATCGTGATATTATCAATGTTATCGTCAACAAATTGAATGCTGTATACAACCATGTACCCATAAAACAATATGAAATGAGAATTTTTTAAATATATAGATTTTTGGCATATCGATACATTGGCGATATTATCGAAATATTGCAGATACATTGACGATACAAGCGACACTTGGAATTTACACAGTAAAAAATATTGGTGATACATCGATGGGATCAATGTATTGACAATAAAAACGACGCCTGGAATTTACACAATTGAAAATATTGACGATATCGATACATTGGCAATATTTAGTGATACATCACCGATATCAAGAATTTTTTATACTATCAGTGTTATCGGTATCGCTACCAGTGTTATCGGTGTCGCTAAGCTGGAACTAGAGATAATATCGGGGATATTTTGATAATATCGGAGATAATGCAAACACTGCCAAGAACCATGGTCAGGCTTCCTGACATGCATTTCAAAATAGGGTGCAATCTATTTGAAGTGCACATTGGAGTCATTGTTAAACATGCTTTGAGGGTTGGAGATTAGTGTACATTGACTCTTGATGTACATTGTTTGCACAAAACTTTTCCTTCGTTTTATGGATGCTCCTCTTTTCCTGTTAGCAGGCGGTTTTAGTTCTTCATACAGAATGCAACTGACTATAACTCATTTAACAGTGTGTGTCGAGATATGAAGGTGATTTAGTGGCAAAGTGCTATTTTGCAAAGCATAAGTTAGTCTGGGAGGTTCTTGATGGTGGTCTCAAGAGCAAGATAGAAATCCAATGGTCAGATATTACAGCTCTGAATGCAACCTCCCCCGACAATGGTCCTGGAACCTTGGATATAGTGGTAATGTCAATTGGGTGCTTTCTCTATGCTACTACTTCATGATACTTTACTGCTTATGTTTGTTCTGAAAAAGGTTTGTTGTGCTATGTTTAGCTTGCTAGACAGCCTCTTTTCTTCAGGGAGACAATCCGCAGCCTAGGAAGCATACATTGTGGCAGGGCAACTTCAGATTTTACTGGTGGACAGGCAAGCATACACAGGTAAATGAACCATTTTAATTGCAATGTGTATTCCGATGTCATTTCATCTGTCTTTTTTTTGAAAGATAACTGAAATTTATTAAAAGCAAAAGAACAACAAAGAAGGGAGCCGAACCGCTGAGATAGGGATCCAGCTACACACCAAGAAACGAAAGATTACATCCCTTAAGGATATCGACAGAAGAAGCCCGTTCGATAGCAAGATGTCTCGCCCTTTGAGATATGACCTCCTCCAGCTCACTTTCTCCCGTAAAGCATCTTCTGTTCCTTTCTTCCCACACAGACCACCATATAGCCAAAAGGGATATTCTCCATAAAACAGTCCTATGCTCGCCCAAGTTGACTCCGTGCCATGCCTTTAGGAGCTCACCCACTGAGAGAGTGAAGGACCATGACACGTCGAACCGAAATAATATATCTGCCCATTTGAGCTTGATGAAATTGCAATGCACAAAAAGGTGGTTCACCGTTTCCTCGTCTCCCATTCAACAGAGACAAACATTCGGGATTATCATTCCCCTTTTCCGCAAATTGTCCACTGAGAAAGTCTTGTTCCTGCCAACCAACAAACCAAAAGCAGCAATCTTTGGCGGCACTTTATATTTCCAAACATGCTCGGTAGCCGACTCTTCATTGTAAGTCTGATTTTTACTTAGAAAGTCATAGAATGACTTAACGGAGAAGGTACCCGAATCTTCGAACCTCCATTTTAAAGAATCCGACGAAGATGTATCCGGCTTACAAGATTGAATACAGTTTAGGAGTGCCACGAATTCTTCTACCTCCTTGTCTCGAAGGAATCTTCTACAAGGGGGTTCCCACACCACCTCACCCTCTAAAATGGAGAAGCAATCCACATACATTGTGGACGGGTCAGAAGCAATCCAATAAATACATGGGAATTCGTCTCTCAACGAGGATTCTCTCAACCATATATCTTCCCAAAACCGCGTGTTCTCGTCATTTCATCTCTGTCTTAATAAATGAACTGTTAATTTATTGCCTAAAAACTTTCTAGTTAATTCATTGTTTTGTACATTTACATGAACAATTGATTAATTATTTAGAAATGGTAAAAAAAGGGAAAAATAAAGTATATTTTTAATAATTTCCCTTTTTTTTTTTTCCATATTTCAAATGATTGCATCTTGGAATTTCCCAAATTTGATCTTCATGGTGATATATTGAAGAGACAATGCCATACGAACGCTTATGTTTTGGTTTAAATTCTAAAAACAAGCTTGCTTTTAAACTGTTTCCTAAAACCGCTTAAGGTTTTCGCCATTGGCCAAAGATACACTTGCTGTCTTATACCGTTACATATTCAATACATATTTTTAAAAAGACACTTCTATCCTCGAAGTCCCAGCCCCTCTCCCTCTCTCGCTCTCTCTCTACCAAACTGGGCCACCATGATGCATTTAGTTTGTATCCACACCATCCATCCATGTTTACAGACTAGTTTAGGGCATTATCCTAAAAGTGAAGCATATCCAATAATCAGGTGGGCCATACCTTAGGAAAACAGTGGTTATTGAACATCCTACCATTAAAAACTTCTTAGGGTGCACCATAATGTTTCCGTAGTGTTTATTTTCCATCCAATCTGTTGATAAAGTCATATTAGCCTAGGTGAAGGGTAAAAACAAATATCAGCTCCATCCAAAACTTTTGTAGCCTATTAATGGACAAGCACCACTGTTATGTCATGGTCCACCTGATAATTGGATCTGCTTTATTTTTGGAATAATACCCTAATATGGTATGAAAAAACGGTGATGGACGACGGGATACAGAATACATACATCAAAGTGAGCCCCATAGTAAGGGCCGCACCATCTTTGGTGAGTCTGGGGTCTCACCTAATTCCTCCCAAAATGTTTCTTTTTTTTAGCGGATTAGCTCTTACCCGGGAAAACAACTTAGTGGGTGGTTACCTACTAACCGTGTTGTGGGGCCAATCTTGATGTATTTTGTATATATCCACGTCGTTCAACTGTTTTTTCATTTGATTTTAGGACGTGATACCCAGTGTTCGCAATATCAATAATATCGGCCGATATATCGGCCGATAATATCGGTATCGTAGTCCAGCGATACGAAACCCCTAGAAATTCGGAAAAATACTGAAAAATTGACAAACTTCTGTTTATCGTGCGATATATCGCAAGATATCGCTAATATCAACGATATATTGGATTCAAAAATTTCAAAGAAATATAAAAAAATTCCATCCGAGCATTAGGCATAGGAAATCCCATCCAAAAATTCCAAAGAAATATAAAAAAAATTGAAAAAAATCTCTTAGGAGTCTTTTTTTACTGGATTTGGTGGGCTGCGATCGACATCACCAGATCATGTAAGAAAAACCCTAAAACCTTTTTTTTTTTCCTTCGAAGATAATTGTTCTGGGAGGAAACCAAATTTCCTGGCGAGATTTTTGGGTCGGAATTTGCCAAAAAAAAGAAATTTCAGGTGAGTTTTTGGGTTAGGTGGGTTGGGTTGGGTTGGGATTTTGGGTTGGGTCACGGATGCGGTCGAATTTGACGGAGAAGAGCTCTCTCTCTCTCTCTCTCTCTCTCTCTCTCTCTCGGTCTTAAGTTAGGGAACGAAATAGTTGTTACGTGGGTAACAACTTAGTGCATGTTAGCCTTACTGTGTGGGGTCCATCTTGATGAATGTGTTTCATATCCACGCTGTTCATCCGTTTTTTTAGATCATTTAATAATGTTATCCCAAAACTTAAGCAGATCCAAATCTTGGGTAGGCCTCGGGAAGTTTTAATGATGAACATTCAATCATCACTATTTCATGTGGTGTGGTCCACCTGAGATTTGGATGTGCTTAATGTTTGGGACCGCGTCCTAAAATGGACTGGAAAAACGAATGGACGGAGTGGATATACAACATATCATCAAGGTGGGTCCTAGTAAGGTTAACACCCACTAAGCTGTTACACGGGTAACACCTAATCCGCGCCCCTTAAGAGTGGATTCGGTGCGACTCGCTGCACTAAAGACAGTGCAGCCCTTACGGTGGGGCCCACATTGATATATGTATTGTATATCCATGCTGTCCATTCATTTGGAGAGATCATTTTAGGTCATGATACAAAGAATGAGGCAAATCCAAAGCTCAAGTGGATCCCACCACAGAAAACCGTGGGGTTGAACGCTTACTATTAAAAACATCTTGGGGGCCAAAGAAGTTTTCGATCAAGCTGATATTTGTGTTTTCCCTTCGTTCATGTCTTTTCGAACCTATGAACAAGTTGGATCTAAAATATACATCATAGTGGGCCACCAAAAATAGTTCCAAGTTTCAATGGTGGCATTGCTGTCCCTATTGTTTTTTGTAATGGGGTCCACTTGAGCTTTGGATCATCCTCATTCTTTGAATCATACCCTAAAATGATCTCTCCAAATGTATGGACGGTGTGGATAAAACACATATCATGGTGGGGCCCACAGTCAGGATCTCAGCCACAACGATGTTCTGTCGCCGCGAATTGGTACTACCCCCACCAAGACGGACTTAGACTAACGCTACTAGTAGCGAGGTGGCTACTGGACTGTGCTATGTGGACCCCACCATGGTGTATGTGTTATATCCATGCCGTTATCTATTTTTAAAGTTTATTTTATGGCATGGTCCCGAAAATGTGGCAAATCCAAATCTCAAGTGGACCACACAACATGAAAACAGTTGAATTGAACACCCACCATTAAAAACTTCCTAGGCCCACTGTAATGTGTGTTTGCCATCCAAACTATTTTTCATCCATGTCTGTGTGATCTTGTGAACATGTTGGATGACAAATAAACATCACTGTGGGCCCTAGGAAGGTTTCAACGGTGGGAAATCATTTTTCTCACTGTTTCCTGTGATGTGGTCCACTTGAGCTTTGGATATGCTTTAGTTTTGGGCTCAACCCCAAAGATGAGCTGGAAAAATGGATGGACGGCGTGGATAAACCAAATACATTCACGGTGGGTCCAACACAGTTTACTAATTATGATAAGTGTACTAAGTATGCAATCCGATTCCATGTCGGGGAGGCCCCGCGAGAGCCTTTCATAGGATGTTCCTACCCCGGGAACGTAGGTGGGGCCCACCGTGATGTTTGTGAGAAATCCACCCTGTCCATCCATTTTGTGAGCCCATTTTAGGACATGAGACCAAAAATGAGCTAGATCCAAGACTCAAGTGGGCCGAAAACATGAGGATTGAACGTCCACGATTGAAATATTGTGCGGGGCCGTAGAAGTTTTAAACCACCAGATTAGATGTGTCACGACCCAAAACTTACTCTTATTCACTTATCTGATTATCAGATTGGTGGACATTTATAATGAAAAATATCCAATGGTCCTATTTCAATTGGGCGTTTCAACCGCTGGTCTCGGGTTCGAAACCGACTAACCCCAGGGTGGGAGCATTGTGTGCTGACCGGTGGATGCGTTGTGCATCTAACAGGGTGTGTGCGTTGTTGCATCATTAACCCCCCCCCCCCCCCCCCCCCCCCCCCCCAAAAAAAAAAAAAAAAAAAAGTTCTCTCACGAATCATAATTGTGGGGCCCACTGCAATTTATGAACCTTACATCCACACCGTGGCGTCCATCCATTTCCAATTTGAACTTCTTTTTCTTGCTTTTGAATGAATTAATTGTGTTTTCATACATGCCTTGATACATTTATAATATTATGCATTCAATTTGAATATACTTGCATTAGTTCAGTCAACTGGCGCATAGTTTAGGACCCTTTACAAAGGAAACCTATTATGTGCACTTATTTTTGAGATGTTATGGATTACAAGTGTGTATTAAGGTATAAATTAACAATCCCTGAAGTTTCACTGAAAAATTCAATTAATAACCCAATGTTTCCCCATGTTTCCCAAAAAGTGCGATAAATTATGCGATACAAACGATATATCTTGTGCGATAACCGATACATATCTGTATACCAAGGGTGCGATACATTGCACGATATTGATATTTCGAACACTGGTGATACCAAACCCTAAGAAGATCCAAATCTCAGGTGGACCGTACCACTAGAAACAGTGATGAGAAACCATTAAAAACTTTTTGTGGGCCACAAATTTTTTTTTTATCTATCTGATCTTTATATTTTCCCTTCATCCAGATCATCTTGAAATTATCAATAGGTTGGATTGCAAATAAACGTTACTAAAACCTTACGATGGGCTCTTTGCAATTTTTAATGGTGCACTCAATCACCACTGTTTCCAATGGTAAGGTCCACCTGAGATTTGGATCTACATAACGTTTGGAACCCCATCCTAAAATGGTTTCGAGAAACGGATGGACGGCATGGATATACAAAATATCACCCACGTGGGCCACATCGTAGGGGTAACACCCACTAAGTTGTTCCCAGGTAACACTTAATTCGTTCCCTCTGTTTTTGGAAATCGGATTGCCTGAGGAGTAACTCAGTAGGCTTTTATCGTACTGAGTAAACTCTGTTGGGCCGACCTTGAATGTATGTAGCTTATCCATGCCGTTCATCCATTTTTCCAGCTCATTTTAGGGGTTGAGGCCAAAATGGAAGCATATCCAATGGTCAAGTAGAACATACCACAGGAAACAGTGAGAATAATGATTTCCACCGTTGAATCATTTCTAGGGTCCACAGTGATGTTTATTTGTCATCCAAACTGTTCATAAGATCACACGGACATGGATGAAGGGAAAAGACAAATATCATCTTGATCCAATACGTATGTGGCCCCCAAAAATTTTCAATGATGGACGTTCAATTCACACTGTATGTTGTGGTATGGTCCACTTGAACTTTGGATATGCTTTATTTTTGGGCTCAAGCCCTAAAATTATCTGGTAAAATGGATGGGTAGAGAGTGGATAAAATACATAAATCATGGTGGTCCCCACAGAGTTTACTTTGTATGCAATCTGCTTCTATCTTTTGGCAGGAAATCCGCCTCGGCTCGCTAGGGGTTGGAGCTACGTGGCGCTCCTCCAGCACCACTTTCAATTGCAGTTTCACAAGTTGTAGCCCCCATCATGATGCATGTGGTAAATCCACACTGTCCATCCATGTTATGAGGTCATTTTAGGGCATGGACCCAATTATGAGGCAGATCCAAATCTCAAGTGGACCACACCATAGAAATAGAAAAGGATTAATCGCCTACCCTTGATAACTTCTTAGGGGCCAAACATATTGGATGGACAAATTTTTTTTTTTTATAATGGCCCTTAATTTAGGTCCATGTTACCTAACCAATAGGTTGGATGGCAAAAATCCAATTTCAGTGGGCCCTAGCATGTTTTAAATTGTAGGATTTAATTGGCACCGTTAATTCATGTGGGGTCCACATGAGATTTGGATTTTTTCATTTTTGGGCTCATGACCTAAAATCATGATTAATGATGGATGGCGTGGATCAAACTAACCCATCATCATGGGGTCCACGGTGCAGTCCACTTTCGTAATGGATTTGGGAAGCATGCGCAAGGAACAAGAGGGCGGGGCATAATTGTCTTTTTTGATCACAGCAGACGGAGCTTTAAAACAGCTGTCAATCAATGGAAAAATATGTGGTTTTTTAGCCTTATTTCAGAACTTTAAGTGGGTTTTAGGAAAGAGTTTCAAAGCAAGCTGTTTTTTTGGAATTCTACCAAATTATAAGGCTATGGACGACATTGTCTCTATATTGAAATCAATATTCCACAAAAAAAGAAGCTATTTATTCAAGATATGTGATGCTGAATGTGTCTCGGTGCCAAGTATGTCTAACACACTCAGAAATTTTTGAGGAAAGATCTACAATTGATCTTTTTCTTGAGTGTTGAACATGCATCCAAAACAAATCAAACATGATTGTTAGCCAAGCCGTAAAATGGTGTACCGTAAACGTCATTATGGGGCCGTAAAGGCTGTTACGTAAAGGTAACGGTGGCAACTGTTACACGCTACGGGGTTGTAAATGCCGTCACGGAAAAAATGACCTGTAAAGGCCGTTACAGCCCTCGTAACCGCCTGTTACGTTATGGAAAAAATGACCTGAAAAGGCCGTTACATTATGGAAAAAATGACCCGTAAAGGCCATTACAGCTCCCGTAACGGCCTGTCACACCCCTGTAATGGACTGTTCCAGGGCCGAAACAAGTTTTTCGGATTTTTTTTTCAATAACAAAAGGCCATAACAGCCCGTTACGGCCCTTGTAACAGATGTTACACCTCGTATCGTAAAGGTAATGGTTGTGGCCGTTACGGAATACCTTAGGAAACCACAAATCATAAATCATGAGCAGTTAAAGTTCAATTTCTACTCTCAGTTAACTGAACCATCCCTTGAGTCTTTGCTCCCAAATGATCCATGGTCGTAAATATTAGATAATATGCGGCAAGAGAGGATGGAGACCAGATAAAGGTGAGAGGATGTTGTTGTGGAAAAATATCAAGAAGTATGAAGATACAGAAAAGAAGATGGGTCAAATTTTTTGAGGATTGGCGTAGGTCCAGAATTGAGAATGGGGGAAGAGTTGGTTTCTGGAATGATGTTTGGTGTGTGGAATTGGGCATTGATGAGCATTTTCCCTTATTTGTTCTGGGTTGTGAGCCAAAAGGAATCCTTAGTAAGGATTGCCATGAATTCACAAGGTGGAAACTTAGCTTGGAACATGTACATTTTGCTGCACCTTGAAGGGGAAGACTGAGGATTTCTCAAAGCTTATGGGAGAAGCCTTCATTGGTAGAGGCAGGGAAGATGTGGGGATTAGGAATGGACCCAAAGCTATTTTTTCCTGGAATGGTTTCTTTGAAGCCTTGGTATAGTCAGGAAACGAAAATCTCCCTGCGCATTGGCTTGGAAAAATGCCATGCTGCTATGAATTCCTTGTTTTCCTGGACATCAATAGCTAACAAGATCTCGATGCTTGACAACCTTAAAAAAGGTAACTCCGGCATTCAAACATTTGAATTCGAAGAGGTGGAGTCGGTTAATCTCTTCTTTGTGTCTTGCATGGTGGTGCATTCTGTGTCCTGGGTTCGTCAAAATGTTTAATCACTCATGGGTCCTCCAAAGTGCTTTGTTTGACATCATTAAGTACTTCGGAGAAGTTTGTTGGGTTGTATCCCATGCATTATCTTATGGGGAATATGGAAAGAAGTATTTGAATGCTAGGGCAGGATGACCCCGAACACATGCATGGTTGAAAAGTTAAAGCTATATGCTTCATTGGTTACTGGGATGTAGGACTTTATAGAAATTAAGTTGGTAGAGCTGGTTAGAGAATGAAAATAATCATATGGAGAGAGATCCAAAGGACTAGGGGGAGAATGGTAGGGTACTCCTTCACAAACAGGATGTGGAAGCTCAGATTTGATGGTCTGTCTGCTGGTCTTTGGTTATTTTGATATTGGTGTTATATTGGATGACAATGATAGAACTTAAAGCTGTGCTTCCTACAACAGCTGATGCACATGACATGCTTGAGGTGGAAGCCAAATATCTCAGGGAAGGGATCTGATTGCTGTCAGTTCCATTGAACGGAGTCCTAGCAGAAGGTGGTACGAGAAATCTGCAGTGTTTGTTAGAAGGAAGAGATCAAGAGCTGCAAGATTAGCGTATGCTTGCAGTGAGCTCAGGGAATATTTTCGACAATAAAATTTTCAGCCAGATCTGATATGAAAGCCAGTTCTTAAGCTAAGCTTTTTAAGAAGCTGGGCGCTCACCGATGTGTCTTGTGGATTCCATCTGTAAACTTTCTCTAGTCGTATGCTAAAGTTCACTACCAATGCGAAAGAAAAGTCATAAATCATAATCGTTGTGGTTGTTCGAAAATCATAATGTTTCTGTGTCACATATTATAAGAATTCTTAGGTGGGGAAGTTAATGTTGTTACCCTCTATTTGTCATCTATTGATGCAGGACAACGTTTTCTACTCTAGGATGTATGAAATTCAGATTTAAAATAATACGAGCATGAGCTATTAAAATTCAGCCAAGACATGTAAATCAAACAATAAACAAATAAGAAACTATGTGAATCTTAGGCTATTACATGCTCGGAAAGAGGAACTAATAATATATTAATCAAAAGGCCCCATGGGAATTAAGAAATTCCACCATTAACATAGGGAAAGTCTATTAGTCAAAGGAATGATGTGTATCTAAAAGGGATGTAGGGTTCTAAGGAACTTAGGGTTAGGGTTTTAAGAAAAAAAGGGGAAGAAATTAGGGTTAGGGCTTTGAAATAGAGAAAATATGGAAATTATGGTTATAGGGTTTTGAGGGGTTTCGATCTAGAGAGGGTAAGAAGCAACGGTAAGCAAATAAGAGGAGCAAAGGGGTGCCACACGTGGCTGCCCGTGCGTGTGCACGTGTGTGTGGATGCATGCGTGCGTGGGTAGGGATGGGTAGTAGGATGCGGGTTTTAGGTCTAGGTGAATGATGAAGATGGGTAGAGAATAAGATTTGAAGAGAGAGAAGAAAAGATGAAGAAGAAGAAGATGGGAGATTAGGGTTTGGAGGAGACTATCTTGAGAGAAGAAAAGAGAAGATGATAGATTATGGATTCACACCACGTAGTAAACTTGATTTCACACCAAGAGGCTTCACACCTTTTGAAAATTTCAAGAAAACACCAAGAGAAGGAACCAATCCATTTTTTTTTTTCTTTCTTAAAACTCCATTTGGTATGTGGGATTCACTTTATGCAATTAGTTTCTATCTTATGATCCTATTCGCATTATCCTCCTAGTTTACCACTTGTATTAACTTCCCTTATTGCAATTTGTGAACCGTCAATAGTTTGTGACATCTCTATAGCAATGCCAACTTCTCCCCAAGGTCCTCTCTTGGGAAATTTTGCTCATATTCTTCATAATCCAACTTTGGTCTCTCAACTAGCTCACTAGTGGCTAGGGGTGCAACTCAGGGGGGTTAGGTCGGGTTGAGGGTAAATCCGAAAGCCCAACTGAACATCAAGAAGAGTTTGCCCTGGACCCAACCCGACCAAAGCCGGACACATGGTATTGAATGCTCAACCCTAACACACATTGGGTTGGATTGGGTTGGGGTAACAGTTAACACCAAAATTTAGTAAACTAACACAAAATCAAACATAATAGTTGTAATTACCAAAATAACACCGGCAAAATAAAGTCTACATTCACCCCTCATAATCAGATAAACTTAAAGAAATAGATAAACAAAAAAAAGCTCACTAATGTTTAGAGAGATTATTCAAAAGTCACAGGCCATTTAGCATTTAGGCCTTGGGTTAGTTCCGCTCATGAATCCAATTTTCCATGCATGGATGGTTCTGATCATGAGTAGAGTGCACAACATGGACAATTCTAATCGTGAACCCTGTTTTCCATGCAAGCCATGATTTTATGTTTATACCATGTATATTGCTCATAACTCATATGTGTATGTGATGCATATTAGGTTGGGTTTGGGTTGCCCGGGGCCTCAACCCAAGCCCAACCCTGCCTGGGGTTGGGTTGAGGACTTTTAGTGCAAACCCAAACCAACCTAAAATTCAGGTTGGGCCAATATGGTTCAGGTTGACCCAACTCAAGGTGCACTCCTAATAATGGTGCACTTCTCATTAATGCAAATGGTATAAGAAGCATTTAGATTATCTTCGGGAGTCATGGATCTTCCATAATTCTATTGGTGATTGCTCGGTAGAATGGCTATGTGGGCTGTTTGAAGGTTGAAAGGAAATCCTCTTGAAAATGAATTTTTATTTTTATTTGGGAGATGTGTGTGTGTGTGTGTGTGTGTGTGTGTGTGTGTGTGTGTATTTGGAATTTATGGGCATTGTGGAAGGGGAGGAACAGAAGAATCTTTGAGGATAGGGTTGCTTTGGATCAATTCTTCATGTTGAAGTTAGTAGTTTGACTGGGCATGTGGTTTCTAGGACTCCCCTTTGTTTTTTGTTTGTTTCGCTTTTTATTTCTTTGACAGCTAATCTAGTGACAAGATGAGAGGGTCACTTTATTGGTCATTGCTAGGATTTTTTTTTTCTTTTCTTTTTTTTGTTTTGTTTTGTTTTCCTTCAAAAAAAATTGTTATCTTTCAAACACACACTCACACACACACAAGCATGATGATGGCTCATTTAACTTCTGCTTCTGTCCATTCCTTCTCTCTGTGGATCCATAATAACCAAAGTAGTTGGGATAATTTGCCTAGGTGACCCGACTAAGGTCTATTTCGTAGGGTGTGACTGTCTAAGGTTCCCGGGAGTACTTACAGATGCCAAACCTACCCCTAGTCATTTCATCGTCTATTTTTAATATTTGATTTCATATGCTTTTAAAGCACAAATGGTAACTACACTATAAACATAGTTTTGTGTATTAATAAGAATGCAAAATGGTTACTATATCATCATAGATAGAAATATCATATTTGCTTGCCTCGTTTCTCAATGACCTCCCCTAGGGGGGATCGGCTGCCTCAAACACCCTTATATTTCTTTCTAGCCAGATGGTCCATAGCACAGCAGGTCCTTCCATGTTCCAGAGAAAATTTCTCCACAAGTAAAGGAATGCCAACCTGCAATCAGATTTATAACTGAACTTGGGAATACCCAAGAGATGTTAAACTTTAAAACAACTGATAAACCGTATTTCTTTTGCGACAGCACAATTTAAAAGAACATGATTTATCGACTCCTCATTACAGCAGCCCAATGGACATCTGTTTGGGGTGAACATGCCCCTTTTTTGAGGCCATCTATCATAAGTATCTTCCCATGGCAGGCTAACCAAGTAAAAGCCCTAGCATAAAGGGGCAAACGAGCTTGCCAAATTCCAGCAAAAACTGCATGGCTATTTCGAGAACTCATGCAACGGCTTCGAGACATAGAGGCTATCGAGAATCTCTTGCTGGATTCAAGCTCCCAAATTCTTTTATCCTAATCTCGTCTGGGAATAGAAGTCTTGTTATGGATTTCCCACGTTTGGATCGAGAATGAATTTCTTCTAAGTTTCACCTCAACGTTGGGCACCACACGACTTTTCCCCAATCCTCTCATACAATTCTCTTGAGGGTCCTTTAATGATGGCCACATAATATAGTTATTCAAACAGCTTGCTAAAGGTGTTTCTGAACACCACTTATCCTCCCAAAATCTGATATTATTTCTTGTCCTCTCTCTGAATTGAAAAAAACTGCTGCAAAACTGATTGGGCCATGATGTTTCCCTCTAGATTTGAGATCCATTTCTTTGTGATGCTTGAGACACGTCCAACCATGCTCAGCGTTTCCTAATTGCCTCACCTTTTCCTAGCAGTGAAGCTTCACTGTTTCCTAATCGCTACCACCATTTACACAATAGAGTGGTGTTCGTCATTCAGATGTCTCTTAGGTCCAAACCTCCTGCTCTGATAGGTCTGTACACATCATTCCAGGCGACTCAATGCAATTATCAAGAGTCTTCAGAATTGCTCCAGAGGAATCTTTGTTGAATCGCTTTCAATTTTATTGACGATCTTAACAGGAAGGTGAGAGAGGATCAATTCAATTTTATTGATGATCTTTTATCCTCATCTTGTCTGGGAGACCAGAGAGGATCAATTCAATTAAAGTTATTCTTCCTCCAGGGATTCTCAAAATATTCTTCTTTTAATAAGCAAATTCCAAGAGAAGGAGATGGCTGGACTAAAAAGAGAAGGATTTCCAATTTCTTTTTATTTTCATGCATTATATAAGAAGAAATCGAAGATGAACCTACTCTGTAAGTTTTTGTATGGGGTCTTTGGACCTGGCATTTTCTTTTGTATGTGCTTCGTACAAAATCTTTGTGCTGTTTGGGGCCTTAATGGTTTACATTTTTTGAATGTATTCTATTCAGAAATATGTGTGGAATACAATCGATCAAACAAGAAAAAGAAAAAAAAAAGCAAAAAAGAAAAGAAAAGAAAAAGGAAATATATGTGGAATGCAACAACAAAACCCTTAAATTATGTGCACACATACCGGGTGGCTTGAATGTGTAAATCTGACCAATCATTCAAGCCTCTGTTCCTGTAACACCCCTAAAATTCGACACTCGAGTATATAACTCAAATTTCGAAATCAAGGGTGTTATGAATGAATCCTTCACAATCACAACTGAAACTTTTATCCTTTCCATTCACAAGGTACCAAATATATGGAATAAAAATAAACCAACTTTGAAAATTAACTAAAATCAACGAGTCTATGAAATTGTTCCCAACTGTCTAAACTAATGGCCGTCTAATGGACCTTAATACATCAATGCTTTCAAACCAAAAATCAAATAACTAATTCAAATAAAATCTTCTAGAGTATTTCCTCATCTGGAACCGCTTCTTCAAAGTCCTCTAAATCATCACCTGTCACTACGGTTAATCGCATAACACTGCGTCAGCTATAAAAGCCGGTGAGCATTCTCATATAGTTTAGCACATGTAATTCGACATAGAAAATCACTTAACCATTAAAGTACAAATCACTACAATTCCAACAGTAATTTCATCCAATCAAAATCCTTTAAACATGCACGTGATGCATGGAATGCAAGTATGCTTCAACAATCTCAGTACGGTTATCAGTAGAACATCCAGGGCCAGTTTATAGTCGGGCCTACACTTTCACAATTACAGAGTTGGTCTCTTGTACACACCAGGGAACTCACCCAACCTGCCAAAATCATCTGATATCCACCGGGTACGCTAGTATGGTATCTTGCACACACCAGGGAGCTCAACCAACCCGTCCACAATCGATGGACTATCAGAAGGGTATATTGCACACACAGGGCGCTCAACCAGGGACTGTTGCACACACTTGGGCGCTCACCCAAACAATCATCAATGGGCCTATTGCACACACCAGGGTGCTCACCCTACGGTAATAACTGGAGTTCTCAAATCGTGCTATGCATGAACCAAATCAACACTCCATAACATCTTTCCAAGATAATTAAAAAATAAGCTCACACATGTACAACCTTAATGGGTATCAAATTCATATGATTTATCAAAATCACTGTAAAACCAACCCTTTAAAATCCAACTTTCAAATAGAATGTAATATAACAAAATTTCAGCCCATCAAGGCACCAATTACAATCACGCAAATCCATAAATTCATGAAACTATATAAATTTCCAACAATTGTTTAAAACAAAACCAAAGAAAGATTTCAACTTTCACATGACGATTAACCAATCTACAATATAATATAAAATAAAATAAAAACAATTTCAAATAAAAGGAAATTTTGAATACAATGGAAAAAAACGATATGAGATAAACTCACTCTCTTTCTTGCTTTCTTTCTCTTCTTCTTCTTCTTCTTCTTCTTCTTCTTCTTCTTCTCTCCTTGTTGCTGGAAGATTGCCCCAGCAATGAAATCTGCAAGCAGCACTCGAAAATAAACCCTCCTTGAAAGCTCTTCTCTCTCTCTCTCTTTACAAAACCTCTCTCTGTTTCTCTTTCCTCTCTCTAACGTCTCTCTCTCTCTCTCTCTCACTCTCTACGTTTTTCTGAGAAGGGGAGGGACGACCACATGCCCTTTTTATCCCACAGGTACGCTGTAGGTGACGTACAGCGGATGGCAACTTCGGACGGATGAAATTTGAATTTGAGTGGGAGAAGGAAAGATCAACTTTTCGAATTTCCCTCTACGTCAACACTTACCGTTATATAAACCGTTGAAACCATAGGTGGGGTCCACGAAAACAGTCCCTAAAAATTTCAGGGACTCATGCGTAGGATTGGTCCCGATCTTGGGCGTTTTACCTCGATTAGTTCTAGGCTCTAACGGATTTTGCGGCCCATTCCAATCGCTGATTACAAAGCTACCTCCTTCCCTTAGTAGTCCTAAGGCAGATCTACACAATGGATGGAGTGGATTTTCTAATGGGGTCCACCTTGACGGACGGTCTGGCCCGACCAGCGAACAGCGGACGCTGCTGTTGCAGCGTCCGGGCGAAGAAGAAGACGTGCTTCTTCGGTCGCGCACGCGGTCAACGCGCGTTGACCGCGGCCAAATCGTGCACGCGATGCACGTGTGTTATACTGTGATGTGTACGACAAATCTGCTCCGACCATCATGTAGGCCACATGATTCTAGGATGTGACACAAAATTTGGTGCAGTTCCGAGTTTAGATGGCCCACTTACGGCCCGATTTCTGATTAGGGTACTTGTAGGATGATCGGAGGGCTGAAATTTGACGTGTATGGTTAGATTAGGTCTCTGAACTATTATATGAAGTTTTACATGAAACGGATCGTCAGAAACTGGTATACTTAAAGTCGTCCATATGGATTAAGTTTAATCAATGATATTTTTTTGTATTTATGGTGAGTTTTGATAAACCTACCATTTCTACACTGATCTAGGGCTTGTGTTGAGCAAATTTAGTAAAGAATCCTACATGAATTCCTTACAATTTATTAATTTACACTAATCTACATAATTTATTAATTAACTGATTTGTTAATTTAATTATTTTTGAAAACTTGGGGTATTACAGTTCCCAATGTATATTGTGCCTTCTGACTATTTCCCTTCTAAAATTTTGTGCATTTGGTTTGGCACTTGTAACAGTAATGTAATTGTTGATTTGGTGCATGCAGGAGACATTTTCTACAGTGTCCGCAAGGCTTGCTAAGCAAGCATTTTGATAAGCTTATCCAGTGTGATCCTCGCCTGAACATGCTGAGTCAACAACCAGAGATTATCATAGATAATCCATACTTCGAATCCAGAGTTTCTGTTTTTGAGGACCAAGATGAACCCAAGTCCCATGGCTTTGATCATCTGAAGAGCGAATATGTATCCACCTTCTCAGGTTTCCAAGACTCAGCAGCATCCCCATCAGCTGCTCAGTCATCTTCCTCCATGAATGAGCTACGTGACCCTGTTGGTAGAAGAGCACTCGAAGCTGTGTCTCATGGAAGTCCTTCACCAAGCTCAGGTATGCTCGAGAATTTATTTGACATGTGTGAATGAAATGCTTTTTAGAAGTTGTGAGAATTCTCTTGATATCTATTGCCTGGACGCAGATTGGGAGGTGAGGAGATGTGGTGAGATGCGATTGGTGGGCCTGTATGCTGTCAGAGATGGGCCGAGTACATACTCAGCTGAAAAACCTTTAAAAAGGCCAGGCTCATCTCTGACAGCATAAGGCCCCACCAATTGCATCTCGCCATATCTCCTCACCACACAGGTGGATGGTGAGGTCCTCACCACCTAATCCACGTCCCTATTGCCCCAGATCGAAAGGATGACATGATCTGTGTCTTTCATGTCCGAGTAAGTCCCCTTCTGTTGGAATTCACCGTAATATGCACAGTTAGCTCAATGATTTTGAACCTTTCTCTGCGTCCACATTCCTTAAAAAAAGAAGGAACAGACTCCAGTTATTTGTGTACCACTTTGTCTGGTCTGCCTGTAACCCCAAAGTACCTTGTATCATTTTGTTATGCCCTCCTGACTCCAATTGGTGCCTTCTGCTACTTTCTTTTGGAGTTAGGATGCTGTTCTATCTCTATGTATGTAAAGAGTCATTGTAAATGCTTGGAGTTGGGTTTGGGTTCTGAATTTGTACAGGTGAGGCCCATGGCTCAGTTATCCCAACTTTTTCTTGTGATGGGCGTCACCGTCAATGGCCCATGCACCAAAAGTCGCCCAGATTGAACCCAGATTGAAGTCTTCACCATCGAATGATTGGCATTTTTTTGTTGTTGAATTCTAACAGTTGTATTTCCTTTTTTACCTTTTGCTTTGTTGGTGATCAAACAAAGGGTTAGGATTTTCTTGTCTGGCAGTACACAAAATTTGGAAGTGATTTCATTTCTGTTCATTAAGTTACTTAGGGCCAGTTTTGATAAACGGAATCCTCGGTGAAGAATTGATCTGCACAATGAGTTTCTATGATTTTTTGAGATAGCATCATTCTCCAACGTTTCACCTAGGAGTAGGTAGAATGGAGCTCGTTCTACATCTGTAAACCAATCTTGAATCTTGATGATAGGACGTTGGTTAATCAACCTCTCGAGCCATTTGCTAAACCTACCCTTCATTTCAACTTGATTTCCAATGTTGGTTTCTGTTTCAGTTATGGATTCCCGAGACATCGAGGAAAACAGCAGCAATGAGAACGATGAGTTGAAGCAGCCAAGTCACTGGGATCAGCTCAAAGTGCCTGGAATCCGTCCCTCCATGTCCGTGAGCGATCTGGTGACCCACATCGGACAGTGCATTACTGAGCAGATGACTTCCAGCAATCCAAACTTCTCTGGAGAAGGATCGTGGGGTAGAGACATGCTTGATGAGATAACCCAGTACCTACTCAGTGATTCTCAGTTCTCGGCAGCCTCTGATGAGCAATCCCTCATGTCGAGGGTGAACTCCCTTTGCTGCCTGCTGCAAAAGGATGCTGCCACAGTCCAAGACTCGCAGGTCAAAAGTGAAGGTGCGCCAGGAGTTGAAGATGGCCCGGTCAATCAGCTAAAGTCTCTGCCAGAATCGGCACGCGAAGATAAGGCGGTTGGTGATTTTCTGGGATCCGAGGGGGAATTGGATGATGTTTCTGACCGCAAGAAACCGCCGGCCATGTCGAGGAAAGACTCAGTTGGGGATCTGCTGCTACACCTTCCTCGCATTGCTTCTCTGCCACAGTTTTTATTCAACATCTCAGAAGATGTTGATAATCAAGCTAGATAGCCAACTGTTGTAGAGATGACACTCAAAAGACCTCTTGTTACTGTCTCGTTTACATGGGAGGAACGCTGTTTGCAGTTGTGCTCCTACCGTCGCCAAACCCAGATGCCCCACACATCCTGACGTGTCACACGCTTGTGAGATCTCCCATTAATCATGTGGGCCAGGCATGTGGGGAGAAAAATCAACAGGTCGAAATGGATTACCAATGTTCAGCTTCATGGTAGCTTGACTAGCATTATCTTGGGGAGACCAGGTTGTAGGCAAAGCCTACAATAGTGTATAGGTTATCAGTTCTCTATATTTGGGCCAGGGGACGATGAATGGCCTGGCTCGTGTGCCATGTCAGCATGTGCGGTCTAGGTTTGGTGACTGTAAATGCGCGGCTTCAAATAGAGATAAGCACCTCTTAGCGAATGGGAAAATTGTATGTTTGTATGGATGTCTTTTGCATGTCAGGAAGCAGAAATTTGGTGATGATGATGGTCCTTGATTATGTAGTGGCTGTAGATTGTATTGAAGCCTTTTTCTTTTGCTTATCCGTGTAAAATAATATACCCCACCTGAAGCCAAGTTAAGTCCCTCCTTTTGAGCATCTGTGAGTTGGGTTTGTGCTCTCTGTACTGGGCTTCCAATGGCTCCTTTTTTTTTATTTTTCTTGGCACCTGTCCCACATGGACCATGATGGCGAACGTGCTCGCCATGACCATGATGGTGAACCTGATCACCATGACTCAAAGGGCATGCATAGAAATGCTATGTCCCAACCATCATAGGATTCTAGGGCTTGTTTTGACAGAGTGAATCCTAAATATGGAAATGGAGAACCCCTGTGGAATCCTTAATGACTGGAAAATTGTAGAATCCAACAATAATCAGTTCTTTAGTGGGTCTTATTTTCCTTCGAAAAATCTAATGAACTATCAATAGGTGTGTCTTGTTTTCTTGTAGCTGTTGTAACCTACATTTAATATAATTTTCTTTTTCAAGAAATGGTTTTTACGTATTTTTTTGAGCAGTAGGGAAAATGATACGGGCAGTATCTAGGCTGCACCAATGTCCGCCGTTAATCTGAGCATGAGAATTTTTATAGTTCATTGGAAAAAGACTAAACTATTTTTTTCTTCTTCTAATTTCTCAGACAGAAAGTTGTTGCAATAACACTGCCTGTCTGGCCTTACCACTAAGGGTCTGTTTGGATATATGTAAAGTAAAGAAGAGGAAACATTGTTTCCCATGAAACTTTCAATTGTTTACAAGGGACTAGGTAGATGTGGAGAGAGAGAGAGAGAGAGAGAGAGAGAGAGCATGTGGAGTTGAAAGAGGATTGGAGGGCTTAAACCTCCACTCTCTGATGGCTCTTTATTTCTAATTAATAGGTTATAAAGATAAGCTGGAATAAAATCAAATAAAATAAAATCCTAGCGGATATCATATACATAGGTACGGTGAATTGTGGGTGCACACAAAATTGTGTACAATAATACAATTATAATGCTTTACATATACACACAGAGCTGCGTACTATAACGAAACCTTTTTTGTGGGAATTTATGGGAAAACGTTATTTTCTCATTTTTTTGTCTTTGTTAAAAAATAAACGTCTATTTTTCCACCTTCATCCCTAAGAAAATGTATTTTCTCACAACGGAAGAAAAACGGGTTTCACAAGCATTAGGCGCCATTATCCATCTTCACTCGTCTCATGTGTTATATATGTGCCAAACAAGTCTTCGTCCATCTTCAGTTGTGACAAAAACTTTCAACTGGGCCACATCTGCCACCATCCATCTCATCTTACACACCATCCGTCTTCTCTTGCGCTCCACATGTGCTAATGCATCACATGTATCACCATTTATCTTTTCTTGCACCCCACATGCATGTGCATATGTGCAACTATACCACATGTGCCACCATCCATCTTCTCTTGTGGTCCACATGCATAAAGCATCCCACATGTACTAATGTACCACATGGGCTACCATCCATCTCTTGTGCTCCACATGTGCTAATGTGTCACCTATACAACCATTCATCTTCTCTTGCGCCCTGCATGCATGTGCCATTCTTCATTCTCGATCGCTCCAAATATACCATGTGCCAATGATGCCTATTGTCTTGTGCCACTAGTGCTATGTTACAACGCTAAGCACCTTGTATGATATGTGCCACAATTCAGCTTCAAGCACCCACATATGCGATATATGCCATATGTGTCATATGTGCTAATCTGGCACATGCTAGTGACCGCCTATTTCCTTTTCCATGCTTTTCATGAATCCAAACAGACAGTAAGATGAGCAAAGTGGATGATCTTAAGGGCCTTCAAAGTGTTTTGGAAACATGAGCAAATGATGGTGGGACTTACTGAACACATGTTTTAATATTACAATTGGACCTGCCTTTTGCGCTCAATCTAGGCTGTCCATTTTTCATGCTATTGATCGACGGTCCAGATTGGTGATAGGCTGCTCCATATGTCAATTGAAAGCTCTGAGAACCTTGCTAAGGACCCATGAAAGTGGAGACGGCAACATTCGACTGGTTCGATGACTAAGCTACCCAATCTGTACATAATCACCACTGTGCAATGTGTGTGCATGATGGCCGGTTTGTGCAATGGGTGTATGACAGCCAACTCGCACGGTAGGTCGGGCCCACCATGAAGATCACCTACGGCAAAAAAAACAGGCCGATCCACTCATCAGGTGACCCACTTGTACTTTGGATCAGATCTACCAATGTCCATATTCTTCTGAAGTGTGGCCCACCTGATGATTGAATCAGCCTGATGTTTGCACCAGGTTTTCCATGGTGGGAACAACTTTCAGTTGGGCTGGATGTTGAGAGAAAGAGAGAGAATTACATGTAAATAAGATACCTATTACATATATGTGCATGAAATCTTCTCCAACTCCATACAGCAACCTGTAATGTATACAAATGAACAAGAAGAATACAATCCCAACACTGATATCTATATGTAATGCATATGCAAGCATCACCACCCATTTACTAAAGAATAAAGATATATCATGATCAAGAATCATCCGACGGCCCATGTTCGTCGTCCATTCCTAAGTCGTTTTCGTTCTCCTGAAGCATGCTCATCAGCATTGATACCTGTTCTTGAAGCAGGGCTTTCTCCCTCTCCACATCGCTCCGCTTGCTCTTTTCTTGCAGCAGCTGCAGCTGCAGATGCTCCAGGCACCGCGCGTCTTCTTCCAACTGCTCGTTCAGGCCGTCGATCTCTCTGTCCTGTTAAAACCCAGTGTTCTGAGCCATCCGTTCACACTAACTCATGGATTCTGTGACAATGTGGAATGCACCCAGAGGCGTGCTAGTGTATTCCACCTATGGCATAGCTAAGGATTGCCATAGGTGTTGCCCAGTTGGGTCCCGGGATGCTGAGATGGTCTGATGATCGGAACCGTCCATGTTTTTGATGCTTTGCTGTAAGGCCCACTGCAAAAGATTTATGCTGAAAGGATGATTTGGAGCATTGCTATGTTAGGTGAATGTAGAAGAAGATTTTCAATTCCTCACATTCAACTCCGAAAGTTGAAGGTCAGGATCATCCTTGAATTATGACTGTTGGACCATATGGACGATGACGATCATCGGACGGCCTACATGCTGGTGATCTTGAGTCGCAGCACAGGCAAAACAAACTCATAAGGTGATAATATCCAAGCTTTCATCCGGTGGGTGGCCACCAGATGAGCTGATCAGTCTGATTGAATTAAATGGTGGTTCCCATCTAATGAGCTGCATTGGGTCAGTGTGCATTTTGGTGTTAGTGATCATCAAAGGTTGGGTAGTGAAGGAAAGGACCTTCCTATTCATTTCTTGAATTGCAATCCGCCGCATGCTCTCGACAACGTCGACGTTAACCAGCTTCCGTTTCTTCCCAACGAGCCAGCCGCGTGGGTATGATGCAGCGTCGAAGTCTGGTGGTGGGAGCAATGTTTCGGCCGACAGCCCCAGCCGCCGCTCGTTCGAGATGTTCGTCGGCTCCAATGGTTCAAAGAGCGCCTTCCGACGATCAGAGAGCACAGGTGTTGTGTCCTGCATTTTGTCTGTGCCCCCTGCAGGATCGTCGGTTTTGCTGTCTTCTTTGAGGCTTTCCTCCATTGCCTGATCCAAACTCTGTCCATTGGCTGACAGGAAATATACCAGTAAGCTGATGATTGTCATTATTCACTGTTCATCGATTGTTTTCTCTAACACACTGTGCATCTGTAGCCCACCCTCTAATGATCCAAATTAAGTTGCCAATGCTGTTGGATGGGCCCACTTGTGGTGGGGTTGAACACATTTTGAACCGTTACTCTCTTTTAGATTTGAAATTCAAATTAATTTACAAGAGGGAGAGATGAGATAAAATAGAAATAAGCACTGCCACATCCAAATACCTCCAATATTTCTCAATCCTTCATAAAAATATAGGAGGTATTGGAGTCTGTGAGTCTCAAAGCTAAAATAAATAGGAGTTTTTCATTGATAAAATCCAAGACTATTTTAATCATAGAATCAAAGGGGTGACAAGATCCATTATGCTTAATAGTTAGATAAATCACTTGAACAAGATTGTCCATCTTCAACTTTGTGTGAAGGTAGACCGTTAGATCCTGTGGGCCCACCCATTAGGGCTGCCTTTTAGATAGTCTTGAAAATTAAACATAAGGCATGCTTTAAATCAAATTAAAATGACTAAATTGTGGAAAATTCTCTAAATCAAATTGTTTGAATAATCCTAACCTTTGATTCATGGACAATTGTTTGTTTGTAGTTGGACCGTTCGTGTTTTTCATTTTTAACCTTTCAAAAAATTTTCAATAATGTGATAGTTGGACAATCACATTGTTGGGAGTAGAAGCAACCTCAGACGTGAATCACACAAGCAATAAGGAAGGAAAAAATTCAAACAACCACAGAAGACAAAATTTTTATGTGGAAAACCCTTACAAAAAAAAACCTACCGCACAAAGCGACCAACAATCCACTATGTAAGAAAGTTACAAGAAATGGAACATTCTACATATGAGATACCCTAGCTTTCTCCCCTTGCAAAACTCTAGAAACTGTGTAGGCTCTATCTCACATACCCTAATTGTATTTAGGACTCTCACTAATACACCTATATAGGATTAGAAACAAAACCCGTACTTTCTAAAACTTGTGCATTCTGTTGAGTCGATTGAAAACATTATTGCACGCAATGGTTGACCAAAACATACCTCAATCGACCCAACTAGACCTCAGTCGGCCAAACTCCACTGGACCGATTAAAGGCACTTTTCAACCATTCACATAAGTGAAATTTTTGGTTCATAATACACCTAAACTAGGACCCGTAATTTGGGCAGTTTAATTTGAATTACTTATATGCAATTTCTAAGTGCCTGCGTATCATCCATCACTCTGTACTAGAGTATCAAAGTTTTTTGCTATCAGATATGAGGATTAATTGACAGAAAACGAATGTTTTGCATATGTTGATGATTCATAAGCGTACAAGTAATTTTACACGTGGCATTTACATTACTCAAATTGAGCCGTCCAAATTATTGGGCGCACTTGAGATGGGCCATAAACAAAAAATTATACTGATTTTGGCTGTCTAAATGGCAGATTGGTTGTTATTTAATGGACGGTTAATGAGAAAAGCATTTAGCGGTCCAAGGTAAACAAACATATGTCCATTAATCAATGGCTAGGATAGTCCATTCAATCTGATTTCTAGATTACACCCACTGGAGTTGTAAATCTGACTGACATGTATGCCACGTGTACAATATCCAAGTTCATGCCTCATCATACCATGCAAGTGTGTAAAATAACTCCAATTCCCCTTCAAGATACAACAGATCAACGGTCTAGATTACCGAACCATGAGGTCACTGGTCAGAGCTGGTAACAGATGTACACTACAAAATGCAAAGATGAAGGCTTCCTATCATGAATTTCATGACACGTGGCCTGAATACATTACACTCGGGGTTTCCAAATCCGACAAGTGGGGCCCATGATTTGATGGCCCACTGATGCACATGCCCCTATAGTATCTTTTTCACTTCAATGTATCTCTTGTTAACCGTCTATCTATAACCCACGCATTGGACGGTTAAGATTATACTGTTGAGAAGTATTCTAAGGAAAAGCCCATCCACGTTGGGATACAATGAACCAACGGTCTAGATCACTGAAACATGGGGCCCACATGTCGGAACTGGAAATGCATGTATACTGTGCAAAGATGCATAGGCCACGCACCATAACATTGGATTATGCTTGCCTTGGGAGCATCATCCCATGATCTGGCCCACCATCATTTTCACGTGACAACTGACAAGTGATTGATGAAAGGGGGCCATTCGTGGGGCCCACTTGAAAAGATAAGGGCATTTCAGTCCTTTCGAGATATCTTGAAGTCGGACCATCAGTTTTAAGACTCAATGACTCGGACTGACTCGTCCAGTATTGAGTCGTGTCATATCAAATGAGTTAGGGCCAACTCAGCCGCGTCAGGCTGAGTTGCTCCCAATTTCCGTATTTGATGGAACATGACTGAAAAATTCCCAGCTTGGAACAATCCAGAAACCTATATCATTTCAGTTGAATGTGTAGTGTTGTTACTTCTCTGTTCTTGACCGTCCATCTAAGTATCTGTAGGCGACTAACCTAGGAATTATTTGGAGAGTAGTTCATCCAAGGCGATCCATAACATATCAACGGTGTTGATTGCCAAACCATGGCCTCCCAGTTTCCGCAATTAAAAAGCCAATTACATTGTACAAATGATCAGCCAGATGAGTCACATGGGTTGACTCGGACAAATCGTCTGAGTCTGTAATTAAATCGTCCAAGTCAGCCCAAGTTAGCTCAAGTCAGTTGGAGTCTGCAACTGAGTTTTTGAACCGGATTGGACTCGTCTGAGTCGACTCGGACTCAGACGAGTCGTGAAACCATGACATCTGATCCAACTTTATACCATTTATTCCCAACACCTATGCAGTAGTTACACCAAATACTACCAAAATGGGCGCGGGTTAGGTGAGTCCGGGTTAACAGGTTAGGTGAGTCCCTGACCGTGGGGCCCACCTTCACGTATGTGTTGCATGTCCATACGTTTTTCCAGCTCATTTTTGGGCCCATGCCCTAAAATGAAGAACATCCAAATTTCAGGTGGACCACACGACATCAAACAGTGGTGATTGACCATTAAAAAGTTATCGTGGGCCACAAAAGTTTTTGGATCAAGCTGATACTTGTGTTTCCTCATCATCCAGGTTGGATGGTAAATAAACGTTAGAATGGACCCTAGGGATTTTTTAATGGTTGACGTTCAATGGCTACAGTTTGCTGTGGTGTGGTCCATTTGACATTTGGATATGCTTCATTTTTGGGTCCATTCCCTAAAATGATATGGAAAAACGGATGGATGGAATGGATATACAAAACACACATCAAGGTGGGCCCCACAGTCAGAGACTCACCTACTAAGTTGTTACCCCGGACTCTCACCTACCCTACCAAAATGTCACCTCTTTGGGACGTTAAGGAGGTGTAACAGATCCGGACCGTTCATATAGGAACGGACCAACAGGCACATGAAAATCAGATTGGTCCAACCATCATTTTTGCAGCCGGACATTTTTCTCCTACAATTTTGGTTTATTCCCGAAATACCCCACTATCAGATGGATAATGTGGAATGAAGTACCATTACCATGACTATATCACGTAACTTGCACGCGCGTCATGTCGAAGGAATCCAACCTTCGTTGGACCAACACGCGTGTACAAGTCAGCCGATGTGCCACCCTGACATACGGATTCAAGATCTAATCCATCCATCAGAAGGATCCCACTTTTCTGATTCCTAGTAGAATAATCATGTCCCTTCATCAATCAAGTAGGCTGAAGTTATGGGACAAATTTACAGCTGAAGAGAACTTGCCCTACATTTTTGCCAACCCTCCGCACCTGTTTCTAACAATGTAGACTTCCTGACGAGAAGACGAGCTGATTATTGGATGACAACAGCCCCATGTTCAGACCCACTTGATGGACGGCTCAGATATTGTACCTATCTACCAAGCCAGTACATATGGTGGTGTGTAGATGACATGCCTCCTACACGCGTGTGGGCTTAGCAAATCACAGTAATCAAAAGAAGAGAATATATGCATTCCATTTCCGTACTCGCAACCGACCTCAAAAAAGAAAAGAAAAGAAAAAGTGTGAAATACTTTGATACTCTGGCAGTGTGATAAATGATACTCAGACGGTTAGAAATTACAGAGAAATTGCATACGCGGCATAAACATATTTCAAACTAAGCCGTACAAATTTTGCGTACTAGTTTAGATGTATGGTAACCTTTTTTTTGGGGTGATTCTATAATTAGATTGAAAGATATTTATTGGACGGTTAAAAATGAAAAAATAATAATAATCCAATGGTCCTATTTCAAGAAGGAAGTGTCCACGAATTAGAGGGTAACTTTGCTACAGTGGTTTCCACAATTTAGCCGGTTTAATTGATGTCACGTGTACCATTTTTGAGTGCCTGTGCATCAAGCGTCATACGCAGCCGGAGTATCAAGTAACTCTTCCGAAAAAAGGGAGCGGATTAGGTGCGGCCCCGACCTTAATCAAGACGGTGAGGCTCTTACCGTGGGGCCCATATTGAAGCATTTAGTCTATATCCACTCCGTCCATCCGTTTTTCCAGATCATTTTAAGGCACAGGCCCAAAAATGAAACAGATCCAAATCTCAGGTAGACCATACCATAAGAAACTGTGGTGATTGATCATTAAAAACTTCTTGTGGGCCACAAAAGTTTTGGATCAAGCTGATATTTATTTTTTTCCCTCTAGTTCAGTTTTTTGTGACCTTATCAACAGGTTGTATGGAAATAAACATTACGGTGGGGCCTAGGAAGTTTATAGTGGTGGAGCGTTCAATCACTACTGTTTCCTATAATATGGTCCACATAAGGTTTGGATCTGCTTCATTTTTTCCATAAATGCCATAAAATGATATGAAGAAACAGATGGACGGAGTGGATATAGAATAAAAACACCAATATGGGCCCCACGGTAAGGGGCGCACCGTCTTGGATTAGGCTGGGGCTGCACCTAATCCGCTCAAAAAAAATGAGTGCTTATGGATGACGATTAGGACACCTCAATCTTCAAGCGCCAAATGCAAACGCACCACACGTGCAAACGTAACACGTGAATTGGTGATCGCAGATGTTCATAGGCTGGTATGTATTTCTATGTGCCACGTACCCAACACGTGCCTATGCAACTCATCAGGACAGCAACAGATGAACTTTAGATGTAGACCGTTGGCTATCGTTTGTTCCAATGGTCCATTTCATTGTACAATAATGGGCCACCTGACAAGTATACCAACCAAAAATTTTCGTTAAACGTCCTGGATTCCACACACGTACGAAAAATTCGCACGAGTGGTGCATTTTTCATGTCGCTTGGATTTGGGGCGTCTGAAACTAGCATTCGTCGAAATAAATATACGGTGAAGATGGGCCTTCAGTGGGCCGGTCAAACTCAGGCCCACCAATGCATCTGGTTTAGATTTGCCAGCTAAATAGATCAAACTGTGAAGTCAGTAGGGCCAAGTAGCCATCCGGCCCAATACTGCATGGGGTCTAGATTCTCCAGCCCATCGATCTATCTAGGCCCACATTCCAGGCCCAAACAAAAAGCCCAAGCAAACCGGGAGCGACAGGTAAACCGTACGGATCTTTCGATGTATAGCAAGGGCAAAATTTCCACAATCCAAGGGGAGGAGATGAGGGCTATAGGGTCCGCCGATCGAGGATTTACGCAGTACAATCCGGTTTCAGTTCTGATGAGTGGGGTTCATGTTTCGCTAATCCAGACCATTGGTCTGCTTTTTCTGCCGTGGATTGCAATGCCCCAAAAGTTTCCCAATTGAATGTAGGCCGTGGTTGGATTTCTCTTATAAACCATGGATTTATGGTCCACAAATCCAAAGGTTAGGATTGTCCCATGCAGAGGAAATTTTTTGGGGGATGGTCCATCCAGGACGGGACTTACAGACTAACGGTCCGGATTAACGAACGTGAGCTCCACTTGTTAGAACTAATTAACCGAGTACAAAGTACAGAGCCTCCTGTGGAGGATCCTGAGAGAGAGAGAGAGAGAGAGAGAGAGAGACAAAGTACCAGTTCGTTTTCTAGAATTCCAGAAGATCTTTGTAGGAGAGGTTGGAGAGAAGCCATCTATAAGCCCATCAGGCCTCTTCTGATCTGATTTTGGTGTGCTCATCTCGATCTACGCTCAAACTTACAGCTTTTCCAACATGGGTTTTTTCTCTCTTTGAGACAGAGAAGAAGGGTTTTCTCCTCTCTCTCTCTCTCTGTTGCAAGGGTCGGTTTTTACGATGATATCGTATGTGGGCCATTTGGATAGGTTGTTTGGTGGAGGTTTTGATGAGAAAAAAATTCAATTTTTTTTGTTTTTTTATTTTATCAGGTGGGCCCCACATCTTTTGAGTAAGTCCCACGCCATTTTCTTTTCCTGGGTACCCGCCAAAATTACAAAACTGCACTCGCCTATCTCCACAAATCACAAGATTGCACCTGTTAGGGGCACGTGGAGAGAGAGGGTTGCGGGGGTGTCAGGGGCGATCCCATGGCGTCGGTGCCACCTACGGGGGTGTCTGTGGGGCCCACTGGCATCTGAACCGTGAATCTGATGTGGTCCACCATATCATTAGGGTGAACCAAAAATTGGACGTACCGAAAACTTAGGTTGGCCACACCATAGGGAACAGTGCTAAGTCGTTTCTGAAAACTCTAAAATGAAGGGTGGGTCCACAATAGTTTCTGAAGGGCATGAACTTTGGTATCTCACTTCCAGATGGATTGCGCACAATGAATGGGTTTGATGGTGCATACACATCATGGCGGGTCCCACACAGATGCCTACAGTGGTACCCTCTCCACTCTTTTCTGTGGTGTGGTCCACCTGAGTTACTGATATTCCTGATTTTTAGCATTCTTAGCTTTCTTTCCATAAAATGGATGGATCACCTAATGGACGGATTTGATTTCATGCATGAGTCACGGTGGAGCCAATATGGGTCGACTTTGACACTACGAGATAACTTCAAACAGGGGATCCGCTGAAGGCAACTAAGCTGGGCCAGCCCAGTTTTCTTAGTTCATGGGCGGATCAGGATTTGAACCGGCCCGTCCGGTCGAGTTGCAACCCTACCACGTCTATTTTCAGGCGCTTATACCATCTTGGTTTGCAGTTGGGGTCGTTGGAAATTCAAAGTCATGCACCATGGCTGACTTCTTGATTGGGTCAAGGTGGGGCCCACTCATCAAACAAAAGCATGACTAATAATTATATGCTGAAAGTGGATCACTGATGCAATTTTTCATCATAATCTTTTTATAGGCCACTAATTGATGAGTTAGGATTTCGAATATAGACTCCGATCCATCCCCCATTGACAGTAAGGCCAACTAGATCACCAGTATGGATCACTTAACCATGGCCACATATTTTCCAAACCCCACTCCTTAATATTTCAGTAGGGCATCTCAGGATATAAAAGAGGAAGATGTCCCACCAAAATACTCCAATTAATTTGCCACGTGTATGGTAGCCAATGATCTGAATCAACCATCTGTTGGGCCTCACCTTGAACCATCCAACCTGCAAAATCAGGCACCAAATTGGACAATCTTAACCATCAATGCAAACAAAGTAAAATAAAACACTAATCTGTTATAGATTACTTTGCAAGTAACTGATCAAACGGTTGGAACTTCTGCAGTGTGGCCTATAAAGAGGGCCCATTGGATGTATGGACCAGATCACAACTACGGTCGCACTTAGATGGTGATGAAGGGCGTGGCATGATTTTAGGTGTTCTTCTAGGCGAGGGATGTATTAATGGGGAGTGATCCCATGCATCTCATGTACATTGTGTTTTGGTTTACATTATATGTTTGAGATAAACTTTGATATTCTCCTAGAGTGTAACGAATAATACTCAGGCACTTAGAAATTACAAATAGAATAAATCAACTTAAACCGTCCAAATTAATGGTCCTAATTTATATATATTATGAATAAAAAAAGTGAACTTATTTGATTATCTGATTGCTGGGTATTTATTAGACGGTTAAAAATAAAAAATCCAATGGTCTTGTTTCAATAAACAACTGTCCATAAATCAGAGGTTATGATTCTTCAGCCAATTTGATTTTCGGTTTGTGATTTAGTGATTGCAAATTCCACAATTTAGTCGGTTTGATTCGAGTTAATACATGCCATGTGTACAATTTCTGAGTGCCTGTGTATCAAACATCATACGCTGCGGGAGTACAATGAACATCTGAACGGTCCATCGAGTCCATCCCACTTTTCATGGCTAAGGTTTCAGATCACAACGATTGGACAATCTAACCAACCAATCTTTAAGCCACCACTGATCGAGGGTCCAGATCATCTCTACAATACGACAAGCGAGGGGCATTTTCGGGATTGAGTGGTACGAAAATCGAGGGAACGAGAATAACGAGGTTTTTACCTAATCGTTTTAAAAATGGATAGTAGAAGAATAACGTGTTTTCTGACACAACTTTTCTACGCTGAAAACAAAGTGTATCGTCGCCAGAGGATTATCATCTTTGGATTCGGATTGCACCCTGCCCCTGCCTACGGACTATGACCCGCAGGGCTCTGTGGGGCCCACCGTGATGTTTGTGTGTTATCCATCCCGTCCATCTATTTTGCCATATTATATTAAGGGCTTGTTTGGATTTGCGGAAAGGGTGGAAAAGGAAATCATATTTTCCGAAAAACCTTATTTTCAAGAAAGTGTGGGAAAAGAAATTTTATTTTTTATATTTGTTTATCAATAACATTTTCTTAAGAAAATTGTGTTATATTTTCAAATTATATATTTGGCAAATAAAATCTTTTTAAGAAATTTTTTTTATTAAAGCTTCAAGATTCAAAATATTTAGAATGCAATGCAAGCCCTATTTTAAAGGTACTTGATAAACTACTTAAACGGAATATTTACATTTACATACAAATCTTTAAGCGTATAATGTGTAGCCCTGGTCTCACTCAAGAGGATGAAACCCTAACCATGGGCC
The DNA here is from genome assembly GCA_003013855.2 of Liriodendron chinense. Taxonomy (NCBI): domain Eukaryota; kingdom Viridiplantae; phylum Streptophyta; class Magnoliopsida; order Magnoliales; family Magnoliaceae; genus Liriodendron; species Liriodendron chinense. The sequence continues at coordinate 94,444 of PVNU02001853.1, forward strand.
CACCTTAGTGTATGTATTCTATATCCACACGGTCCATCCATTTGACCATATTACTTGAGAGCATGAGTGAAAAAATAAAACAGATACAAATCTCAGCCGGACCATCCCATAAGAAAAAGCGATGAATGACCACTAAAATCTTCTTATAGGCTATAATCAAATTTGGATCAAGCTGGTATTTTTGTTTTTCCTTGTCTAGGTTTGTTTAACCCTATCAACCGGTTGGATGGCAAATAAACATCACTGAAACATTACAGTGGGCCCTAAGAAGTTTTTAATGATGGGGCATTCAATCACAATTATTTCTCATATGGTCCACCTAAGATTTGGATATGCTTCAATTTTTTGCTCATGCCCTAAAATTACACTGGAAAATGGATAAATAGTGTTGATGTAGAATACATACATCAAGGTGGGCCAAGGGCTGCATGGTCCTGACGAGGGCGCACCTAATCTGCTCCCTATTTGCATACGGTAGTGATCCTCAAGTTTCACGCTATACTGGTGGAAAAAGATATGTAGGTCCCACAATGATGTATATGTTTGATCACGCAGTCCATCCACTTTGCCCACTCATTTTAGGACATTAGCCAATTATATACAAAATCTCAGGAGGACGATACTATGGAAACAATGGTGGTTGAATGACCACCATTAAAATTTTTAAGGCCACTGTGAAGGTTTAGTTGCCATCTAACTTGTTGATTAGGTCATACAAACATCATATATTATGATAGGCATTCAATCACCACGGTTTCTATAGTTTGGTCCAAAACTTTACTGGCCCCAAAGAAATTCTTAATGATGGGCATTTAATCAGCACTGCTTCTTATAGTATGGTTCACCTAAGATTTGGATTGATACATTTTTGGGGTTGTGCACTAAAATATCTGAACAAATGGATGAACAACATGGATATAAGATACATACATCAATGTGGGCCCGTGGTAAGGGCTGCACTGGCACATCGCCTATTCCACTCTGGCAGCTACCCACCAGGACCTAGCAAGAGACGGATAGTCCTGTGAAGGGCTCTATAGGGCCCACCATGATGTATGCATTTTATCCATTTTGTCCATACATTTTCAAAAATTATTTTAAGTGACGATCCAAAAAATGAGGTGGATCTAATTTTCAAGTTAGCCTATTCTTGAAAACAACTTAGGGCCTATAGACATTTTAGATCAAGATGATATTTATGTTTTACCTTCATTGTGGTGTATGTGAGCTTGTGAACAGATTAGATGGGAAATGAACATTACGATGGGCCTAGGAAGACTTCAATGGTGGGGGTTATTGTCACCACTACTGCTTCCTGGTGCGGTCCACTTGAATCTGTGATGTGCCTCTTTTGTGGGTTCATGCCCTAAAATTATCTTTCAAAATAGACAAACGTCTTGGATAAAACACAAATATCATGGTAGGCCTCATAGAGCCCTTAACGGGATCACCATCCTCTGGTGGGGTAGTACCCAATCCATGCCTCGAGAAAAAGGTAGGAAATGAAATATGATTTCCGAGGGAGGTAGGTGAGAAAATAAAAAGACGGTTTTGTTGGAAATTCCCACCATTTTATTGAATTCAAGCCTTGAGGGAATGATTAAAAAAATGATCCAGATCCAACGGTCAAGTGGATCACACCATAAGAAGCAGCGGTGATAATGACGCCTACCGTTGGAACTTCCTAGGGCCCGCCAGTGATACTTGCAATGCAACCTGTCTATAAAGCCACATAGACCTGGATGAAGGGAAAATACAAATATCAGCTTGATCAAAACTTCTGCGGTTCTGAAGAAGTTTTTAACGGTAGGCATTCAATCCCCATTGTGTGGACCACACAATCCTTGGATCTGCCTCATTGTTGGGCTTTTAACCTAAAATGATATGAAAAAATGGATGTACGGCATGGATAAAATACATAAATCACGGTGGGCCCCACAGAGCCCTTGCCCGTGTGGGCAATGATCACATACAGACATTGTATGAGAACTTTCACATACAGCCCCAGCCATTGCTGAGAGGTGTCAAGCGTGGAGAACATCCGAGTTGACCAAAAGATGAAGGTAAGTCACTTACCATGAAAATCAGACTTATCTAATTATTAGTGGGTCCTACCTGCACATTCAATCAGACAATTGGCTGCCACATTGATTTCAGTGGTGTGACCCACCCAATGAATGGACAGACAATAATTTTATCTCCAGATTACTTCCATCATATGGCCCACCTTTTGGATGGCTCAGATGTATTTAAGAAGCGACAAGCGGGCGGGAAAGAGGGGGCTGTACGTGAAAGTGCAACTAAAGTATCTTGTTGCGACCATTAGCCGGCATGGATCCTACCAACCCATTAATGGTGCAATTTGACAATGGAATCCTTACCGTTCAATTAGTGGACCACCACACGGATTGGTGGTTGATAACTATCACATCGATCACAATTACCACCATAATTCGGCTCAGCACATACTCAGTCACCGCCAATTATATCTTGCCACATCTTTTCACCACCAAATTGGGTAACCACACCACCGGTGCCACGTGAAGCTTATCTGAAAGTTGTTTGGTTTTGCAAGTATTAGTAGGCCGTATCTCTCACAGCAGCTGTGAGGTGAGAAGAAATCTTTTGTATTTTTATGTATCTCATATGAAGAAGGTACAACTTATTGGTAGCTATAATTATAAGGAAAATTCTATAATAAGAGAGTTACAACTGTACAATCTAATGAGGAGAAATCTTATAATAGGAGAGTTATAATGGTACAATCTAATACTCCCCTTCAAGTTGGAGAGTGAACATTAAAAACTCTCAACTTGGAGCTCAAACGATGGAAATAATCTTTGCCTCACGCTTTGGTGAATAAATCCACAATTTGCAGGTGAGAGGGAACATATGAAGTCTAAATGGTCCCTGATTGAATCTTGTCACAAATGAGGTGACAGTCCAATTCTATATGTTTAGTACAACCTATTGTTAGCTGTAATTATCACCCTTGCTCTAAAAGCTCGAGCGGTTAAAGGATGGTGTATCAATGTATATCAAGGGACTCTAACACTCCCCCGCACGTGCGAGGTGGAACTCCGCATGGGAGCATATCGGGCAAGGGTGGGGGGACACTCATAGCTCACACCCAGGTGGAGAGATACTTACAACTTACACTATAAACGGCCCCCCATGGGATAATATATTACTGGTGGCATATTTGCTACTTCCGAGATTTGAACACAGGACCTTCTACTTTGATACATGTAAGGTGAGAAGAAATCTTTCGTATTTCTGTGTATCTCATACGAAGGAGAGAAGCCTCTCTCATAGCCATAGTATAACCTATTGCTAGCTGTAATTATAAGGAAAATCCTATAATGAGAGAGTTACAATTGTACAATCTAATAAGGGAAAATCCTATAATAAGAGAGTTATAACTATACAATCTAATACATGGAGACTATGACTTGGAGAATAACCATGAAGTGCATGGCATTTATCTTTTGTATGACCAATCCATCCGCAATGGGCACAAGTGAGGGGAGATTGGCGCCGACCACGAGTATCCTTAGAAGAACTTTATCCAAAGTTGCGAGAGATGCCTATGTGTGGAGCAACTAGTACTGTTGCATCATCAGATGACTTGATGGGAATGCAGACCTCACATTGTTTTTCCTCTTGGAGAAGGAGGAAGTATGACTTGCTGACAGTAGGGAGAGGATTCATTAAAAGTGACTGACCTCGGATTGCTGAATAGTTTTCGTTGAGTCCCATGAGGAACTGCATAAGACGCTCTTGATGTTGATGATGAATGATATCCTTAGCAACGCCACAAGTGCACATGGGAGAGCAGTAAAAAAAGATAGTTCGTCCCAATATGTCTTCAATCCAGAAAAATAGACTACAAGGGAAGTCTATCCTTGTGTGCGGGAGTAGATGGATCATTGCAGTTGAAAGATGCGGGGGCCGTTGCTTTGAGAAAATCGGTCTCGCAGATCTATCCACACGTCATGAGCATATTCCGTGTAGACTATCGAATTAGACAATTCCTTTGTGAGGGCATTGGAGATCCAAGAGAGGACCATATTGTTGCAATGAGTCCAGGATGCAAAGTCAGGAGAGGAGGTGGATGGTTGTGGATAAGATCCATCAATAAAACTGAGCTTGCTCTTGGCACTTAATGCAACGATCATGGCGCAACTCCAAGTGGCATAATTGTCACCATTGAGTTGTTGAGAGACAAGTGTAATACCTGGTTAATCAAAATGGTGAAGGTGCAGTGGATTGGAAGAATCGTGAATCGCCTGAACATTGTTGGAATTAGATTTGGGATTAGGTGAAGTAGCCGGTGAAGTAGCCATTTAGGGCTAATCTGAAAGAGGGTGCACTGGATTTCTGCGCTTCTACGAAGCACAAAAAAATGGGCACAAAATAAGGCAGCTTTTCGTGATGCAAATGAAGTAGGTAGCTAGCCCCTGTGACGATTTAAGAGGCTGGGATGTGCATCTCATGGCAAGGGCACTGGTGGTGTCGCAAGGCAGTGGTAGTTAGAGGCACACTACTCCGGCATAAGGATGGTGCGGTGACGTGTCAGTTGGTAGTGGCAGCAACTAGTGGTGTTGTTGATGGTGGAGGTTGCGAACGACAGCAGCAGGAAGAAGATGGTGGTGGTGGGTGTTGATGGTGGGGGTAGTAATCACAACAATAGCAAGGGGGAGACAGAAACAATCTCCCTCTCTAATACCATGTAAAGTGAGAAGAAATCTTTTGTATTTCTATGTATCTCATACGGATGAGAGAAGTTCTTATAGGCATAGTACAACCTATTGCTATCAGTAATTATAAGGAAAATCCTATAATAGGAGAGTTACAACTATATAATTTAATAAGGGAAAATCTTATAATACGAGAGTTACAACGGTACAATCTAATAACAGCTTATTGTCTAGTCAAATTTACGCACATTACTTTGGACTTCGGATTGTCTACTCGTCTTTAAGAAGAAAATTCTGTTTGTTGAGCACTAATTGGTCCAGCTTAGCACTGGTGCTGTCAACACTGTTTAATGCAGTCAATGCTGATGTGTGCTGAGCTGGACCAATCAAATGCTCGACAAATAGTATTTTCTTGTTAAAGTTGAATAGATCCGAATTCATCATTTTAGTACCAAGCTGGTACAATGGCAGTATCCAATCGACCTGCCTTTTAACTAGATTGGCTGGATTTGATGAGGCTGCGGCCACTGTCACAGGCTCAGAGATGAGGCCCATGCAAGCAGGCTGGGATTCAGCAATAACCCCTTGAATACCGAGGTTTGTGTTGAGTGCTATGTGGACCCTACCATGATGCATCTAATTCATCTTAGGCATATGGCACAAAAATTGAGGTAGATGTAAATCTCAATTAGCCACACCACATAAAATAGTAGTGATTGAATGCCCACCATTAAGAACTTATTGGGAGAACACAAATGTTTCAATCAAGCTGATATTTGTGTTTTCTCTTGATCAGGCCAATATGACCTATCAACAGGTTGGATGGCAAATAAAAATTATAGTGAGCCATATGAATTTTTGTAATGATGGGCATTCAATTATGAATTACCACTATTTCTTGTGGTGTAATCTGCCTCCTTTTTTTTTTTTTTTTTTTTTTTTTTGCTCGTGCTGTAAAATGAACCGTCACAATGGATAAACAACGTGAATAAAACACATGCATCATGGTGAGCCCACAGAGAGCACTGGCCTATACTAAGCTCAGTGCTGGAGGGGTCACTACTGTGTCCCAATCCCATGCAAGGCATGTTTGAAAGTTATTGGTGAAATAGGTACTGGCCCATCTCTCATACCGGTCTGTCCATCACTTATTTTGTAAAAATTAAAATACATCCTAATGTATTATAATGCAATACATTGGGACTTTAGCCTTTAAATTTAAGTCAACATTCAATGTTCTAAATTGTCTGTATGCTAGTATCCTCATTTATGGTGGCTAATTAGAAAATATAAGCTTTTATACGGATTATTTCAACCTTTGGATGATTTAGCTCTTTTAAATATGAACGGTCACAATAATCTTTGTAAATGTATTTTAGATCTATTCCCGAACCTCCCCTCAATATCCCTCAAACGACATTGAAACGGCCAGACTTCTATGATAGTTCATCACCACTTAAAAAAATGGTGGCAACTCATCCACCGTACCATGACATTGTTCTTGGGGAATCCAGACCGTCTAAGTTGATGAACGAATTGAGGATGAAGAGCAAGAAAAAGAATTGTTCAAAATGTTTGGTAACAACTTCATTTTTTCCGTTGAATGTGGACCACTGAGTTTACTTATAAATTTCCATTTGATATCAACCAATTGGATTTATAGAATTGCTCCATCCACACTGTGGCCCATAATTTCGATGGTCTGAATATCCGGAAATGCGTGACACAAGGAGGATGAGTTACCACCATTTTAGGATTACTAGAGTTTGTACTCTACTAGGAACAATACAATTTATTCAAGGAATATTCCATTTTCATGCCACAAAGCGATCCGAGTCTTTCTAAGTCCACACGCGTCTCTGCATGCCACACATGCAAGTGGGCCCCACTGTTTTGATGACCTGGCCCAAGAATCAGGCCAGTCAAAATCCATCGGCTGGCAACAGCTTAGTGGGTGTTACCCTTGCTGTAGGGCGCACCATGATGATGTGTTGTATATCCACTCCGTTCATCCGTTTTTTCAGCCCATTTTAGTACAGGGTCCAAAAAATTAAGCACATCCAAATCTCATCTGGACCACACCACAAGAAACGGTAATGATTGAACGCTTACCATTAAAAACTTTCCGAGGCCCATTGTAAGCAGATCCATAGTGTTTATTTGTCATCCGACCCGTTGATATGGTCAACCAAAACTGGATGAAGGGAAAATACAAAAAATAGCTTGATCCAAAACTTTTGTGGCCTAAAAAAAACTTTTAATGATCTTTCACCACTTTTTCCAGTGGTGTGGTTGGCCCGACGTTTGGATCTGCTTAAGTTTTGGGATGACGTCTTTAAATGATATGAAAAAAAGGACGGGCGGCATGGATATGAAACACATTCAACAAGGTGGGTCCCACACGGTAAGGGCAACACCCACTAAGCTGTTACCCGGTCATTTTAGCCCAACCTGCCCCAGACCAGTGAGGGAGTGGATCAGGGGTGGCCTTGGCCTCACCCAAGATGCTGCAGTCATTACCATAGGGCTCACTTTGATGTATGTATTTTATATCCATGCCATCCATCCATTTTTCCGGATCATTTTAAGACATGAGCCCAAAATTAAAGAGGGTCCATTTCTCAGTGGTGATTGACCATTAATGGGCCACATAAGTTTTGGATCAATCTGATATTTGTTTTTCCCTTCATACAGGTTTATGTGACTTTATCAACAGGTTGGATGTTAAATAAACATTACAGTGGGCCCTAGGAAGTTTTTAATGGTAGGTCATTCAACCACCACTATTTCCTACAGTATGGTCCACTTGGGATTTTGATCTTCTTCATTTTTAGGCTTATGCCCTAAAATGATTTTAAAAAAATGGATGTACGGTGCATAGATATATAATACATACATCTAGGTGGTCCCCACGGTAAGGGCCACATAGTCTTGGGTGAAGCTAGGGCTGCATCTAATCTGCTCACGCCCAGCCAAGCCTGGCTCTATAACTGTCCATCTTATATCATGCAAATATGTCATTCTAATTCTCGGCAAGGGAAACCACGGCCAATGATTTTGTTCCACCGAGTGTTTATTTCTTTGTGCATGTGTGGCCGAATCGTTCAGTTGATTAATTAAGAGCATTCAAGTGTTATCAATTTTTCCGGTGGAGTGGAGCGAGCAATCAAATTTTCAGGCTTGGGCTTGGACCGATTGTGCTATCTCATGTTGGGTTTAGGGATTGGATCTTAAGTGTTAGATTAGGCTTGAGCCTACCCGGCCCAGGCCATTGCCATCCATACATGTGAACTAATGGCTTTCTATCTGAGCCTAGCCGCGATCAAATTTCCAGGCTTGGGCTTGGACCTACTATGCTAGATCATGTTGGGCTTAGGGTTCAAACCTTAAGTGTTAGATTAGGCTTGAGCCTAACCCAGCCCAGCCCAAACCCAGCCCATTGCCATCCATACACGCAAACTAAAGGCTTATAGCTGAGCCTAGCCGCAATCAAATTTTCAGGCATGGGCTTGGACCGACTGTGTTAGCTCATGTTGGGCTTACGGCTCGGACCTTAAGTGTTAGATTAGGCTTGAGCCTAACCCAACCCCCATTGCCATCCATACACATGCCTAGCCGCAATCAAATTTTCAAGCTTGGGCTTGGACCAACTGTGCTAGTTCATATTGGGCTTAGGGCTCGGACCTTAAGTGTTAGATTAGGCTTGAGCCTAATCCAGCCCAGCCCAAACCCAACCCACTGCCGTCCATACAGGTGAACTAAAGGCTTCTATCTAAGCCTAGCTGCAATCAAATTTTCAGGCTTGGGCTTGGACTGACTGTGCTAGCTCATGTTGGGCTTAAGGCTCGGACCTTAAGCGTTAGATTTGGCTTGAGCCTAACCCAACCCAGCTCAAACCCAGCCCATTGCCATCCATACACGTGAACTAAAGGTTTCTAGCTGAGCCTAGCTCAGGCTTGGGCTTGGACTGACTGTGCTAGCTCATGTTGGGCTTAGGGCTCTAACCTTAAGTGTTAGATTAAGCTTGAGCCTAACCCAGCCCATTGCCATCCATACATGTGAACTAAACATCTCTAGTTAAGCCTAGTGGCAAACAAAATTTCAAGCTTGGGCTTGGACAGACTGTGTTAGCTCATGTTGGGCTTAGGGCTTGGACCTTAAGTGTTAGATTAGGCTTGAGGCTAATCCAGTCCAACCCAAACCCAGCCCATTGCCATCCATACACGTGAACAAAAGGCTTCTAGGAGATCAGTATTACTTTCCACACCTGACAAAGCGCAAATGGGAGGATTCTTTACATGGGGCTATTTAGGGCGAGAAATTCGGGAGAGGGATTTGTGAAATCCACAGATTACAAAATATCCTTGTTAGTTTTTTTTTTTTAAATGACAATAGGATATCCCTGTCCCTTTTTAGAGTGAGACTAATCCCTGCAGATGCACACATTACCCATAAACCACGTGCATTGGGTAATCTTGAGAAGGGAAATAGAACTCCTGTATATGAAGAGCAAACTTATGATACTAGCCATTTGTCCAAACCCCATGCAGGTTCCTTTGTTAGTTTTTCACTAAGGATTTGCCAACCCAACAGATTAGTCAAATCCGTAGATTTGGGGAAAATCTAAGTTCCCAGAAAACTTGGGTTCAAGTTCTTACCTCTGTGGTAGACTTCCAGGAGTTTCAACATGAAGTTGGGATTCAAGTTCCCATAGGTCCCACTATGGTATGAGTGTGGGGGTGTGTGTAAAAAATAATAATTGATAATCTATTAATTAGTAGCTTAATTCCCATACTAAGGCAAATTCATAAATTTACGAGTTCATGGAACAAAATTTTCATTTCACTTGTTCTAGATAGGTTTCCAAGAGAATATTTCTCTTCCACATGTGAATTTTAATATAGCTTAGACTAAAGTAAAACCAATGACCCTTCCTTCTGCAACATATAAGCTTATACAATCTGACTTGCACAGAACCTATCATGCCAATCTATATGAGATCTCATCTCATAAATCAAGATGATGGTATATCTGGCATGCACATGCATCTTAATATGTATTACTCTTACTGTACCTTCCTGTACAATGGTCTACGTCATATGAGAGGCAGACCAAGCCTATAATCGACGAATGTAGGCCACACCTAATCATGAAGGCTAATTTAAATATATACGTGAACACATGATCATTAAACAATTATATATAATGAATAAAACATGTACATTTGTCAAATAAAGGTTCATGGCCACACAAAGTCTAATAGGTGCTGGCCCAAAAATCAGGCTAGTCAACTCATTATTGGGTCATATATATGTTGAATGTGGACCACTGGCAAATCTTGTCAATTTTTTTGTAGGTTGGCTTGACATACCAAAAAAATTGGTATGTTTATTTCTTTGTGCATGTGTGGCCCAATTTTTCAGTTGATTAATTAAGATGGGCTTTAGGGCTTGGATCTTAAATGTTGGGTTAGGCTTGAGCCTAACCTAGACCGGCCGAATGGTCTACATCATTCCAGAGGGGGGCCAAGCCTATAATCGAGGTAGGCCACACCTAATCACGAAGGCTAATTTAAATGTCTACATGCATCATCAGGAAGCAATTATATTCGTATATGTATAAACTTAATAAATAAATAAATCTATTGAGTAAAAATATGTACACTTGTCAAATAAAGGTCTGATGACCACACAGAGTCTAATAGGTGCTGGCCCAAAAATCAGGCTAATAAACTCATCATTACTTGGGTCATATATATGTTGAATGTGGACCACTGGCAAATCTTTGTCAATTTTATGGTATGTTAAGCCAACTGATGAGTTCATCTCCCATCCTCCTATCCATGGGCCAAGACATCAAAAGGGATGGGCCCAACGGCGCAGATGTCCACAATGTCCGAAGATATATGCAGGGCATGGGCATGACAAAGCTCCATGTTGTAAATAGCCTCTTGAAATGCATAGCTATGTATTTCCTTTTCCTAGTTCTGGAACACTTGCCAACGTACAACACGTCCAAGATACCTGCCACTCATCATGTGGGCTCCACACTAAACATGCTCCGACCCATAAGTAAAGACACTCCACTGACCTGATGAACAAATTATTTTAAATTTATTAATAATTTAAAACAAATATTCTTCAATATTTTTATTTTCATGATACTACCCAAGGAAAACCTCAAAATTTGAAAATCAAACTAGAAAATTCTGGAGCCCAGTCAATAAAGACGTATAGAGCTCCCCAAGTCCCAACGGCTAGTTGCCTTGTTTGGCCTATTCAGGACAGAACTTCCCTGCATCCAAACGGTGAGTTGGCCGCACGCAGATTGGGTACTACCCCCACCAGGACCCAGCTCGAGAGGGAAGGTCCTGGCAGGAGCTCTGTGGGGCCCACCGTGATGTATGCTTATTTATGTTTTCCACACCATCGATTCATCCATTTTGATGGATCATTTCGCATGAGCCCAAAAAGAAGAAGGCAGATCGATGGCTCAAGTGGACCACACCACACCACACCACAGGAAGCAGTGGTAATTGAATGCCTATAATTGAAAATATCTTTTGGGGGGGGGGGGGGGTGGGGGGGGGTGGGGGGGTTGTGATCTTATGAACAGGTTGGATGACAAATAAACATCATGGTGGGCCTTAGGAAGGTTTCAACAGTGGCTTCCTGTTGTGTGATCCACTTGAGCCTTCCATCTGCCTCCTTTTTGGGCTCATACTCTAAAATGATCTTTCAAAATGGATAGACGGTGTGGATAAAATACATACATCACAGTGAGCCCCATAGATCCCCTGATAGGACCGCCCGCCTCTAACTAAGTCCTGGCCGTAGTAGTACCCAATCCACGTCCAGAGTCGGCCTAGTTGAATTATAGATATCGGCAGCAGATATTTATAATTCAACTAGGCCGACTCTGCAGTTATATACTATAAAAGAGAACTACACACCCACCTTTGGGACAGTGGTAGACTGAGTGAAGATAACCTTGTTTCAACACTGAGGTCTAGGTATCGAATCCCAACGTGGGGGTGGCTAACATTGCAGGGTGACTAACAGAAGGACGGTGCGGATAAAATACATACATCACGGTGGGCGTGGGCCCCATAGATCCCCCGATAGGACTGCCCATCTCTAGCTAAGTCCTGGCAGCGGTGGTACCCAATCCTACTCAATCCGTGTCCAGAGTCGGCTTAGTTGAAATATAGATATCTGCATTTATATACTATAAAAAAGAACTGACTCATAAAAAAGAAAAAAAGAAAAAAAAAAAAGAACATATCACTTTCATATCTACACCATTAAAGGAAACCTAAACGGTCAGTTGTAACCTCATATTTCAATTTTGCTATTTACAGTTACATTTACTGAAAAAAAAAAAAAAAAACTTACCTTCCAGAAAACCAGATGCCGTAAGAATTTTCCCGCTTATTTTTTCTTTTCTCCTTTACATGCTGCACAAAAATTGTCGTTGGATTGTGTCATCGCTCACAAAAATTGCAGTTGGATTGTGTCATCGCTCACAAAAATTGCAGTTGGATTGTGTCATCGCTCACCAAAATTGCAGTTGGATCATGTCATCGCTCACCCATGGCACAAGGTATGCATGGAGGATCCGTTGCCTGTTCCCTGGGAGTAATGTTTAACAAGCATTCCTCATGAAAGACGTGCTCACATGCAAGAACCGCAGTAGGAATTGTCCCACTGGTCCTGGACATGGTGCCTGTCGGTGCGTAATCAACATCCCTTTTGCAAATGTAGCACTTCTCTCCAGTCTGGAAGGTGGAAGATTGATCATCGTCAGGACCTGGATGCGGCATGTGCAAACATTGGATTACTAGCAATACGGAACTAAAATGCCTCGACCAGTATTAAAAAATTCGAACGCGTGGAAAACCTCCAGTACTTGCTCACAGTGATCAAGGCTGTTGATTTGTTGGGCATCATGTGGATGGATCACAGCCCAGAAACAAATGGCATCTCACAATTGGTAGGCATCCAATCACCCGAACTAAAATGACAACCAAGGTTCCCACATTGAACAGGCAAAATTTGCATAAATTGGTTGGTCAAGACAGGGTTGAACCAATCACTGAACTTCTGGACAGCCTATGTGGTGGCCCTATCAGATCCACGGTCCCGATCGCCATGGTGCATTTCAAAAGTAGCGCCTCATTTTCTGTTATTCTTGTCAACTTGCTCTATAACTGTGTAGTAAGGATGACGTTGAAGGCATGAAAAGAAAAAGGCTCACTCACTCCATCTGATATAGTTTTGGTCATCACTTGGTTCTGAGGATGTGGTGGATGAATCAAGTCCATGCTGAGATGATGTCCATTGGACTGGGGCTCTGGAAGAACCTGCAATGCTGCAATTTTTAGTAGTGTTACTCAATAAGAACCTTTTGCACTTTAGCAGAATTGGGAAAGCCTGCAAGAAGAGTTGCGGCATTGTTGCTGTGGTGACTAAGCTGCATTTGGGTTTGATACTGGCAATATGAGCAGAACCGTTTCTACATGATGCAAGTTCCAGGAGGAATTATATGACCCTTGTTTGGGCTATCTATGGAGTATACTTCCAGATTTATCAGTTTGTATGAGTGGGCCTATAGTTCAGAATCCAGACAATCAGTCTGGTGGGTCCCACTGTGGATGAACCATGACCTAGAAGTATACTCGAGAAATGAATCCTAGTCCTGTGATTGGTTGCCTGCATATGGACCATTAAGAGGAGAAATACAGCAACAATCGACTTCAACTGAAAGGAAAAAGGTCCAAGACTGAGTGGCTAGGATCATCCAATCTGAGAGATTTTTGGGCTATGTTCCATCCACATGCAACCCATCAGATCAATGGTTTGGACCACTGAACCATGAGCCCCACTAGTACAGATCAGGGTCATAATATTCTTCATATTCCAGATGGTGCTACAAAGTTTTTCTGCAAACAACTCACTAAATTAGCTCAATCCATTTGCAACACGCACACATGGCCATACATGCACATGAACCCAATCTGTTCAATTTGTGGACCTGGACGTGCATGGAGTATAGCTTGAAGATCAAACCGACACAATCCCTAACCTCACCAATGGGTATTCATCTAGTGTGAAGTTCAAAAGATAATGTGCCACCATACATAATTCAATTGGCAAACAGAATGGTTAAATAGTTCCATCGGTGCAGTATTCAGGGATATGAACCATCCATACACAGGCCTCCAATCTATTAAAAAACCAGGCCCACAATTTGGATGTGACAGATCGGCATAAATGTGTGCCGATGAGTTGCCACAACTTACATAGCTGCCCCTGATCAGAAACATGAAAGATACCTTTAGCAGATGGTTGGATAACTTGAATTGCTTTTTTCTCATAAGCTCGACTGGGAGGATGGTTGGTGGGCTGGATAGTGAGATTGTCTTTTACGGTTAACTTGCCTCCAGCAGCAGATTGAATTGATTTACTCTTGGCAGCTCGACCACGAAGACCTTTATTAGGGTGAACAAGGCCTCCCGCATCCGCTAAACTGAGCATTTCTGCAAGAACGGTCACACTGCATTATTCCCACAAGAAGCAGCATTTTCACTAAAGTGAAAACTTTATGTCCGTGCACATACATATATAATACATATTTTCATTTGTCATGTCTGCAAAAATGAAAATTTAGAAACGGAGACAATGTGAGAAGGTCACAAAGGTATCGCATGTTTGCAGCCCATAAGTCCACACAAAGATGAATTCAGATCTTCGACTGCAAAGCCATGCATCCACAGGACAGAACTGATGATTCTCTTATCACCCAAAATAAAAGATTTCAAGAATGGAATGATATTGTTTTTCAGAACCAGGGGATGACCCACACGTAAGACAGCTAACAAATGGTCATGCTTTATGTACATAATAGGAGGCTAGCTAATCCCATATGTGTGTGCAGTGAGCCAGAAAAAGCTGCTGAAGGTGTCATGCAGGCAGGATATAAGCCGTCCATCAGGGGTGTCCCACCATGTAGATGCCCGTCACAAAATTGGGCCAGTTAACCCATCTGGTGGGTCAGTTTACAGAACAAATGGATGGAGGTTCATTATTACTCCGTTTCCTTTGGAAGTTGTCACCCACACGATGAGTGTGAAGGCTGATTTCACAGGCATCTAAATGGTGGGACCCAATTAATGGACGGGCTAGATCTTGCACACGTGTGCCAGAATGGCACAAGTGGTGCCATGCTGGAGATAGGTTTCCTAAAACGAATGTGCAGTCATGCTCTTCATACTGGTCCATTGCTTGGATATTAAAGGAAAAGAACAATTAAAATGCAGATTGAAAATGGAGAGAAGAACAGAAGGTTTCTCAAAACATTTGAAACACTATTCTAAAACATGAACAAAAGCCTTGGGCCTATCTAACCTCGCTGATTAACATTCGCAATGGATTCAGGGAAGAACTGAGTGTGGGTCTGGTGTGAAGATGAAGTAGACTGGTTGTTTAAAATCCAATTGGTACTGCTGCCATCTGTTGGGCCTTGGAGACCTGCAGTAACAATTTAAACAGTAAATCTCATAACCAAGCTGCCTTTTGCATGCGAAGAGTGGTCGATAGATACAATATAGATGAACCCTAAGCCAAACCGTGCTACTAGGAAAAACTTAGTTGCATGATGATCGGTTGAGCAAACCCTCCGGCAGGTGCATTTTGGGGATTATGGGGAGGTCGGGAATCGGGTGGGTGCTTGATCAATCATCATGCAGCTAGGTGGTGTTTTCTTCACAAGATAAGTTATTCATGGAAGACATATACAAAATCAACCAGTTCACTTATTGGACTCAGATATTCATTACATATTGTGCAAGTGATTTCAAAAGTCATGAAGTGAAAAAAATTTAGTGAAAAGGAAGAATATGATTACATGCAGGTGAGTGCAAATAAAACCCACGAGGGCTCCCTTAGAATATTCAAGATTTTAGAAGATGGGGGTCTAGACCATGAATGTGCGGGCACAATTTTCAAAGAGCATTACCTGATGATTCAGAGTATTTAATGGTTAAAATATATTCTAGACTTCTAGTAATAGCAAGTTGAGTTGGTTCTTGTCGTGTTTCATCATCCCTACCTCCCTCCCTTTTCTGCAAGCTTTAATCAAATAGATTTGAGTTAGCCGAGTCAACTAATGTATTGAATGAGTCGTGGCCAAATTGAGATTTTTCTGGTTCTTGAGAGATCTGATTGTGTTGGCCTCACTAAGTCAACTCGATCTGAGTTTTTCTTTTCCTTTCTCCTTCAACTGAGTATGGGTTATCACCTATCTAACCTGATCCCACGGTTTAGATGATTTAACTTGAGTTACATGTATGCCAAGCTTAGAATTTCTGAGTGAATCTGCGTGAGCCATTGTTTGACACAAGACTCAGTAACTCTCCATTTAGGCATTGAAAAAGCATTACCATTTCACACTCGATGAAGAGTATGGCTGAAAGTGCAAAACTCATTTTGAAATACCCAATAAAATAAGTCATCCTTTTCAAAATAGAACAGGAAAAAAAAGCTATATTCATCAATGCCCACATGATAATTTCAAAACCAAGATGAATTTGCTTTGGTCTGTCATTTCTGTCATTCCCATTATCCTGAAAGGACTAAAATACAATCCTAAAGGAAAGCCATGTGAACAGACATGCTAGGTTTCTCCATTTATAGACTCACCAGAATTGCATGATGGATATCCTTAAGAACGTGGGCTGAATGCCCAATATGATGGTTACAACAGATTGCACAAACATCTGAATAAACAAGATGGCATTGCACAACACTATCAGCTTGAGTTGGAGACATGGTTACACGAGCATAGCATTTTCAGCACACATGATCAGGTTCTATAAAAGATTCTTATTGTGTCTGGAGTACCCATTGGTGAGGCAACATTGTTGTGAACTTTCGAAGATTTGGGTTGGTGTGAAAATTGAAGTCCAATTGGGCAGATTTTTATTTTGTTTTTTCTGCTCCAAAATAACAGTTTCACTCACTCAACGTTGCAGTTAAAATGAATGAAGCCCCGAATTCCAAGTCAGTTCTAAACATAACCCTGATTTTAGTTCTGGTTCTCTTTTTCTTAGAAATACTTCTATTGATATGATATGGTGCCATAAAGATATCAAACCGGGATATGGTTTGACTAAATCATGTTGTATTAGGTTCACTCATTTTTTAACTCTTGCAAGTTGCAAGTTTTATCATGGCACAAACATGGGCCATGGGACTACCTGTGTTTGTTTCCACGTACAGGATTCCATGAAATCCTATTTCATATCCATACCTATCGGCATCCGAGCATTTCATAGAATTAAGCAACCTCAGCTGAATTTCCATCTGTAGGAAGGAAAAGAACCTGAGGGTGCAGCTGGATGCACTATCAAATTGTATTTCAACTATTACTCTAGTGATTGTAAAAAACCAAATAATCATTTCCTTGCCTTTCATTTCATGGTAAGGGTCTGGGCCCCAAACTGCGATTGCATTGCTTTGAAGTTAGCCTCGAAAGAAGGTAACGGCAATTTGAGGGAATGCTGGGAAATGTTCACATGCAGAAATGATTCTGCTTAAGTACACCATTTACTGTTTCATATTCAATTCCCAAGTAAATAAATCATTATTTGACCCTATACATTAAATGGGAGAATAGAGACTGTAATGACTAATGCATTTGATCACATACACATATCCAATCATATACAAGTTTTAATGTTTTCCATATCAATATCTCAAGTCTCCAGTATCAAACAGTAAGCCATGATGGAACTATCTACAGTGAAAATGTAGCTGCCTGAGAAGGGAAAAAATCAAGATTAAACAAAAAAAATGTTGGAATAAAAGAGCCAGACTATCTTCCATATACCTGAATGATTTTGTGCAGCAATGCCACCTATGGTCCCAACAGCAGGAGGTACAGTACAATGCTCTAATATGTTATTGGTTCTCCATCTACTCCAGACAGGGGCCAGATGATGATTATCCGTGCATCCAAATTTACCAGCTTCCTCTTGGGGACTTGCAGTAAAACCACGCAATGGATCAACTGTATTGTGCGGATTGCGAATTTGTGGTACAAATATATTCGCATTTGGTCCACTAATGTTATGCAGATAACGCTGCTGCTGCTGTTGTAGTAGTTGTTGTGGTTGTGGTTGTTGTTGTTGTTGTTGTCCTTGAAGAGGTGATCGGCAGAGATCTATGGATAAATTTCCAGGTTCCTGAGCAACCCTGGAGTGTGTGGCCCACCTAGTCTGCTCATTATTAATTGCAGACTGGACACCAATGGATGGACTAGAAGAAGTGGAAACAGGATTATAATAAAAGCTTCCATAAGGATATGTATATCTCACATCTCCAACACCTCTAACTCCTATTAATTGGCTGCTTGGGACAGCAACTTGATATGGCACACGAACTTGTGGTGTTTGTAGGTTGACAAACGGGTTAAGACCGGCCCCAATGTTAGTTACACCCATCACCCTGCCATGGTTCCTTGGAAGATTTCTGGCTCCCATGTTGCCTTGCATGCTCAAAAAGCGTCCACTTCTGCCGCAATCATTCACTTGAAACCCAACATCACTGTCACCTCCATGCCCAGCAGTAAGAAAACTTCCATCAATCAACGGCCCACTAAGCCTATTCGATAGCATTGCATTGGCCATGACGGTGTTACCAGACATTGCTGTTCCTGCATGACCATCAGATGGATCTCCATCAGTTGTGTTAATTCCAAGGCTTAAGATGCTTCCATCAAGTTGTGGCCTTTGGAGGGTATTATGCCGGAGTGAATCAGGTATGCGATCTGTACGATATATCATTCCTCGATGATCATGGGACCAAAATCCGGCAGTTCCTCTACCTTCTATACTCCCCAAACTGCTGCCAATCTGTGGTCCTTGGGGTCTACTGGATTGGACTGGATTGCTCGTGGCGATACTACTGCCGGTTGTTGTGCGATGATTGAAAGATTGGAAATTTCTGGTAATATTTCCTACAGGAAACGGAAAAGTGGACTCCACATTTAGGCTGCGCTGAGGATCAGGTTCTGAACCGTAATTCAATGAAAGGTTGCCGACGACATTCTCCCCATCACCCATGAAACCAAGATTGTGTGGTTGAGAACTTCTGCCGACATCCTGTCTGGAACCTCGGCGGAAAATGTGGGGTGGTGGGATGCCCTGGGGATGATTGGTTTGGAAAATCGTATCATCAAACAAGGTCCCTCCATAATCAGGTTGAAAGCTGAATTCAGGTTGTTCGTTTTGCTCTGATTGAGAAGAGATTCTAGGAAGATTCTCAGCAGCGTCATGATCGTTCTTCTCCATCCAATGATCCATCCCAAATTCAGCAATTGAGTTCGATAAAACTATTTGTGTGCAGCAAAATCCTGAAAATCTCATTCAAATCACATGGAGTATCAGAAAGAAAACAAATAGACTTATAATGGTTGCATATCAAATCACGCCATTGGTTTTGGAATTTCGTCAATAAGCATACAATAAAAGTGTAAAACTAATCACGAATTATCATATTGTAAGAAATATCTACCAAGAAAAAGGAAAACTATATGAAGAGCAATATATTAGCTTGGCCCAGTGAAATGAACACATGAGGCCCACCTTTCCATGATCCAAATTGTTCGAAATGGTGGACCCCATGGTGGATGGGAGATGATCTCCCCAACCAGATAAATACTAGCCATCCTATGGAAATAGAAAACTGCAATCAACAGTCCACATTGAATGTGGGCACAATCAGATGGTTACAATAATCTGATGAGTTAGATCCTAGCCATCCTAAGGAAATAAGCACTTACATCATACACTTGCATGTGAGTCAATCGAGACCGTGCAAATCATTTCCAAAATGGATACAATCCAAGAAAGTTCATAAACCTCACCAAACAAGATCGCTCAAAACAAGAAATACACAAGAGCTTAGATAGAATCAGACCCAATTGAGATCTTCAACTGATATTCTCAAAATAGTAGGAAAAAGAAGAAGAAGATAATCAACAGATTCGAAAAGAGCAAGAATACCAATCCAAGAAAGTTCATAAACCTAACCAAACAAGATCGCTCAAAACAAGAAATGCACAAGAGCTTAAATAGAATCAGACCCAATTGAGATCTTCAACTGATATTCTCAAAATAGTAGGAAAAAAAGAAGAATATAATCAACAGATTTGAAAAGAGCAAGAATACCAATCCAACAAAGTTCATAAACCTAACCAAACAAGATTGCTCAAAACAAGAAATGCACAAGAGCTTAAATAGAATCAGACCCAATTGAGATCTTCAACTGATATCTCAAAATATTAGGAAAAAAGAGGAAGATAATCAACGGATTCGAAAAAGAACAAGAATACCAATCCGAATCAAATAGACATGCAGTAAGAACAAGTCAAAAAACATATGAACAGAAATAATTCGATTTCGAGAGGGAAGGATTGAAGGAGGCTCTTACCAGTTCTTCGGAGGAGAATCAATTTCGGAGAGAAATGATAGATTTGAAGAACGAAAGAGGGATTACATAAGAAGAAACCAGAGGATTTGAAAGAGGGGGAGAGAGAGAAAAGGAGAGAGATTTGGCGCTAGGGCTCTTGTGTATTTAAAGGATTCGGTGCGGGCCCCACAAGAGCTGCCTTTTGCCACGTCGGAGTGGA
Source organism: Liriodendron chinense (assembly GCA_003013855.2). Taxonomy (NCBI): domain Eukaryota; kingdom Viridiplantae; phylum Streptophyta; class Magnoliopsida; order Magnoliales; family Magnoliaceae; genus Liriodendron; species Liriodendron chinense. The sequence goes on from PVNU02001853.1 coordinate 114,834, forward strand.
GCACGCCAGTTGCAAAGGAAGTTTGGTAAAGCCTTTTTTTTTATACTCTGTCTGCGTATGACGCTTGATACGCAGGCACTTATAACTTGTACACGTGTAATATTATAAATGAAATTAAACCGTCTAAAATATGGTAAATACTATATATAAATAAAATTTTTAAAAATTATATCCTTTGAAGAATCATAACATCTGATTCTCCGACAATGTGTTTGAAACGGAACGGTTGGATCTTTCAATTCTAACCGTCCAACATATCTTTATTAATCAGATTTTTAGAAAATAAAATAAATATAATATTTAATTTATTTTAAATCCAATAATATTACCACAAATTAAACGGTTTTTATGAGTAATTATAATTCCAAATATTCGATTATAAAGTAATTTAAAGGTGACTGAGTATCATCCATCAGACTCTGCTAGAGTATCAAAATTTCCCTCAAGTTGATTCGGTGTACGCGAATCGACCGACCTTCGAAAATGCGGCCTATGTTAGGCCGTGCACATGCATGGTTTTTACAGTGAAATGGGATTTTATATGTGATCGGTCCACCAAGGATGGCCCACCGTTAATAAGAAAGAATGAGAGCTATTTTTAACCGTTGATCTTTCTCAATTTTCTGCGATGAATGTACATAACCAATCAATTTTTCCTACTGTCTCTATATTGATGACAATGATCCGTTGGATTGGGTCTTATCAACGGGATTTATTTTATATATTCATCCATATATTTCAGGATACACTGTTTGAACGGTCCTGATTCACTTTTTATTTTAATTTAACATGTACGGTGGAGACTAGGCTGCGTGGAAGATAGGTAGAGACGGTTGCACCGAATCATTTTGGCGGTAGAAGTCGATGCTGCGCTGTGTTGCTGAGGTGGCAGTAGACAATGGAATACTGCGGTGTGATATGGAAAGGGGAGCGAATTAGCTGTTACTCGGGTAACACCTTAGTGGGTGTTACCCCTACCGTGTGGGGCCTACCTTGATGTGTTTTTTGTATATCCATGCCATCCATATGTTGTTACGTCTAATTTTATGATCCGATCCAAAATTATAAGAAGATCCAAATCTCAGGTGGACCATACCAATAGAAAGAGTGATGAATAATCAAGTCTTTTAACCCTAGAGCTAATTTTTCACTTTTCGATGGACAAAAATGCCCCTTCATTATTTTTTTAAGAAGAGCATGAGCCCCACAAGAAATAAAAATTTGACCCACCCCTTAGCCGATCAAATCCGTTCATTTTAATCGGATGGTCATGAACCCATAGAGGGGCATTTGTAATTTTTTGTTTTAAGCTCTTTGTGGCCCATAACCACACTAAGGGCTTGGTACATGGGCTTACGAGGGATTAAGTGGGATAGAATTGCATTTGGTTCTATACAAATTCCATTATATGTTTGGAGACATGAGACGCCCTGAGATTATGTGTAACAGAATTGCATTTGGTCCCATATGGATTTTTGGTGGATTTTGAAATCCAATGCATCTGTGGGCCCCACATTGATGCACGTGTTTTATCCATGTGGTCCATCCATATGCATCCTTTACACCTAACATTTGAGTTGTATACACATGCAAGGGATTGACATTAGTTATGAATTTTTCCGTTGATTACAAATCCATCGTCCACCAAATAGGGTTTTGCTTAATACCACCTTTTTGCTTGAGAAAGAATTTGATTATAAACATGGGGATTGGATGGTCAAAATACCACAGAATTTCCATACATGCAATCATTGTGCAATAATGGTGCTAGCTCATCTAATACAATTCCATACCATTTAATCATGCGTGCCAAACAAGCCTTAATGGTATGTGTTAATTTTGAACTGTTTCGTCTATTGTGATCCATCTGTGATGGATTTTTCCCTCAAACTTGGTCTGATGACATAAAATTAAAATCCCTTACATCTGGAATGGATGAATTTTTTCAAGACAACCCAATAGGCCCTACGATGTGGATGGGTTTAAAACGTAGGGCCCATGCCACATGACGCTAAGTCGGTTTAGTTTTCTTTTTCCTTCTCCTTCCTTTGTTTTTCCCACTTCGTGGGACCATACGAAGCCGAAGCTTCGTCACTTCCTCGACAGTTGGTAATTGTACGACCGGTCTCCGCACACTCCAGGAGACGATAAAAAAACTCTAGCACACTTAAACCAGTTTTGAGGTGAAAAAAGAAGTTTTTTTTTCTAAGTTTTCCAGCCACAATCTCCGAAGTTGAAACTATGACGAGCAAAGGTAAGTTTGTATGTTTTTTTGTGGGTATGAATGGTAGGAGTTCGTGAAAGAGAGGAGGGTGTGGGGATCCCTTTTTGTGTTTTATTTATTTGTATGAATGGTGGGACCACATGGAACCTGGAGTTTCACTGAGGACCACGAATATTTAATGTGGACCGCTGATATTAATAGCAGAATTCACTTTGGACCGCAGATATTTATAGAGGAAGGATGATGGGTATGAATGGTGGGAGTTTGTGAAAGAGAGGAGAGTGTGGGGGTCCCTTTGTTGTTTCTTTTTTCCATGAATGGTGCAACCACATGAATAATGATTATTAAGAGTGGAAATCATTGTGGATCGTGGATATTTACATTAGATCGAGGATATTAGCAGTGGAATTCACTATGGATTGTGGATATTCAGTGAGGATCGTAGATATTCACCATGGACCACAGATTACCGCAATCCTCACTGAATATCCACAGTCCTGACTGAATATACGCGGTCCACAATGAATATCAACGGTCATGTCTGAATATCCATGGTCTACACTGAATTTCACTGTTAATATCCCGCAGTCCTAGGTGAATTACACTCTTAATTTCAGTGGTGCATAATGAATATCAGCGGTCCTCTATAAATATCCACGGTTCACATTGAATATGCACTATAGGTAATGTTTTTGGATGAATTGGTATGAATACATTTAAATCTAGTACTTTGTCTTTCATGCACTATAGAATCCATTTGTGAGGAGAGAAAACTCAGTCCTTGCTAAAATACTAGAATATAAGGGTCACCACCAAGTGCTCAGTGCAATTGTTACCTACTTTGAGGGATAATTTCAACAAGTTCCCTATTAGGAGTGAGATGTTTAGAAGAACACAATTCGGGTATTTGCTTGATTTCGATGAAGAAGGATGGAGGGCAAATGGACCATTGTTCCATTGTTTTATGCAAAGGTACCTTAATGACTTCCGCTTTGACTTTGGTGACACCATTCTCTAATTTAGGAAGACGGACTTTACCTTGATTATGAGTTTGAGATGGGGAACACTTGAAGAATCGAAGCAAACCGATTAAGGATCCTCAAGAAGAAAGACTATTAGGTATCGATTTTTCAAGGATTAGTCTCATATTACAAAGAAAGATTTATTGAAGCCATTTAATCTCTCCGAGGAAGGAGTAGTAATGACATAGTCATTGTACAATTTGCAATGTTGATATGTGTAGAGAATTTACTTATTGAATCACCCAAAAAGAATGCGTGTAGATAAGTATATAGATTTAGCAAATAATTATGATGCATTTGATAATCACCCCTAGGGAAGTGTGGGGTACCAGATATTGATGGAAGAAGCGAATATTATGATTAAGGAATTCCTTCCAAACTCCTACAACTTCCGCGAATACCCCTATGCCCAACAGGTAATTATTTTTTCCTTTGAATTTCCATAAATTATCATACCACTATAATGTGCCTTATTTGAATATTCCTCATTTCCCTCGTTTAACAGGTTTAGGCATATGAGGTCATCCCCAACTTATGCTACCTAAAGGGCTGGGCCACCAGATGCAATCCTATAAGAATTTCATGATTTCTGAATTAAAATGCCACTAGGGTGAAAAAATACAAGGCTCTAGCTGTAGACACCTCACCTTGGGTTGACAAGTTGGTTAAGACTAGATGACTAAGATGGACGGAGACTCGTATCCCATCATTATATCCCAAATCCCACACCAAACCCTAACCCAGTCCTAAAACCCTAATCCAAACCTTAACTCAATATAAATCACACACCAAACCACTAACCAATCTACATCACGAGTCGACTATCCGAGTTAACCCTTTGAGTTAGCTCTTTGAGTCAACTCACCCAGTCGGTCAATCCGGTCTCCACAACCCTGTTAACTCACCTAGCAAAGTCCACACCTAAAACTAAAGCCCAAGTCCGAGCTCAAAAGAGACCGTGGGAGGGGTAATAATTCAACAGAAACTGAGGCAGGAGCCCTCCACATGTGAGAGGGGCTCCCTACCAAACTTGGGAGCCATCTAAGGAGAGGGCGCTAACCACGTGGCACAACTCCTCTCTCGGGGATAGCCCTGTGTGCACCTCGATTTACTACTCTTTCAACTCCCTAAAACATGAGAGGAAAATTGTTTTCGACGTTGACCTCTCCCCTAGTCATATTTACCACTTTACTAAGCCATCCAATTGATGAGATTAGAGCTGCAAACGAGCCGAGCTCGAGCCGATCTTTACAAAGCTTGAGCTTGGCTTGATCAGTGGCCCACTGAGCTTGAGCTTGGCTTGGCTTGAGCATCGAGCTCAAAACAGCCGCTCGAGCTTGGCTTGCTGGTCGTGCCGATCGAGCTTTGTTCGAGCCAAGCCGATCGAGCTCATCGAGCCAAGCCGAGTCAAGCCGAGCTTTGTCTTTTATTTTTATTTTTATTTTTATTTTTATATGAGCGTATAACTACAAACTAAAACAATTACAAATATACTAAAAGTTAGTGACTAGTACTGATTGTATTTAATTACTTGTAGACTACAAAGTCAAAGTACAAACCTTAATATCTTAAAATACTCCATAGGATGAATGCCTATGTCCATAATAATCATCCCCTCCATCAGATCCATCCGTGCCCGAGTTGGTATCTTCTCCAACTTGCTCATTAACCTCACCTGAATCAGAAGGTGGGGAGACTTTTCCATCATGTTCTTGTATAGATTCAGCTAGTTCTTTCAAACTTTTTTTTATGAGCTGATCTATACTTAATACCCAATATCTTATAGAACGAGGCGAGTCTGGATACAAACTTCGATGGCTTCTTGCTTCCTGTGCTCGACCCTGCTTCAGCGTTATGTTGTCGAGAAGAAGTACATCGTTGATATCTAGACGCATTTGCCTCTTGTTTACTTAACTTCAAGGCAATTTTTATTTGCTCTGCCTCCATAGCCCTCATTCTAGCTTCCCTTTCCTCTTCATCTTCCTTACTGATTTTCTTCACTTTCTCTATTTCAGATTCTTCATCGATTACAACGGCCCTGTCATGGTATATCTTATGGCTAGTTGTATTCGGTCTTGGAGATTCGGTAGAAGACTTCCTATTGGAGTCTATGAGAGCTTGAAATAATTCTTGTACATCCCGAGATGCTTTAGGACACGGTTTTGCATCTCCCCCCCGACATAATAAGTGTAGTCTAAGCCGATTTGTTTTGTTTACAAATCTGGCCCCACACAAATTACATTAAATTTTCATTCTTCCAGAGTCTGGGGAGTGGACTTGGAAACCGTAATCCCAGATGTCGGTGGATGGATAATCTGAAGACATTGCTGCACACCTTAATGTTGTAAGAGAAATGTTTTGAATAATAAAAACAGTAAATCTAAAAATAGAATTACACAAATTTAATGACATGGATGAAAACATTATATGAATGACATATGTTTAGAATTTAGAAGAATAGTAATTCAGTAAATTCAAAAGTCATAATATAATCTATAATATCATCCATGAATCACAATCCACAACCTTTAAACAAAATTGTTCAACATTTTAAAAGATAATATGAAATTTGAAAAGTGAACCTCATTTAAATAGATGGAGGAATAATCTCTCCTAGACCCTCGACGATGTCCTCCTCTTCATCATCAATGTTAAAACTGCTACCACCCCCAAATCGGACGCAACCAATCTTGTGTACAGATGAGTGCTTCAATTGTTTTTGATGTAAGAGTGCTTCGATGTTTGTTGACAACCCTACTTCCCGTGCTAAATGCTGATTCTGATGCCACTGTTGTAATCGGAATAGATAAGATATCACGTGCCATCATCGACAGAATGTGGTATTTTCCTTCAAGACTTCTTGCCTTCCACCAATCTAATACGTCAAAATCTTGGGTCCCGACCTTCACAATAGATTCACTGAGGTATGAATCTATTTCTGACTTGGTGGTATTCTCAGATAATTTTTCTTCCTCATACGCCAATAAAAATTCATCGAACGGATCAGAACCAACTGCACTTGAGCTACAACCAGCTTGAGGTTGTTTAGCTTGATTTGTGTCTTGTCCTTTTGTCATTTTAGCAACATATATGTTGTACAATTGCACGACTGCTTCACGAACACATGCGGTTTCTACTGCTACTTTTTCAGTCGAAAAAATCTTCTTGAACATGAAACTAAGCATCGCAATCTTACCTCGAGGGTCGAGAACAGCGGCCATCGCCATTAACAGATGACATTCAGTCCAGTACTTGTCAAACTTTTCTTTCATGCCTTCAGCCATCGCCTGTAGAAAATCCGGACCTGTGGTGGCAAATCTATTTAGGCTTTCTTTAATCTTCCAAAGTGATGGAAGAAATAGATTTGCTGTAGGGTATTTATTTTCGGAAAAAATCTTTATCGATTCATAAAAAACCTTCAGAAAGTTGTGAACTTGCCATGCTCGTATCCAATCATTTTCTGTAGGGCACCAGGTGTATGATTTTTCACGCGCCTTGTATTCGGGAAAAATAATTTTCAACTCTATAGCAGAATCCAACATTTCAAATGTCGAATTCCATCGCGTGCATACATCTAATTTCAATGATTTCTGCGACTTAACATTCAAACGGTGTAGTATCTCATTCCAGATACAAAGTCTAGAAGGCGACCCCCTTATAAATTTAATACTCTCTCTTATATTCTCAATCGTGGATTCAATTGATTTAAGCCCTTCTTGCACAATTATATTTAGAATATGTACACAGCATCAAACTTGGAATATTCTTCCATCAAAGAATAACTTCTTGGTCGTCTTGAATTGATTTCGCAAGTGAAAAATGCACTATCATTTGCGGATGCATTGTTTAATGTTATGGCAGAAATCTTATCATCGATGCCCCATTCCAAAAGGCAATTATAAATGCGGTCTGAAATTGCCCAGCCATTATGAGGGGGAGGAAGATGACAGAAGTTTATGATTGACTTAAACATCTTCCATTTCGCATCTACATAATGTGCTGTCAGTGACATGTACCCCTTCCTCTGATTTGATGCCGTCCACAAATCTGACGTCAAACTTATACGTGATACCGATTTCAACACTTCTTTTAGCTTTGCTTTTTCAACTTCATACATCTTCATACATGCTCTCCTCACCGTCATGCGTGACATCTTTTCAACCTTAGGATTAAGGTATCTGCATAATTCGTGGAATGACTTGCTCTCGACGAATCTGAAGCGTTTTTCTTCAACTATAACTAACCGAGCAATCAACTCTTTAACCATCTCTTTCTCAAATTTATGCGTCGTAATACTTGCTTGAGAATCACCTACGGACGGAGAAAATGAGAGCATTTGCTGGCCTCCTTTCGCGGTTCTTGGTCGCTTGGGACACTGTGAAAGATGTCTAGCATAATGTGTTGTTGCCGAGCCTTTATGTTTTTTGAACGCTGCCTTACAATGCCTACATATCACTTTCGTTTCACCACCTTTCGTCTCTTCGTCAAAATCATCCCAAATAGCTGATCTTTTCTTTACTTTAACCGTTGATCCAGTCGGAGCAGACCCGGCATTTTCATCATTTCCCTCTACATGTAGAGGAGACATGGCCGACGCACCAATGGTACTTGGTACTTCCTCACTAGTCATCTATAATTAGAAAAATAGAAAACAATGTCATTCTAATTTGTATGTGGACATTTCCTAAAGGCTAAACTTCTAATGTCTCAGGGTCTCTATGAATTTAGTTCCACTTTTTATCCCATTTAGTAATATATCATGTACTGTACTCACACGATTTACATGCAAGTTGAAAATTCGGCAGCATCTCCCCTAATTCTCCAAATATATGTAAAATTCTATATTGATTTGGTGCCATTAACATTATTTGTTATTCGCAGATGAGGCATTCAATCAATATAGAACCATATATTCGGAGAATAAATTAGGAGACGTATTGAATTTTCAAGTACATGTAAAACGTGCAAGCAACTTAAGTACATGATATACTACCGAACTGTCCATTGATTTGGACAATTTAAGAATACATATAGCACAAACATTATTAACCAATAACTATAACGAGAGTTATAGTTCTACGATAATACAATGTAGTTCTACATGCATTCTTAAACAGGTGGATAAATTTATAAATTAAATAGGCAACTAAGTTTAAATAGGTAACTAATTAGGTAACAATTCATAACTATTTAAACAATTATCAACAATTCCCAACAAATCATAATCATTTAAACAATAGGAAACAATTCATAACTATTTAAACAAATATAACCAATTGACAAATTTAAACAATTATGAACAATTCACAAATCAGTAAATCACAACTATTTAATCAATTATAAACAATTCATAAATCAATACCCAACCTAACCCAACCCAACCCAACCCAACCCACTAACTCAACCCTACACTACCTACTCGACCCAACCCACTTGACCCACTTACTCAGCCCAACCCTACCCGACCCACTGACTCAACTCACTCACTCAGCCCAACCCTACTCGACCCATTGACTCAACCCACTCACTCAGCCCAACCCTACTCGACCAACTCGACCCAACCCACTGACTCAGCCCAACCCTACCCGACCCACCGACCTAACCCACTCAGCCCAACCCTACCTGACCCACCGACCTACCCTACCCAAAAAAACCCCAATATCATTCTTTAATCTCCATTTAAAAAAAAAAAAACTTAAATAAGAAAAAAAATTAAAACGAACCCTACCTGGTCGCTCGCTGCCTCGTTGGGGCAAATGCCGGGTGGAGTGTCGTGCGGCCGTGCGGGCCGTGCAAATGCCTGGTCGCTCGGGTGAGGTGCGGCCGTGCCGCGTGCGGTCTTCTGACTCGGGCGTTCAGCTGCTTGCTGGAGTGGAGGGTGGAGGAAGAAAGCTTAAGCTAGAGAGGGGTGGAGGAAGGAAGCCGGAGAGAGAGAGAGAGAGAGAGGAACGGACGGACGACCGAACTTCGGTTGGAAAATCGGGCAGGGAGGACGGAGCGCGGCGGGCTGGGAGGGTTTTGTATTGTGGAGAGAGGGGGAAATGAAAAGAGAGAGTGGGGTTGGGTTGGGTCTTAGGGTTTTTAATTTTAAAATAATATATATATATATATATATATATATATATATATATATATAAAACTTATATTAAACGAGCTCAAGCCGAGCCGATCGAGCTTTTCTCGAGCTACAAGCTTCGAGCCAAGCCGAGCTAAGCTCTCTGCTCTCTCTTGCTCGAGCTTGACTCGTGTTCAAACAAGCTTCCAAAATTCAGCTTGAGCTTGGTCGAATTGGCCGACGAGTCAAGCCAAGCCGAGCTTATACGAGCCAAGCCGAGCGAGCTTTTCGAGCTAGCTCGGCTCGTGTGCAGCTCTAGATGAGATGTCGCCATATGGCGATCTCAAATCCCGGCCCTTGGGACCAATTTTAACCTCAACCTTACTTGGAATTACATGAATACTAAGCTATAAATTGCGCCCTCCCCTTCTCATTTGAAAACCAAATCCTCCACATCTCCCCTCACCCCTTAGTCTTAGCCTTAGCCTTAGCCACCCCTCCACTAAGGAGAGGGAGAGTGAGTAAGAGAGGGTCCAGCCCTGGTCTTGCCTAGCCTAGCCTGAGTTCGAGCCTTTCAAACCATCCAAGTCTAAGCCCAAGCCACTCGACTTAATCCTTGCGATACTCTTGTCCACCCATCCAATCTTTAGGCAGCTTTGTCCAACCTTATAATAACATTAGTGTAACATCCATTCCCTTCTCAACCCCCCTTCTCATCTCATCCATCCATATTACATTAATGCCGATTTGAGGAAGTATGCTCTATGGCTTGCCGATTTGATCGGATCTTGCCCATCAGAAATTTCAGTTGGTACGTATAGCATTCATACATAACATCTCACTCAGTCGGCTTAAGTATATGCTCTGAGGCTTGTCGAGTTATTCGAATCCTGCTTATAAAAAACTTAAGTTGACTGGTCGATCCGCTAGTCCAGTACGTGAGTCAGGGACCGATTCGTCTTATCCCAGACACTATGGGGCGATAATGGTGAATTAAAAAACTCATCTCCAGCACATTGCAACCTATCATACTACAAGAATCGCTAGTCTGGTGCGTGAGTTGGGGACCAATTCATCTTGTCCCAAGACATTACGATGCGACGATGATGCATTAAATCACACCATCATCCCACACATTGCATAACATCATACCACAAGAACCGTTAGTCCAGTATGTGAGTCAGGAACCGATTCGTCTTGTCCTAAGACATTGCGGGGCATCGATGATGCATTAAAACACACTTTTACACACACCACATATCATTATAGCGCAAGAACCAGAACTCATCCTCAGGACTCGTTTAATCCTGTTAAGTAGAGACCGCACATCTGTACGGGGCAGAGTGGGTGCCAAACAACTTCCATCTCTATAATCGCAATCCTTACCCTGAAACTCTTAACGCAAATCAAGGAGTCATTCTTAGGATTAAAAATCTTTAGATTCCTGCTCTTAAACGTTTCTATAAGGTCTAGCTGATTGTAGATTTGAGGTAATTGGCTAGTGGTGACTTTGGTCTTATATAAACTCGTTCAAACACACAAGAAGTGCAAGAAGCCCTCGAAAGAGGCAAGCCCGTGAAAGCCGCGATTCGACTCCCACGCGAATTCAGTGTCCACAGAATGCTGACTCCTCTAGGGATGCACTAGTCGCTCTATTTAGACTCAGCTCAAAAAGCAGGATTTTACTAGTTTTGAGGATTAACAGTTCTTGCACATTTTAGCATCAACATTCAGCATTCATCATGACCTTAGAACAAAAAAGCCAAAAATAAAATCCCAACCATTGTGCCTCTAGGAACCCGTCATTCACAAACTGAACCTCCATTCCGGAGTGTGATCTATACCAGATCCTAGATAGCCATGACTAACCATGAGGAAGAGGTCCACCATCTCCCAACCTACGACATGCTAGACACTCAGCCTCTGCAGACTCAGTTAGCAGAAGTTGTGCCGATTACCTACGTCCGGGAACTGGCACAAGGAATCAAAGCAACGCAGGAGATATTTCTCTAGTTCATGTAAGCTCAAACTGCCATAGCCAACAACCTGGATGACCCTATTCAACAACGGCCACAACAACCAGCCCTTCTACCGGCATCTAGCTCAATTCAAGCGCAGTCATTAGAGCCCACGTGAGATTCTAGACCACAGCCCGCATAACCCTCAATGTCGGTACCTTTCTATCAATACCCTCCCGTAACCAGGAGTCAATTTCAAAATGATCCCCTAGCCGGGACCTCCAGTTAATTTCCAACCAACCCCACCGTCGGGGTTTCAAATCAATTTCAAACCGATCCTACAACTAGAAGTCTCAGTCAATTCCAACATCTTATCCCCAACGAAAATTCTACTCAATATCAACATCCTCTAACCAATGTCTCTTCGCAGTCTCATTTTCCAGTTATAGCCCAACAAACTCCCTATAACAGGAGCAATCGCCCGGTCCAACTTCCTCTAAGGAGGAGTCATAGGGGCATAAATGCAATTAATTATTATAAGAGGAGGGCAATTCATGCTTAGTAAGGGGCAAAACATATCTCATCCGATCCCTTCGAAATTGAACAATTTCGAGAGGAATTGGAAGAGATGAAGAGGAAGCTATAAAAGCAGTGTGAGGTGGATCTTCCATCTACCAAGTTCAGGGATCTCTGTCCCTTTCTCGATGTGATGGTACCTTCAGGCTTTGAGGTGCAAAAATTCAAAAGATATGATGGGATAGGGTGTCTTATGGACCACCTAAGAGCGTTCTGTGGTGAGCTCGATGTAGTGGTAAGCAGTGGGGGCATTGATCCATCTGCTTCAGAAGTCCTTGAAAGGTGACGCGTTAGATTGGTAGATGTCACTGAATTACCATTGAATCAAAACTTAGGAACAACTTTTCCAAGCATTCATCGATCGTTTCATATACAATTTTAATGCGGCACCCAAAATGGTGGATCTTATTGCCTTAAGGCAAGAGAATGACGAATCATTATCGGCTTACGTTGGATGGTGGCGGGCCATGATCGTCAGAATGAAGACACAAATTGACGAGGAGGAGCAAATCTTCATGATCGTCAACTCGGCAAACCTAAATATGGCTGGATACCTTGTCTCATATCCATATGCCAACTTTACCCAAGTCATGATCTGCATCGGGGAACAAGTTGAAGCCAAAATAAGGAATGAGACGATCTCCCCTTAGTGGCCTCAATAAGCCTCCCTGGTACAGCCGATAATGGAAGGAAGGTGATGTAGGGAGAGAATTTCATGGTCAAGGGAGAGGATCGATGATCTTCTTGGAGGAGATGGACTGGAAGAAAAACAAGAGAAAACTATGAAATTTTACGATTTTGGCGATTCAACCAAACAATAAAGTACTATTCCTATTTTTGGACTTCGGCCCAATTCGTGGGGCCCAACTTGATCATTTATGATGATCCGTTCTGTCCATCTTGTAGAGCTGCTCAACGTCGAGAAAATCCAACAAGTTTCATATCGATCTGAGCTACGAAATGATCGTGGCATCCAAAATAGTACGAACTATCCTGAAAGTTCTGAATTCCACCGACTTAACTTGGAGATGGTTTAGGTGGCCCGCCACTACTGATATGAAGAATCTAAGCCGACCATCTTGTAGAGTACATCGATGAGAACAAGACCATAAAGTTTCGTGTCAATTAGATATGTGGATTACTCGTACCAGTGGAAGGAAGAGGATGCCCGACATGCGTTATACAGTTTGCACAAATTTTTGTTGATATTTTCTTATTATGTTTAAGGTTCATCTAAGTATGAATTAGGGTTTTCTAAGCTTTTCTAGAACTTAGTTTATTATAAATATTAGTTTTTATTTCATTGTTAAACATCTAATCTTTGATTAATGAAAACTATTCAGTTTATACTCTGTTTTACTAGTGTTCTTCGAGTGCCCCTTGAGAAATTAAGGAAGATCGAGTGTTCTTCTTGATAGATCCGTGGATTCAGATCGTTTATCCTGTGAGAGAGAAGGTGCTCGATCTCACCCCTCCCTCGACCGCACTAAATTGGTATTAGAGCGAGGAATAACCTCGGGACGATGACTTTTAGTTGTGGCTATGAGAAAAATCCCGTGGACGATGCTCCAAGGATTCATCCTCTCAAAGTGGGACTTTCGTGGCGACGCTTGAGACATTCCAGCGAAAGACTCATTAAGTTATGCAAGAATTGCAGGCTGTGTTCGACCGCATAAACAACATACTAGATCGGTCATACAAGAGGACAATAGAACTTCCCATCTTCAATAGCTATAACCGCATCGAAGAATGACTTGTTGAGGTCAAATATTACTTTGATTATATGCGAGTTTCAGAGGAGAAAATAGTCTTAACTACAGCATATCACTTGGATGATGATGCTTGGAAATGGTGTTTAAGCGTTCAACGTGATCGGAAGAGGGAGATGAAAACGCCGATTTGCTCGTGACAGCGGATGAAATGACGATTGCTGGCTCGTTTCCTAGTCAACGATAAAGGTCCATTTGGGTTGGTGATACCACAAGTCTCCAGCCCCATCAACAACGCACGTGTTGTTCCTGAGGAAGCGAGGGGCCATCAATCACATACATGTGACGTTCATGTATACACGAAAATCTCTCTCAAAGATTTTGAAGTAGATGTCATTCATGTAGACATGGGAACCCCTCTCGCAGGACCTGCTGAGTCAGTAGAGATAGAAGCTATGGAGGGAGAGGAGGAGGTACCACCCACCATCGTCTTAGAAAATATTCAAAGTTCTAAGGATGTAGGAAGATGATATCTTAGATGTGGTAAACAAGGAAGAAGATCATGTTGCCGCTCCAAAAATTGTAGATTTGGATTTGCAGGAGCCTATGAATGTGTCAAAGGCTAATTTTTCTCAAATAGAGTCGATCTTCATTAGCACAGTTGGTAGAGCAGATCCATTTGCAATTTTCCTTATTCCCACTGAGAAGAAGACGCCGATGTTTGTTGTGCTATGCCAAGGAATGGCCGAGGACAAGTATCTTCAATCACGTCCAAGTACTATTCTTAAGTCGAGGCCATGGAAGAAGATGAAAGCGAATCTCCATTATGATATGAGGCAATACTCGAGGTCGAGTTTTCTTCAGTGGAGGAGTCTGATGTAGGGAGAGAATTCCATGGTCAAGGGTGAGGATCGAAGATCTTCTTGGAGGAGATGGACCAAAAGAAAAACAAGGAAACTAAGGAATTTTCGATTTTGGCGATTCAATCAAACAGGAAAGTATTATTCCCATTTTGGACTTCGATCCAATTCGTGGGGCCCATCTTGATCATTTATGATGATCTGTTCCGTTCAACTTGTAGAGCTTCTTGACGCTGAGAAAATTCAAAAGTTTCACATTGATCCGAGCTACGGATTGATCATGGCGTCCAAAATAGTACGAATTGTCCAGAAAGTTTTGAATTTCACCGACTTAACTTAGAGATGGTCAAGGTGGCCCACCACTACTGATATGAAGAATCTGAGGCGACCATCTTGTAGAGTACATCGATGACAGTAAAACCATAAAATTTCGTGTCAATCAGATATGTGGATTGCTTGTACCAGTGGAAGGAAGACGACGCCCGGCATGCATTATACAGTTTGATCTAAGTACGAATTAGGATTTTCTAAGCTTTTCTAGGACTTAGTTTTATTATAAATATTAGTTTTTATGTCATTGTTAAACATCCAATCTTTGATTAATGAAAATTATTGAGTTTATACTCTATTTTACTCGTGATCTTCGAGTGCCCCTTGAGAAATCAAGGAAAATCGAGTGTTCTTCTAGATAGATCCGTCGATTCAGATCGTTTATCTCGTGAAAAAGACGGTGCTCGATCTCACCCCGCCCTGGCTGCACTAGAAGGCATACTAGATACAAGAACGATAACAGAAGTGTTCATGTCCTCTATCCAACGGAAGAAGATAATCTTATCATCTCTACCCAAGGCACACCATTCGCCCTTAAACAAGGACAACTACCATAATATCAAGCAGATCTTAGTACATTAGGTATCCATACCATCCATGAAGAATCTCCTCTCCTTTCAGTCCAGATTATCCATACCATTGATTCATATTTAGATTTCGAGCCCCTCATCTTGCAAGGGGCACCCCAGCTATTTCAATCCCAGAGCCTCTTATCTTGCATAGAGCACCCCCAACCAGTCCAATCTTAGAGCCCCTCATCTTGCAAGGGGTACCTCCAGTCAATCCAATATCTGTGCCCTTAAATATACAATGGGCATCTCCAGTCGATTCATTCTTCGTGCCATCGCTCAATCAGGGCACAACCTGCCCACTCCATTGATCAACTAGGGGCACAACCTACCCATCTCAGTAATAACCATCCAGGGGCACAACCTACCCACTCCGGTCACCTAGTGGCATAACCTTCCCATAACATCAAACCAACGACACAACCTATCCATCTCTCCAATAAACAACCAGGGGCACAACCTGACAACACCTACCTATTCGACCCCTACTCTAACCATCATCCTCCAAGAAGAAGCCTCTTCCTTAGACAACATGCCACACACCCCAGCAGAATCAGGGTCAAGTTTCAATCATGTGAACACTATCGAGGAAGTAAGCTCTACTCCTCAAGAGGACCTGTCTGATTTAGCTCTAACTTCGATCCTCCAAATGAAAAGTCCAGGACAAATGGTTACCACCTCCAATTTCGGAAGACATGTCGAGGGAGGGATTAGTATTAAGATCTAAATCAATCTGAAAGCATCAACTACCACTTTTCAGGTCTTGAACATCTCAGCTCAATTTCATATCCTTCCTGATTGGCCACGGCTCCACAGAATCAGTGCTATCTCTTCAACCCTTCACTAAAAGGCCAAGTACTCCTTCAGAGATAAGGTCCTCACCATTCTGGCCAATCCTGAATAAATCATCATGGTAGAAGCATCCAACCTTCAAGAGCCCGCTATCCCAGCCATAAATGTACAATGCTCTAACGATGATGTCCCATATCATGGTCTCGAGTTTGAGGCTACAAACTACTTTCCTTTAGCTTGTCCCATCGGGTTTAACTAAGTCTTCCTTCCCATCGAGCGCCAAATCTTCTTTTATCAGCTTGAATACCAAGACTCAACTTAGGACATTAGCATTTGAAAAGATGTGGATAGGAGAAAATTGGGATATCAACTTCCTCTGAGTAAGAAACTAAAGCATAGGGGCAACAGAAGAAGACGAGATCGTCAAGAGGAGGGCAACCCTTCCATCTATGCACCAATACGACTCATCAATGCAAGGATTATCTATCTCGATGACAGGCAGGATTCCATCAAATGAGCAAAATGAGTCTGATCGAGATGCCTTAAGAGGACTCAAGCAAGGCGTAGGAATTGCCTCCAATTGACTGGACCACAGCTCTGGTCCTACCCGAGCTAGATGAGCCAGAAGAGTTGCAATGCACCGTAGATGAGCTGAGAGAAGCTGCATCGATACCAACAGTCGGGCCTCTCAGAATTCTTCAAGAATGGCTTGAGCCAGTTGTAAAATGATAGCCGTTTTCCGCTCAAAAGTGTCTGTAATTTTAAATGGTCAGAGTTCTTGGAGATGTGCAGTAATCTCTACATCCCTTCTTACAAGACATAGAATCAACAAATCTAACTTAAAGAGAAAAATCACGAAAGTAATGGCACTGGGAGCATTATCGAAAGTCATAGCAAAAGAGATTAATTTCTTCATGAAGACTAGAAAGCTGAAATGATGAGATTAGGGAGGCTTGATGGTTAAAAAGTATATATAAGCAGAATGATGGCTGCATGACAGCGGTTTGGTTCTCTGATATCAATCTTTTCATTTTTCAATGGATGCGTTCGAAAGTTGAAGAGTTTACAACACATTTAATCCACGGTGAATATCGACAATCCACAATGAATATTAATGATCCACTGTGCGCATCAGCGATTCACACTACTTGGCTTTTAAAAATATACTCACTATAAAAATGAGATCCACCTTCCATAGAGGAGTTCCACCACAATCTCCCCCCTTCTAGTACCTCAAAATTTTTTGTGCACGAGTAGGTACACGAGTGCCCATCAATGTGTAAAATTTAGGGCAAACTTTTTTCATTCCTTTTGTTTTTCATCAAATTAGAGGAAATACTCGTACATGCACACACTTACCCACACATACCCGCTATGTTAGACATCAGACCCTCATATATCCAGTTTTCTCATCAATCCCACCATTGAAAGAGCTAACCATCACCTGATTAAGCCATCCAACCATCCGAATTCAATTTAGACCGTCACGTCACTGGGAAGTTGACAAAAATCTAATATGAGCACTTGACGCCATATCATCCTTAGCAGTTTGGAACATCTAATCGTTGCCTCTACCTAATAAAAATTCAATCCAACCATTCGATCTACTGTGCAACTACACCTAGACACTTGGACCAATATCAGGGGACATTCGATCTTTGATTTTGATACGATCTGGCCGTTGATTTTAAATCTAACCAATTTAAACCATCCAAATTTCTGATAGTTGGTTTGAAAATATGTTCGTTGATCAAACCATGACTCATGACCCGTGATCATAGTTCAATATCAAATCTCAATCATTCACACCTGTGACCAAGTCAATTTAAACAATTGGGTTTATGAGTCCACTTAAACAATTTGGTTTATGCAGGACCCCACCTAGCTTCTCCTGCGCCAGCAACAGTTTCAAACCGTGCGCGATGATTCGTTTTCAGACGGAAAGTTTCCATTTCCGTCAGCGTTACGCCGGTTTCCTCGGATACTAGGTGGGCCCACAATGATGTTTGTGAGAAATCCACCCATCCATCCGTTTTGAGAGATATTTTTAGGCATGCCATCGAAACGGATGTGGATCCAAAACTCAAGTGGGCCATACTCGGGAAAGAGTTTCCTGCCATTGAAACTTTCCTGGGCTATGAGGTCTCTGAAATTGACGTTTATATAAAATCCAAACCGTTTATACGGTCATTACCACTGGGATGAAGTTAAATCATAAAAAACTTATCCTGATACGAAACTTTTGTGACCGTATGAATTTTTCAACGGTGGTCAGTGAATCTCCACTGTTTCCTTTCGTGTGGCACACTTGAGTTTTGGATCCGCCTCATTTTTAGCATGGTATACTAAAATGAACTCCAAAAACGAATGTACCGGGTGGATTTCTCACAAACATCACAGTGGGCCCCACCTAACATCCCAGCGCAGGAACTTCACGACGGGGAACCCGCGTCCCGCATTCGGAAAGCGGGATCTTTTATGACCCACGTGAATAGTTTCGACGACCCACAGCCCTCCATTAAAGAGATCTTGGCCGTCCAACCCGAGAGGTTTTCGACAACTGTACATCCACGTAACGGACGCCTATTTCTCTTTCAATCTCTGCTTTTGGAAAATACGGAGGGGAGCGAATTCGGTGTTACCCGGGGAACAGCTTAGAGGGTGTTACCCCCTACAGTGTGGCCCATATGGATGATATTTTGTATATCCACACCGTCCATCTGTTTCTCAAGCCCATTTTAGGATGGGGTTCCAAAATTTATGCAGATACAAATATCAAGTGGACCATACCACTGGAAAAAGTGGTGATTGAGTACCCCACCATTAAAAATTTCAAAGAGCCCATCTTAAGGTTTTAGTAATTTTTTATTTGCAATCCAAGGTTTTGATAATGTCAAAAAGATCTAGATTAAGGGAAAGTATAAATATCAGATTGATCCAAAACTTTTGTGGCCCACAAATTTTTTTTAATGGTCTTTCATCACTGTATCTAGTGGTATGGTCCACCTGAGATTTTTATCTTCTTGGGGTTTGGTATCATGTCTTAAAATGAGATGGAAAAATAGATGAACGGTGTGGATGTGAAAAAAATACATTAAGATGGGCCCCACACGGTTAGGGTAACACCCACAAAGGTTTTCAAGACAAACCAGCGTAGAGAGTGGGCTGTTTACGCGATCCAACTCTCCTTATACAAACGGGATTTCTACGTCTGAAAACCTTATAAATCCGCTAGTTTGGGTAGCAATCAAATACGCACAATCAGAGTAAGAAATCGAGTTAGAAAAGAAGGAAGAAAGAGACAGAAAGAAGAAGAGAAGAAGAATCGTGTCCGAGTCGACTCAGCGAGTCAACTCGCTGGACCGGCGTAAAACAAAGCTGAGTTCGCGCTGATTTTGGGTTAACCCAACAACACCATACTAGGTAATTTTTCTCTCCAATTTTTTTTTTTTTTTAATTTAAACTTTAGATTTTGCATTCCTTTCTAGTTAGATGTAGTGACTCACACCCAGGTCCACAGCTCAAGTGGTAGACTGCGTGAAGATAGCCTCGTTTCAACACTGAGGTCATGTCATAGATTCCCATAGTGGGGGTGGCTAACATTGTGATGTGACTAACAGGGGTGGGTGGGTGTACTAACAATGGGGTGTGTGAACTAACCCAAAGAAAAAAAAAGATGTAGTGACTCGATGAGTTGACTCACTGAGTCATGGCTAATTTTAGTCCGAAATCAGATTCTACAAGTTGTGAAACCCTGGGGAGGAAACCGAGTACTCAGGGAAGTTGATTGCACGTCAAACTCACATAGGATTCCATTAGATTCTAACTGAGTCGTACCTGAACAGTGGCGATTTAGAGGGTGGGAGTTGCCAAATCTCAGGTGGACCACACCATAAGAACAATGGTGATTGAACACACCATTTAAAATCTTCTCGAGGGCCACAAAAGTTACAAAAGTTTTGGATCAATATAATCAACAGGTTGGATGGCAAATAAACATTGCAGAGGGCCCTATGAAGATTTAGTATTAGCGGAGGCATTATTTGGTAAGAGAACTTTGCTGTGAAAATCCTTATATTTGATATTTTTTTAATACTAATTATCTTTTTATTTCAAATTTGGGTAATGAGAAAATTACACTTTTGGTTTCAATTTTAAATTCTTGAAGTTTCATGAGCCTGCTTGGTAGTATTAGCTAAATCCAAATTGGATTTGAGATGTACAATTAATTTACTTTGCTCCAAGTACCTTTTTTTAGTAGAAATGTAATCTTTTTCATAGTCCCTTATCTAATTTCTTATTTTATTTCACTTTTCTTTTTTTCAGCTCGGAGGAAACTCAGTTGCATAATCTTGAGAAGGATATACATGGCTGACTGGTCCAAACCTCGAAGTGAGCTGTTATATACAATCGCTGAATTTCTAACTGCCTAGGGATTATCTGGCATTTCATGCCACTTGCAAGTCATGGCAATCAGCCATAGAGAAAATGCCTCTCCATTACCCTTACCAGCTACCACTGTTAATGCTTCCATATGACAAGAACGTCGAGGCCTACAGTGACTTTAGTCTCTCTGATAACAAGATATTTTACCTCAAGCTATCAGATGCTCATGGGCTAAGGTACATTGGTTCTTCCAAAACCAATGGTTGGCTGGTTGCAGTAGATGATACCCCTGCTATTCGTTTACTGAATCCATTTACCAAGGGCCAGATCGAACTTCCTCCCTTAACAACGTTTTCAGAAGTAATAGAGTTTGAAAAATCCAAAGTGGGTGCCGAGTACACTGTTCAGTGTCCAATAAATGGTGAAGAAGTAACCAAAGACTCGGAATGGATGAGAAACCACTACATAAGGAAGGCTATGTTATCCTCAGACCCTACCTCAAACCCCAACTATGTTGTTATTGCCATTCATGGCGAGTTTGGAAAATTGGCATTCTGTAGACATGGGTCCAAGGAGTGGAGCACAATTGAAAAGAGATGGTGTCCTTATAATGACATAGTGCATTATAAAGAACAATTCTTTGTGGCAGATAGTAATGGAAGAGTTGCAATTTGCAACATTGATGGTCCTCCTGAGGTGGTGGAGGTCTTTCCAGAAACTTCTTTGGCCAGTCCAAGTATTTAGTGGAATCATTTGGGAAGCTGTTACATGTTGTTAGATATGTCGAAGACAATCATGTTGTATACTTCTTCCTGTATATTTAGTACACGGCCAAGTCAGATCTATCAGGTTCAAGGCTTGACTTGAATAGTCAATTTCTCAAGACAGATTTGCTACCCTTTTTCTGGTAATTCCAGCAAGTGCAAATGAAGGAAATCTGCAAATTGTCTTCAGGATACAATGAACTCTCAATCCGAATTTTAACACAAAACTTTGCACATTTAAGTGTTAAACAGATCTTTAATTATAATACCAATATGCCTTCAAATACGTCCAGAAAAAACACAGTAAGAGGTCAGATCTTATAATACTGAAAGAGGATGGCTTGATCAGAGAAATGGATAGAATCATAATTCTTCTGGATTATGATATCCAGGATATATAGCAATTGAAGGGTCATGGTGTCTTTTCTGGAGAGACTCATGTGCCTCTTCAAGACATCCACACCCTTTCATATGCAAGAGACATTCTGCCATGAAAGGACATGACCCTTTCTCTTGTGGCAGTTATTTCTGTATCTTTTCAGACAAAAACAGTTATGCAACAGCCTAAAACTGTTGTCATGTGGGATCCAGATCATAGTCAGCATAACTGCCGCCACATGTATGACACGTGGCACAAATGTCACATGTACAGAATGTCTTAATCAACCTCTGACCTAACCCAGGTTCACTCCTTATTGTACTTAGTGCCAAAAAGGCTAGCTCCTTGCGACGATGCGTACGAAGTGCAAAGTGCGCCTAATAAAGCTCCAAAAAGCGCCCAAGCAGCCCTACAGCCCACGCCACGCGCGCGTGCGCGGACGGTGCTTCGCACCGTCCTTGTGGAGATTCGAACCTTGGTTCCAGTAGCAAAACCCCCTCCTCTTACCAACCGGCTATTTAAACTTTCATGGAAAGTTTTAATAATAAGTATATTTATGTACTTATTAAAAATAAACTTTTATTTTTGAAATTAATTAAATTTTTTTTTTATTTAAATAAAAACCCAACAAATCATGATTCTTTCGTTCAGCCACCTCGTTCAGTTGTGGAATAAACAGGCTGTCTGATGAATAATCTCATGATCTTGAAGATATGTATGAAAATTAGTGGAGAGATACTCTCCCCCTAAGTCAGAGGTGAGAGTTTTAATTATTACCCAAAATTGAGTGTCTACCATAGAGTGAAATATCATCAATTTTTCAAAAACCAGTGACTTAGAGTGTAGAAAGTAAATCCAGGTGTAACATGTGAAATCATCAATGAATATAACATAGTATCGTAATTCAGAGAGTGACATATTTGGTGAATGACCCTAGACATCCGTATGCACTAGCTTAAACATAGATGATGATTTTGTAGTACTTAGAGGAAAGGGAATACAGTTACTTTTTGAAAGACAACATGAAAAACAAGAATAATCCAAATTATTTTTATTAATAGAAATGTTCCCTAACCTGCTAGAAGAAAATAACTGAATTAACCGATCAGAATGTGGATGACCCAGGCGAAAGTGCCAGATCGAGTTTGCACATTTTATTTGCCGAACAAATATCTAAGGAAGATGAAAAAAACAAACAACGAGTCGGACTGACAGATGGGTCGAAGTCCAGCATGTATAGATGACCATTCCGCCTACCCCTCCCAAGTACCTTCCCCATTGCCAGATCCTACACAAAACAATAGTTTGGAAGAAATATGACTAAGCAGTTATTGGATGTAAGTTGACCAACAGAAATCAAATTTGAAAAAAATTTAGGGACATGAAACACATCACAAAAGGTGAACTGGTGATGGACAGAAGGAGATGAAGTCAATGAACAGACGGACTGAATGAGTAGTCTAATGCCATCCGCAGTAAAAATAGCATGATTGCCAATATAGGGACGAATGTCGCAAAGATGTGATATGTCACCAGTCATATGATTGGAAGCACCCGAATCGAAGAACCATGTAGAAGATGAGGATATACCTGACATACCGGCAGCAAAAAGAGCCTGCACGATCTGCTGGAGCATCGCAGGAGTCAAAGGTGAGAAAAGTCCTTCAGCAGAAACAATAGACGCAGTATCACTAACAGAAGGCTCAGAAGAAATAGTAGCAGAAGTAGCAGAAAGAGCAAGACCACAACCACGTCCTCGACCACCACGTCCACGGTCGAAGGAGGATGCATAGGCACGTGAACCGCAGTCCTGAATACCATGACTAGTCCATCGACAATAAGCACTATTATTTACATTGAGCGACGACATGTCCCACTTTATTGCAGCCGTAACAAGTTAAAGGAGCGGAACCACGGCTTGGTGCAGAGGTGGATACAGCGAGTACCAAATCAGATGGTCCCAAAGTTAGGGAAGTGGGAGAGATAACTTTCAGTTATTGTTACTCAGCCAATAAATTATTAATAACTGAATTCAATGAAGGATTGTTGAGCTACGGTTCAGGAGAGCAACCCTACAATGCTCAAATTTCAGGCACGGCTTCATTAAAAACTGTCGAACTTGCGCACTATCACGCATTGTCTGGAATATCTTAAACTCATGAGGAAATTCTAGATACATTGTAATATCCCAAAAATTTAGGCGCACGAGTAAGTACACGAGTGCGTGTTCACATGTGAGAAATTAAATTCTAAGCTGTATTATTCACGCGCATACACACATGTACACAGTTATACGTGTCTTGACGACTTGTTAGGTCTCTGAAAAACTTAGAGTACTTAGTTAAGTCGATAGACCGACCGTTAGGATAATCTGTCGTTACTAGACTAGAAGATTTAACCGCCCACTCCAAATTCGAATTACGCGATCAATGTAAACCGCTGTACATTATCCTGTACACATGTCTGTCCGTAAATAAGAACCGTACATTGTGTCCAGCACAAGGTATATCCTTAGACCAGTGAATTCTTGGCCCTATGAACCTGCTCGGGTGTGTTTGTAACACCCTACGATTTTGGAATAATCTCAATTATAAATTAGTTATCTATTTAAGAAATTAAATAAATTTAATATAGATAAATTAATATTAAATAACTCGTAAGGAATTATAGCATGGCTCCTTCATTAAAATTTCTCAACATGAGCCCTAGGATATTATGGAAGTGGCAGACTTCGCAAAACTTATGAATCTACAAGTACTAGGGAAGTACCATTAGTAAACTTAAGTTATAGGACCAATTGCAAGTTTTATGATTTTTGGAAATCATTTTCAGGTAAAACTCTACATACTAGTTTTAGGGCACGATCTAACCATACACGTCGAATTTCAACCCTCCGATCATCCTACAAGTACCCTAATCAGAAATCGGGCCATAAGTGGGCCATCTAACTTCGAAACGGTCTCATTTTTGGTGTCATAGCCTGAAATTATGTGGCCTATCTAATGAATGGAGTGGATTTAGCATATACATCATGGTGGGACCCACGTGCATTGAGTGCACGGTTTACGCCCGGTCAACGCGCGTTGACCGCGTGCGTTGCAAGGCTCGGCGACTCCGTCTTCTTCTCAAACTCTGCAGCGACAGCGCTGCCGCTGCCGCTGCCGCCATTACAGGCCTCACCGTCCATCTCTATGGACCTCATCAGTGGATCCAGTCCGTTCATCTGGAGCGCGTCCCACACAGATCTAAGTGGTTGGTAATCTCGACATCTACGGTCGATTGTATGGCCCACTTCGATTCACCGTTCCAACAGAAGAAACGCAAGATCTGTCTCCCTGACGTGCATGGATCTCTCAAACCTTGCGTGTAGGATCGTGTGGGCCCCACCTAGCTTCCCAACGAGTGGACCGCGTTTCACGCAGGTGCGGACCGGGCGGAGGGTGAGAGCACTCTCCTTCGTCTTCGTCGCTGCGACAGCAGCGCTCGCTGCCGACCTGGGCGCTCAACGCCATTCATCACCGGTGGACCCCAGCAGGCGATCTGGAGCATCCGTTCACGCGTCCGGTCAACACGCGTTGACCGCGTGTATTGCGAGGACGGGTGCCGTCTTCTTCGTTCGGCTGTAACAGCAGCGGACGCTGTCCGACTGCAACGTACACATCGTCCGTCGGTAGGCCCCACTTTTAAGATCCAAGCCGTCCAATCGAACACCTTTCCTCACGCACGGAGTCCCCTTGAAAATCTCCCTCATCGGTCGTATATCCGTTCTTCTTGAGTTTACCGTCCAAATCAAGAGAGGCCAAGATCCGGGCCATTGTTGTGCATGGTAGCTTGGGAATTGTTTCGTTAGAGTCGTGTGGACCCCACCTAGGTCTCCAACGTTTCAAGTTAGCTTGGGTTGCAAGTCTCGGAGTCCGAATCCAAGCCGGATTCGGAATCACCTAGCGTGCGTGCGGCGTGTACACTGGCTATAAGAAGCCGGATTGCTGCTGTGTTTTCTGGTAGAGAAATAGTGGGAGAGAAAGGGAGGGAGAACTGTTAGAGAAGGAGAGGGAGAAGCTGCGAGAAAAGGGGAGAGGGAGTGGGTCGTTGGAGAGATAGAAAGAGATAGAGAGAGAGAGAGAGAGAGAGAGAGAGAGAGAGAGAGAGAGAGAGAGAGAGAGAGAGTGGGGGAGGGCAGCATACGTGCTGCTGTTGTTGGCATTGCTGCCGTGTGGCTTTGGCTGGGGCAGCAAGAAAAAGAAGAAGAAAAAGAAGAAGAAAAGAAAAGAAGAAGAAAAGAAGAAGAAAAGAAAAGAAAAGAAAAAGAAGAAGAAAAGAAAAGAAGAAGAAAAGAAGAAGAAAAGAAAAGAAAAGAAAAGAAGAAGAAAGAAAGAAGAAAAAGGAGAAAGAAAGATGAGAGAAGAAGGGCCTTCTCTTCTAGACATCCAAACCGAGTCGACTCGTTGAGTGACTCACTGAGCCAACTCAGATGCTAGTTTGGGTTTGTGTGGAGCCTATAGTTCATCATACCGGTGAGTGATTCATCTCAGAAACTTCTAGTTGATTTCTCTTTTCATATATGTGCTATCCTCCGCGTTCAAGTTCCAATTCTCATTATTATTTCATGTAATGGATTTTTAGTAAAGATTCCTTCATCAATTTCTTTCTAAATTGAGTTTAAAACAGTGTCTTTGATCCTAGGTAAAGGATTCATATTTCGTTCCATTCTCCCAGTCCTTCTTTCCATATTTTCTTTCTTGTTGGTTCCTTTCCTCAATTTCTCCTTCTTATTGTGCAAACCAAATTCTTAGGAGTACGCTTGACTTAGGTTACATACTTACGATGTCAACAATGTACAACCCTAGATAGTTGTAGCATTAAACAAATTCTACGTAGTATTGTCATTACCACTTTCTAATGGACACTCACCTAGGGTTTGAATAAAGAGAACCTAACGAAGTTAATGCATGCATAGTGTGTTTTGACTGAATGATGATTTGCATTATGTGCTTGATGAATGCTTCCATAACTCATGACATATACATACATTTATACACTGCGACAGAACAGGAGCATGGTTGATTTGACTCCTGGCGTGCATGGTTGATTTGCCGCCTCGCTGTATCGGTTAGGTGAGCATGGTTGATTTGCGACAGGTTCCTAATGTTCAGTGGCAGCGAGTTCTGGTCGTTTCACTTATTGAGCATGGTTGATTTGCTCGGTTGGATCAGTGGTGCATGGTTGATTTGCCCACTGGCGTGCATGGTTGATTTGCCGCCTCGTTGTACCGGTTAGGTGAGCATGGTTGATTTGCGACAGGTTCCTAATGTTCAGTGGCAACGAGTTCCTAGACGTTTATTGCTCTCGCACCTATCATAACATACATGACATCACGATCATTATGTGACATTTATAATAAATCATAAAGTGTATCAATCATGACCTTATCCTTGTATATTTTCTACAATTCTATCCGTTGATGATTTATCTCCTATCTCTTATTAACTGGAATATTACCTGTGATGGAAATGACCTCACTGGGCTTTTAGCTCACCAGAATCACCACAGTTCTTGCAGGTTCACAAGAAGAAAAAGACATAAACGGAGCAAAGTACTCAGAGGGCCACGTATCACACGAGCGTCGAATGTAATCGATTTGTTTTAGTTTTGTAAAATTCCATGTAACAAGACATTAGTGGAAAAGAAACTTTATATTTGGGATTTATTTTAGTTATGCGATGTGTGGAATGGAATCTCAAGGAATCTATGCTCGAATTTTCAATTCACACTCTGGAACTCGGGCTTTGGGTTATTATACTCGAGTCGCGAATTTCAGGGCGTGACAGTTTGGTATCAGAGAGAGATTTCGAGAGTTCCAAAGTGCCTAGGGTTAGGGCTAGCACCTAGTGAACTTGGAATTAGGGTTGTGATCGCTAGTAAAACCTCAACTATGACCTTTATGAATTAAGATGGTTATTTAATTAACGAAGGTTACACTTAAGTTAGACATGAAAGACCATCTAGGATGTCGGAGCCTAGGTTTTAGACTCCATAGAGATCTTAGGTATGGTTTACACTAGAGCTTAGGTACGAAACTTAGGGAACTGAAATTTCGTTCTGTCCCGTGTAATCTAATGAAATTCGAGTAGGTTCCATAGTTGGACATAGGAAATAGTTGTAGAGAACCTGAAAATAGGACAACTAGTAAACATACAGGAATGGGTGCGCTATGTATGATTTCTGTTGCGATTGTACTTGATGTTTGTTTTTATTTTATTGGTGTTTGTTTTGGTTGTAAGGTGGTCGAATTGCTTGCTTCTACATAAGGGTGTTGTTGTGCTATGATCCTTGTTTTACTAGGGACGTAGCTTGTAGGATCAAATCTGTAATGTTGAGGTTAGGATGTTTGTGGGTTTTGTTTGTGATGATTCTTTTAATTGGACTGTGTGTTTTCCTTGTTTCATTGTTTGTACTGTGATTGATTGTCTTGTTTGTGACATTGCTTTTGTTAGGATGTTATTGACTGTCTTTCCTTAGTTATAGTGTTCGCTTAGGCACGTCGGAGTGCATAGCGAAAGCTTAGTTGCAGTTATGGTTGAATCTCGAGGACGAGATTCTAATAAGGGGGGTAGATTGTAAGAACCCGAAGTCATATAAGTTATTACGTACACTTGTGAGCACATAAACCCATGACTTGTAGAGCATAGACATACCGTAGTACTCGTCTTTTAGCTTAGTGGGCTTGCTTGAATTTCGAGGACGAAATTCTGTGTAAGGGTGGTAGAATGTAATATCCCAAAAATTTAGGTGCACGAGTAATTACACGAGTGCGTGTTCACATGTGAGAAATTAAATTCTAAGCTGTATTATTCACGCGCATACACACATGTACACAGTTATACGTGTCTTGACGACTTGTCAGGTCTCTGAAAAACTTAGAGTACTTAGTTAAGTCGATAGACCGACCGTTAGGATAATCTGTCGTTACTAGACTAGAAGATTTAACCGCCCACTCCAAATTCGAATTACGCGATCAATGTAAACCGCTGTACATTATCCTGTACACATGTCTGTCCGTAAATAAGAACCATACATTGTGTCCAGCACAAGGTATATCCTTAGACCAGTGAATTCTTGGCCCTATGAACCTGCTCGGGTGTGTTTGTAACACCCTACGATTTTGGAATAATCTCAATTATAAATTAGTTATCTATTTAAGAAATTAAATAAATTTAATATAGATAAATTAATATTAAATAACTCGTAAGGAATTATAGCATGGCTCCTTCATTAAAATTTCTCAACATGAGCCCTAGGATATTATGGAAGTGGCAGACTTCGCAAAACTTATGAATCTACAAGTACTAGGGAAGTACCATTAGTAAACTTAAGTTATAGGACCAATTGCAAGTTTTATGATTTTTGGAAATCATTTTCAGGTAAAACTCTACATACTAGTTTTAGGGCACGATCTAACCATACACGTCGAATTTCAACCCTCCGATCATCCTACAAGTACCCTAATCAGAAATCGGGCCATAAGTGGGCCATCTAACTTCGAAACGGTCTCATTTTTGGTGTCATAGCCTGAAATTATGTGGCCTATCTAATGAATGGAGTGGATTTAGCATATACATCATGGTGGGACCCACGTGCATTGAGTGCACGGTTTACGCCCGGTCAACGCGCGTTGACCGCGTGCGTTGCAAGGCTCGGCGACTCCGTCTTCTTCTCAAACTCTGCAGCGACAGCGCTGCCGCTGCCGCTGCCGCCATTACAGGCCTCACCGTCCATCTCTATGGACCTCATCAGTGGATCCAGTCCGTTCATCTGGAGCGCGTCCCACACAGATCTAAGTGGTTGGTAATCTCGACATCTACGGTCGATTGTATGGCCCACTTCGATTCACCGTTCCAACAGAAGAAACGCAAGATCTGTCTCCCTGACGTGCATGGATCTCTCAAACCTTGCGTGTAGGATCGTGTGGGCCCCACCTAGCTTCCCAACGAGTGGACCGCGTTTCACGCAGGTGCGGACCGGGCGGAGGGTGAGAGCACTCTCCTTCGTCTTCGTCGCTGCGACAGCAGCGCTCGCTGCCGACCTGGGCGCTCAACGCCATTCATCACCGGTGGACCCCAGCAGGCGATCTGGAGCATCCGTTCACGCGTCCGGTCAACACGCGTTGACCGCGTGTATTGCGAGGACGGGTGCCGTCTTCTTCGTTCGGCTGTAACAGCAGCGGACGCTGTCCGACTGCAACGTACACATCGTCCGTCGGTAGGCCCCACTTTTAAGATCCAAGCCGTCCAATCGAACACCTTTCCTCACGCACGGAGTCCCCTTGAAAATCTCCCTCATCGGTCGTATATCCGTTCTTCTTGAGTTTACCGTCCAAATCAAGAGAGGCCAAGATCCGGGCCATTGTTGTGCATGGTAGCTTGGGAATTGTTTCGTTAGAGTCGTGTGGACCCCACCTAGGTCTCCAACGTTTCAAGTTAGCTTGGGTTGCAAGTCTCGGAGTCCGAATCCAAGCCGGATTCGGAATCACCTAGCGTGCGTGCGGCGTGTACACTGGCTATAAGAAGCCGGATTGCTGCTGTGTTTTCTGGTAGAGAAATAGTGGGAGAGAAAGGGAGGGAGAACTGTTAGAGAAGGAGAGGGAGAAGCTGCGAGAAAAGGGGAGAGGGAGTGGGTCGTTGGAGAGATAGAAAGAGATAGAGAGAGAGAGAGAGAGAGAGAGAGAGAGAGAGAGTGGGGGAGGGCAGCATACGTGCTGCTGTTGTTGGCATTGCTGCCGTGTGGCTTTGGCTGGGGCAGCAAGAAAAAGAAGAAGAAAAAGAAGAAGAAAAGAAAAGAAGAAGAAAAGAAGAAGAAAAGAAAAGAAAAGAAAAGAAGAAGAAAGAAAGAAGAAAAAGGAGAAAGAAAGATGAGAGAAGAAGGGCCTTCTCTTCTAGACATCCAAACCGAGTCGACTCGTTGAGTGACTCACTGAGCCAACTCAGATGCTAGTTTGGGTTTGTGTGGAGCCTATAGTTCATCATACCGGTGAGTGATTCATCTCAGAAACTTCTAGTTGATTTCTCTTTTCATATATGTGCTATCCTCCGCGTTCAAGTTCCAATTCTCATTATTATTTCATGTAATGGATTTTTAGTAAAGATTCCTTCATCAATTTCTTTCTAAATTGAGTTTAAAACAGTGTCTTTGATCCTAGGTAAAGGATTCATATTTCGTTCCATTCTCCCAGTCCTTCTTTCCATATTTTCTTTCTTGTTGGTTCCTTTCCTCAATTTCTCCTTCTTATTGTGCAAACCAAATTCTTAGGAGTACGCTTGACTTAGGTTACATACTTACGATGTCAACAATGTACAACCCTAGATAGTTGTAGCATTAAACAAATTCTACGTAGTATTGTCATTACCACTTTCTAATGGACACTCACCTAGGGTTTGAATAAAGAGAACCTAACGAAGTTAATGCATGCATAGTGTGTTTTGACTGAATGATGATTTGCATTATGTGCTTGATGAATGCTTCCATAACTCATGACATATACATACATTTATACACTGCGACAGAACAGGAGCATGGTTGATTTGACTCCTGGCGTGCATGGTTGATTTGCCGCCTCGCTGTATCGGTTAGGTGAGCATGGTTGATTTGCGACAGGTTCCTAATGTTCAGTGGCAGCGAGTTCTGGTCGTTTCACTTATTGAGCATGGTTGATTTGCTCGGTTGGATCAGTGGTGCATGGTTGATTTGCCCACTGGCGTGCATGGTTGATTTGCCGCCTCGTTGTACCGGTTAGGTGAGCATGGTTGATTTGCGATAGGTTCCTAATGTTCAGTGGCAACGAGTTCCTAGACGTTTATTGCTCTCGCACCTATCATAACATACATGACATCATGATCATTATGTGACATTTATAATAAATCATAAAGTGTATCAATCATGACCTTATCCTTGTATATTTTCTACAATTCTATCCGTTGATGATTTATCTCCTATCTCTTATTAACTGGAATATTACCTGTGATGGAAATGACCTCACTGGGCTTTTAGCTCACCAGAATCACCACAGTTCTTGCAGGTTCACAAGAAGAAAAAGACATAAACGGAGCAAAGTACTCAGAGGGTCACGTATCACACGAGCGTCGAATGTAATCGATTTGTTTTAGTTTTGTAAAATTCCATGTAACAAGACATTAATGGAAAAGAAACTTTATATTTGGGATTTATTTTAGTTATGCGATGTGTGGAATGGAATCTCAAGGAATCTATGCTCGAATTTTCAATTCACACTCTTGAACTCGGGCTTTGGGTTATTATACTCGAGTCGCGAATTTCAGGGCGTGACATACATCATAGCCATCTCTGTCCAAATTGCATCAATCTCAGAGTAGAATGTTTAAATACTGTTGTCACCCTGAGTAAGGTGAACCAGATCTTGTTCCAGGCAGTATAACCGAGCCGCATTACTCTGCTCATAAATTGTTTGGAGATGATTCCACATTGCCTTAGCAGTGCAGTGTGGCATGAGGCCAACAGCAATTGACCGATCGACTGAATTCAGAATCCGGGTAATAATCCGTCCATTTTTTATTTCCCACTCAACTAATTTTTTCGGCACTTATAAAGTGGAGACAGTAACAGATACATCAATTAGTCCCCACAAACCACGGCCCTTAAGGAAACTTTGAAAGTGGATGGCCCATAAAGTGTAGTTGGTACCATCGAAACCACATCGTAGGGCATCCGTATGGGAGGAATCTTTGTTCATAGATCTGAAGTGATGTAAAACACACCAAAGAAGGATGTACCTTGCAGCAGAAAAGGCAC
>PVNU02001854.1:0-133575 GCA_003013855.2 Liriodendron chinense
GGCAGCATAATTTTGGCTATGGGTTTAGGGACACAGAGAACCGAAAAATCATCAGAAGCAATGACGTAGTCTTCAATGAAAAAGTGATGTATAAGAACAATGTGCAACAAAAACAGAATAAGGTCAATGAGAAGGAATTCGTAGAGTTGGAAGAGTTACCGGACACGGGTGTTACAGTGCCACAGGATGAGCATGCACAGGAGCTTGATGAGGCAGAGCCGCAAACACAGGTTGGAGGAGGTCTACTCGGGAGAGGAGACCCAAGGTCCGATACTCACTCTCCTTACATTATCTACTGCTAATAGATAATGGTAAACTAGAGTGTTTTGAAGAGGCATTACAGTTGATACACGAGTTAAGTGGGAGTAGATCATGGATGAGATGGACTCTCTTGAGTCTAATCGTACGTGGGAGCTAATCACTCTACCTAAGGGTAATAAAGCTCTTCATAACAAGTGGGTTTACAGATTGAAGGAGGAGCACGATGGTTTGAAGTGGTACAAGGCCAGACTGGTTGTGAAAGGTTTCTAACAAAAGGTAGGTATCGACTTCACTGAAATATTTTCACCAGTGGTGAAGATGTCTACGATTCGCATGGTTTTGAGTATAGTGGCTACAGAGGACTTACATCTAGAGCACTAGATGTTAAGAACACCTTTCTTCATGGAGACCTTGAAGAAGAGATATACATGCATCAGTCGACAGGATACGTAGCACCAGGAAATGAGAACAAGGTGTGTAGACTGAAGAAGAGTTTATACGGCCTGAAGCAGGCCCCGAGCCAATGGTACAAGATGTTCGACAGTTTCATGTTGGGAAACGGGTACAGGAGATGTCATGCAGACCACTGTCGCTATTGAAGAAGTTTGATACGTCGTACATCATCCTTCTTCTGTATGTTGATGATATGTTTGTGGCCGAATCAAGCATGAAGGACATCTCGGATCTCAAAAGACAACTGTCTAGAGAATTTGCCATGAAGGATTTAGGAGCTGCAAAATAAATCCTAGGCATGAGGATAAAGCGTGGCAAGGAAAACAAAAGGCTAGTTTTGTCACAGGCAGAGTAAATAGCCAAGGTACTTGATATATTCAGTATGGGAGGTGCTAAGCCGGTTAGCACTCCATTAGCCAACCACTTCAAGCTTTCTAAGGAGCAAGGAGCTAAGACGCAGGAGGAACGAGACTACATGGCTAAAGTCCCATACGCGTCAACTATAAGGAGCCTCATGTGTGCTATGGTTAGCACGAGGCCAGATATTGCCCAAGTAGTGGGAGTTGTTAGCAGGCTCATGAACAACTCCGGGAAGGAACATTGGGAAGCTGTGAAGTAGATCCTCAGATACATGGTAGGTACTATGGATGTAGGGATGTATTATGGAGGATCGAAAATCAAGCTACAAGGCTACGTCGACTCAAATTTAGCTTGGGATATTGATAACAGAAGGAGCACAATAAGGTATATCTTTACCCTGGGTAGTGCTGCAGTCAGTTAGGTCTCTCAGTTATAGAAGATAGTGTCCATCAGTACAATGGAAGCAGAGTATGTTGCAACTACAGAAGTGTGCAAGGAGATGATGTGGATGCAAGATTTTATGGAAGAGTTGAGGAAGAAGCAAGCAGATTATAAGCTGTACAGTGACAGTCAGAGTGCAATACACTTGGCTAAGAATTCAACCTTTCATTTAAGGACCAAGCATATTGACATCAGATATTACTTCATATGTTCGTTACTGGAAGATGAATCGATTGCTCTGGAGAAGATTCATACAAGTGAGAACCCTGTGGATATGTTGACCAAGGCGGTCACACGGGAGAAGATGAAGCTCTGTTCAGCTTTGATTGGTCTTCAGGCTTGAAGATGGGAAGGTGGTGCACTCCGGATTTAGAAGATGAAGGACGATGGTAAGTTGTCTCCAAGTGAGAGATTGTTGAGGTGTGGAGCTATTCACATCAAGGGATGGTCGGGCGCCTGGACGGTCTGAGGACCGGGCGCTCGATATTCAGGATATTGAGTCGTAAGTCTTTGGACTGCTCTGAAAACAGTCGGGCGCTTGACGGTCAAGAGGACCGGGCGCCCGATATTCGGGAACTTTTTTCCATTTCTCGCTAGAGGATTTCTACATTGGGCGAGCGCCCGACCAAGCCTGACCGGGCCCGCCGCCGCGACTTAAAGTGCGGGCATTCCTATTTTGAGTTCTATTTCCTTGTTTTACTATAAAAAAGTTGTAACTTGGGATTAGGCCATGAGATTAAGGTTTCTATACGTCCAAGGTAAGAAAGAGGTGAGAGGATTAGCAAAAGGGCCATCTCTATGCATGTGCATGGGAGCATAAGAGAAGGTAAGTGTATTACTTGTAACTTCGTTTTTTCATAATAGAGTTTTGCATCGTGGTTTTTTACCCTTGTTTGGGATTTTTCCACGTAAAATCTATCTTGTGATTGTTGGTTTGATTCGATTCCTCTTCTAGTT
Organism: Liriodendron chinense; assembly: GCA_003013855.2. NCBI lineage: Eukaryota > Viridiplantae > Streptophyta > Magnoliopsida > Magnoliales > Magnoliaceae > Liriodendron > Liriodendron chinense. Next base: position 2,473 of record PVNU02001854.1, read on the forward strand.
ATTATTTCTTCATATTTATCGTTTGTGGGTGAGACCAGAGATTGGGTCTCAATTCACCAGTGTTGTTGGCATGCTGCGCAACAATATTTGAGCATTTCCCAATAGAGCCCTCGCTGTCGACATTAGTGTAGGGATAACTATAAATGGACATACAAACCTTAGAATTCTCGGATGCCGAAGTCACGCTCAAGTATGGTAGCTATCAATCTTGTTAGAAGTTGCGTGTTCTACAAATACATATTTATTAGCATATTCATGGCCAAGTAATCTAGGCCATCCATCTTTTCTAACCCACCAAAGGGGATGACTGAACAGAACCATGAAGGACAGATAATTATTACAGTTGATTTTTTCCACTTGAACGAAAGCTTGTTGACTTGTTTTCCTTTTGAACTGCCATTTTAAAATTGCTCATTGGACGAATAGAATTGTCCATTGATACAATATTCAAACAAATGGACACACCAGATGATTCATTCATTCTTCTTCCACATGAGCCCGGCCCAGCCCGCTGGCACCCATATGTGCGGTTAGTGCAAACCATTGATCGAATGGTCTGAATAGCCTGATCAAAGTGGTTCATACACATGGAGATGGCTATCGTTTCCACATGGACATATAATCTATGGACATGCCACATGGAGAGTAGATGCTACGGACGCAGATATGGAGGTTGCTTGAAGTTGACAAGTATGACATATTAAGAAAGAACCCGACACCCTTCATTTCCTCGGCGTGGGCTAATAGCTCTGTAATATAGACCGTTGAAAGGATGGATAGCACCATATGGATCATGTCCTAAGTTTTCCTAGACCGAGAGATCCAAGTCATCCAACGTTTGGTCCTTGCATGGTTGAACTGAAACAATACTAGGGGTTGTCTCGGGGTATCCTTAAAAGGAGCATTCGCTGCGTAAACACTGTTTTGAGCTAAATCCCAATTCCCCTTGCGTGTGAAAATCATTTTTGGATAAACCGTCCAAATAGGTAGAGCTGAACACAGGACAAGCTAGCTCGGTTAGCTTGCTCAACCCAGCTTGAACTAGCTCGATTTGGCTGGGTTCAAACCAAGTCGAGCCTTTTTTTTTTAGCTTGAAGATTTTCGAGCTGGCCCTAGCTCGATTCGACTTGACTCGGAGTTTAGTTTGTGTTGATTGGGTTCAAGTTTGACTCAACTAGTTGGAAAATGAGGTTGTTTTGCCCCACATTAGAAGAAAGCAAAAGAATAAGAGGGAAAACTATTCATGAAAGTAAGTGGAATAGCAATCAGGGGTATCAATGGCCTGGGGTTGCCTTTGAGCTCGAATTTTGAACTGCTTTAGGCTAGGCTTTTGGGCTGGGCTTTTTCAAATGTAGTTTTTTTTCATGCTCAAACTTGGCTCGAACTCAACTCGAAAGCTTGAACGAACCAAACTGAGCATGTCATTCCATCTCGAACATCGAGCTCAAGCCAGGGTTATTTGCTGGTCGAGCCGAGCTAAGCTAGGCCCAAGCTCGATTCGGTCCAGCTCGATGTGCAGCTCTACAAATAAGCCCTGTACTATGCTTTTTCCCTCAACCATGGAGTTGCAAAATCTCATCCAAGGATATTATTTAAAACCAACGGTCAATTATCATAGAAAATTTTTTAGGTTTTAAGTCGATGATCATAACATTTCTCCAAATTAAGGGCCTGCGTGACATGCATCATAGCCATAATAGCTCAACTCTATATTTCTGGGATGTAACCTGATCATTAGGGTTGTCCAACCGTGGAAGTAGGATGCTAAAGAAATCAGACTCATCCAACCAAGTGAAGGAACACTTCAATTTGGAGTTTTTTTTTTAATGATTGTCCATTGTTTTTTCATGGTGTAGCCTACCTGATGATCGTATAGGCATAGCCTTTTTTGGGACCTATCATAGAAAACAACCCACGACCACCTGAAAGCCTCCGATTCATGGTTGAGAGACCTTTCTGGACAGATCGGATACCATGAGGTCATTTTAGAATAAGCTAACATTGCATAGGATCCAGAGGGGAGACTCATATCACATCAACCCCCACTGGTTCCCACCTGATGAGTTTTCCAATGATCAAAACCATCCATATTGTCGAGCTTTGCAAAATAGGACATTTTAAGATACTCATGCTCTATGCATGATTGTAACCCACCAATATATCTCTAGATTAATATAGAACAATGAAAATAAAATTTTCAATGACTCATATTCAAACTCTTCAATGATCGAAATCATCAATTAATTGTGATTATAAGCTAGCGTTGAGAAAATGGAGAGTTCAAATCCTGGGACCATCTTAGAATGTGTGGCCTATTGGGTGGTGGCACTTGCTCCTCTGCAACTGCAAGTCCTGTATTGGGAGGGGCAATTCCCATACTAGTTGGGTTGTGTGCGGTGCCCACTTAAAAGAGCCTGTTGGACTGACCATATTAAATGCCATTTGTCAAATGGTTAAATAATAATTTGATATGATTAGTTCAATCCGTACCGTCCAAATTGGGGACACCATAATGCATGTATGGCAGCCTAAAAATCACATGGTGAGATGATATTAAACCATATGATATTTCTACCCTTTTTATTAATAAATTCTTAGCATAAGTAATTTAATTATTTACAAAAAAACATAGTAAAAAATAATTTACATAGTTCATCATTAATTTATGACAAGGCAATTTGTGTAATCCAAACGCCAAATAGCGTAAGCAGACAGGTCCACAACAATGGCAACAAAGTCACTGCCAAACCCTATGAATAAGCATTTATCATCCTAAAATACCCATATAGAGGTTACTCTATACACATAATGCTAGGATGCATGCGTGGCACACCCATCGGGTACAACGATGTTATAGGCAAGGGGTACAAGCCGGCGAGGCTTTATCCATGCCGTCCATCCATTTTGTAAGCTCATTTTAGGGCGTTATCCCAAAAATGAAGCAATTAAAATCTTTGGTGGATCACACCACAGGAAACAGTGGTGATTGAATCTAGGCCATTAAAAACTTCTTGGGGGCCACTGAAATGTTAATTTGCCATCCAGCCTTCTGATAAGGTCACAAATACCTGGATGAAGGACTCACACAAATATCAGCTTGATACAAATACCAGCTTGATAAACTGAGATTTGGATCTGCTTCATTTTTAAGATCATGCCCTAAAATGAACTGTCAAAACGGTTGAATGGCATGGATGGAAGGAACATTCATCAAGGTGTCCCCAAAGTCAGGGTTGTCACCCACCTCAACTGCGCGGCCCACCGTGTTGTGTGTGACATCTTCTCTTTACATCATCTGCAAAACATCATTTTCATCTGCATCATAATCATCATCATCCTGGTTGTACCCAGTGTTTGCATTATCTCCGATATTATCGAAATATCTCCGATATTATCTCTATTTCTAGCTCAGCGATACCGATAACACTGGTAGCGATACCGATAACACTGATAGTATAAAAATTCTAGGTATCAGCGATGTATCACTAAATATCGCCAATGTATCGATATTGTAAATATTTTCAATTGTGTAAATTTCAGGCGTCGTTTGTATTGTCAATGCATTGATATTGCTGATGTATTGCCAATATTTTTTACTGTGTAAATTCCAAGTGTTGCTTGTATCGTCAATGTATCTGCAAATATTTCGATAATATCACCAATGTATCGATACGCCAAAAATCTGTATGTTAAAAAATTTCCATTTCATATTTTTTATAGGCGCATGGTTGTATGCAACGTTCAATTTGTCGACGATAATATTGATAATATCATGATATTATCATTATCGCAACATGGCAATAACGAGACCACAATCTTTAGTTTCTTTTTCAGTTGTTAACGATTTGTTTGAAAATATCATGTGTTGCCGATATTCTGAAATATCAATGAATGTTTGGATGGAATGTTAGATATTGGATGGATAGATGGGATGGATGAGATGGTTGGACTAATTTCTTACAGCAGCACATGCTTGTAGGCCCCCATTAAATAGAAACCTATTATGTATGTATTCTTTCTGCAATTTTTTTATTCATAAATATGCAAATATGTGTATTTTATCATCTCCTGAGGTTTCACTGAAAAATTCCACCGTTTTTCCCATTTTCCCCGCATTTCCGGTTATCAGCGATATTATCGGCGATATCGATATTGTTTCTGTATCCCCAGCTAGCGAAACTTGTAGCGATACCGAAACTTCGAACACTGGTTGTACCCAATGGGTTAGAGAAGGCTGTCGCTATTCAAAATCTACATATTTTCTCTTCTTCCCATGGCCTTGGCTTGTGTTAGGCAAATGTAATGGATGAATAACCTCTGAATTTGTCTACCTGTATTTCTCTTCTTTCCGTGTAGCGCACACCAACATAGTCATCCACGTTACATCCACTGTATTGGATAGCCGCAATAGCATGTCCACAAGGGTGCCCAGTTATTTGCCAGTCAAGGCATGAGCATGTTCGCCGTTCAAGATCCACCTTCTTTATATCTGCATCTGCATTGTTCACAGAAAGAACCTCAAACTCTGCTGCACAACCACTTGTCCACACACAACAATTTTCTGAGAACATCTCTCCACAAAAAATAGCGTCTTCAACATCAGGAACGAATATTGTCTCCAAATTTGAACTTCTTTTAAACCTTTCATTAAAAATCTCTATCATATAAACGTGCAAGTTTACCAACACCCAATTGATAGGCAGCTCTCTCCATACTTCCAACCTATCCCACCAATCCTTTACGACCTCTAAATAAAAATCATCCCAAACATAAAGCTTCCCTTCAAAGTGAGATGTGGCCAGTACTCAGGATTAATATCCTTTAAAATATTCCATGCTTCTTTATATTTATCATGAATTTTACACATGCAAGCATCAAATTCAGAACGAACCCCTGCATAAACTGCCCTCTTAAAAAGCTGATATAAATCCAAATATTCAAACTTCTGCAAAATTTCTCCAATCAGCTTCCCCCGAGGGTATTGATGACGTGCATATGGAAAGATACCACTAACCACTTCAAGAATCTCTTCCTGTCTATCAGATAATAATGTTAATTTCGGAATGCATCCCAGGACTTGAGCCAACTCACCACAGAACCATTTCCAACTCCCTACGTTCTTTGACTCAACAAATGCACATAAACTGGGAATACATCTTCTGCGTCAATGGCCATGGGGCAAACAGCCACACACCTCGGCATTTTCCTTCCATCTTCATACAATCAAGCCTTACAAGTGGTCGGCATGCTTGCTTGAAACCATGAATGGCAGGTTTATATGCAACAAAAAGTCTAAAGGAGTTGTCTGATGACCTGCTAAGTTTTGCCGTGCTTCCTGGATTTGTTCTCTGTATTTCTTCACAAATGTCCATAAGAGTTGTTATGAAGTGCCCCTCTTTAACTACCAATTCTTTACCCCTCCAAGCTTTATCATAACTTACTTTGATCGCGTGTTCTCGACTAATCTCATCAACACTATTTTTGGGTGTACAAAACAATTTTTTCTGGAGTCGGTCCTTGACCAAATCAGCAATCCATTTCCTACTGGCTTGTTGATGTGTTTTTGTGGTTGACATTGCTACTCATTCACAACGTTACAAGTGTGGTCCCCCTTCAAGGATTTTATCTTGAATGTAGGCTTGTCAGGAAGCTTACATGCATGTATGCGCCATGAGCAATTGTCCTTAATGCATTTTGCCTGATAACAGCCACCACGCAGCCTGGTTTGCCTGTATTTGAAATTTGTATCTATGGCGTTAAAGCCTTGTGGAAAGCATTTGCATCTTCAAATTCTTGGCCTTCTTTTAAAGTGACATCATTTTCAGCATGTCATTGACACGACTATCAGCCACTCCGCAAGGTAATTCTTGATAGCAGCCTATTTCACACAAGTCATCTGATGTACTTGGAACATCATTGCTTTTAGCATTGGCATTGTGGAAAGTAGGTGCAGGTGTTCCATTACTTCCATGTAAATCCCCCAACAATGCTTGAACATTTTCATTATTGGCATTCTGCATCAGATTGCTGAAGAAACAAAGACAGAAACAAGTGAAAAAATAATCAATGAACTGCATAACTTCGAACACAAACACATTTGTATTGAAGTACCTGGGAATTGGAACAGGGATTGAAAGGTTTTGGGCACAAACAACAAATAGCTGAATAGGCTCATTACTTTGAGGAGATTCTTCCATCATATTGGATACGCCGTCATCATTCTCAATTGACACAAGTAAATCCAAATCTAGACCAGGATATTTGTACTTGATGCTACTAATGTCGGTCAACTTGCAAATCCACGCACTTTGGATAAAAGATGGAGGTGATCGATCGCTCGATCGACATGAACAATGCGGTTCGTGCCTCCCTTGTAATAAACCTTATTTGATTCCCAAATGAAGTCACCCCCAAATCTACAGAGCATTGGCACCTTATTTGTAGACATCAGTTGGGTGTGTTGTAATGAACTGAAAATTCATAACAAGAGGAACATTGTTAAATGAACTGAAAATTCATAACAGAGAAATGTGGTTATGCTTAAGAAGCTCAAGAACATATGAGTGTTGTAATGAACTGAAAACTCATAACAAGAGAAATGTTGTTAAATGAACTAAAAATTCATAACAAGAGAAATGTTGTTAAATGAACTGAAATTTCATAACAAGAGAAAATGTTGTTATGCTTAAGAAGCTCAAGAACAACTACTTTTATATGCATTTTCAGAAAAGAAAAGTCCGAAATTCTTGTCTACTTATTTGTTTACTTTTGATATAACCTCAGTTCCATTGTAATTATATCACAATTTTCGTGCATACTTATTTGAACTAGTGAGGAGTGTGATTTGGTTTTTGAGGAAAAGGACCTCACAGGCGTGATTTGGTTTTCGAGGACAAGGACCTCACGGGCCTCATGGTGGATAAAACATGCCCTAAAATTTGCCCAGATTAGAGAATCCTATCAATCGAATGTTTAGATGTTTTTCATTTGAGTAGGGTGCTTTCTGCATTCGTTTTCACTACTGTCTACTCACAGGCCACATATTGAAGAGTTAGAATTGTCCTATCCTGAAGATTGGAGCATGGTCCAATCATAGCTGACCAAAATCACGAGTGCATATAAGAACCATGATCCCCACTTGTACAATTGCAGAGATCAGGATCACCAATCAAGGGGTCATGATCATCCAATTGAGATTTTAAAGCCAGATCCATCCATGAGGCCACTTGTACAAATTAAAGAACCAAGGATACAATATACACGTCCTTAGAGAAAGGATATACAATGCAACAGACCACGCGATTAAGATCTAGCATGGGAGAAATCAGATCTCAGATCTCGATCAGAATGGCTTAGATCTAGTTCCAATTTTCAAGAGAACCATAGAGAAAGATTAAGAAAACAGCGGAAGCCTTCCCAAACTGAGAGTTCTGTGAAATTAGAAGGGAACGAGGGGTTTTGAAGATCATTGATGAGATGGCTTAAGATCATCCGTTATTGTTATTTTTATACTGCATTTGTATCATATCATTTGGTACAACCCCCCTGATTCGTATGGTATGGCCCACACGAGTTTTGGATCTACCTGATGTTTAGATTGCTATCCTCATGTGGTCTTGTGGGACTGATGGACATAGTGGATTTATCACAGGCATCTTTGTCGGCCCCACACAGCTTCCGGCTACAGGAACTTCCAGTGGCCCACATATGCAGCCCGCATCCCATGACTTATATATGAGCAACGCCAACGGGTGCTATTTTCTCTGGGCCATTGAGCGAATTGCTTGGATCATTGGATCTAATTATTCAAAGACCTGCGCAACCAAAGGTGGGAGATGCATGATGGATGGAATATGTTAATGGGCGATTCTAATTTCCTTGTATAATCAACATGGACCGTTCATTTTCCTGTTAAGGACCAGATGTTTAAAGTTCTTCTCATTGGTGATTGGCTATCAAAGGTGGCCCACGTGAAAAGAACTCATAAGTGATCAGACTTTGTATAGTCTATCCATCTGGACCATCCACTTTCCTAGACTTTGACCAGATGGTCAGGATCATCTGATCAAACTGCCTCTTGAGAGAACAGACAATGAAAGGTGAGAAATTGAAATGATGGAAGGGCTAGATCAGTGATATGACCTTTTCCAATATATACTTGTGTGGAATCATCCAATTTCCTATCCATTGATTTAATGTTTTGATTACCAAACCTTTTATATAATAATTGATATTAATTCTTGACCATCCATTTTCCTAGGCATTGAAGGTGTAGATAAAAGCCCTAACAATCTGCATGACGTGTTGATCTGGTGGTTCAGATCAACTGATCAGAGCAATTTTTTTATGTACCGGTAAGGCGGTGTCTATACAATAGATGGTTAGACCTTTGTGGTATGATCAATATAGATATATAACTTTTTTAGCCATTAATTGAATGTTTAGAATCAGCAATTTTTTTGGGATTTACAATCAATCAAAGGTGGAGCACATGCGCCGGATGGTCCAAATTGATGACTGGTCCTTTTCCAATATAATCAGTCATGACCGTCCATTTTCTTAGCTATTGATCAGAAGGTTTGACTATCTAGATGAGTTGATTTTTGATATGCATGGGTAATTAATGAATGCTTTAACATAACTTGTCAATGTCCCATATCTTATCATAATAGATCATGTTGTCGCACAAATTTGGACAACTAATAAGGTCGACTGAGACCGGCCTTGTAGCTTTTCACCCTCTCGTCCTCCTTGGATGGAGAACGCTTGAGACACTCTTAGAGTCATCGGACCTGCAAGAGATGAACAGGGTAGGAAGAGGGGAGGGTGGCAGTGTCCGACTGGGGACTCTCTAATGCCTAAGTTAGGTGCCGAAAGGGTAAAAAGGGTATAGGGTTCTCTAGGGAAGAGATTGCGTAGGGTTGCATACCTAGTTCTGTAGAGGGGGTTCCTATTTATAGGGTTTCAATGGTCATTAAGTGTCAGAGTTAATCAAGGACACATTACGAAGAGTCATTACATAGCGGGAGTCTTGTCCCGTAATCGTTGGAGTGATCTTCGGCTGGAATGGAGCCATTGTACTTATCTAGTCCGTGTTCAGTGGACCTACCCCAAACTTGTCGCACTGCCTCTCGGATGGAGGTCATCCAGATGAGCTTGGGCCACAGGGCTTAATGCCCAATCTCCTCTCCTCCTAGGTTTCTAACCCAACCTGTCGATCCCAAAGGATGAGGCTAACCTCCACCTATGTTGGTTCAGCTTGGAACATTAGCCCAAAATTCCTTGACTCGATGGGTGGAGCCCTCGTAGGTACCTGCTCGGTCCTCGACCTAGAAGGGAACTGAGCACTCGACCTATAGTTTCTGCTGATTCCATCGTTCGTTGATTCGTGTCCTCGACTCTTCACCTCTCAACTCAGAGGTATGACCAAAGACTTTCACCTGAGCCTTGTGGCCTATGGGTTATTTGTGTTGTGTGTGGGATCAGTTCAGATTCCCCCACCAAAGTTACCCCCACTCTCAACCCCCTTGCTTATCTCATACATAGTGCATATCATCTTGCATTTATACCAATTTAGAAAATATGCTCTGTGGCCTGCCGATCTAATCAAATCTTGCCCATTAGAAATTCTAGTTAGCGCACATAGAATACATACATAACATCTCACCCAGTCAGCTTGAGTGTATGCTTTAAGGCTTGCCGAGTAACTCGGATCCTTCCCATAGAAAACTTGAGTTGATTGGTCTATCAGCCAACTAGTACATGAGTTAGGGACCGATTCGTCTTGTCCCGAGATGCTATTGGGAAGCAAGGGTGCATTCCACACATCATACCCACACACAACATACCATCCTATTCCAATAACTGCCAACCAATACGTGAGTCAGTGACCGATTCGTCTCATCTCGAGACACTATTGGGAAGCGAGGATTAATCAAAATACACTGTCATATATCCCCACATACCGCATATCATCTAAGTGCAAGAACCAGAAATAATCCTCAGAATTTGTGAAATCCTATGAAGTAGAGACCGTAGACCTATATTGGCAAAGTGGGTGCTTGACTCCTTCCCTCTCTGTAACCGCGGTCCTTACCCCGAATCTCTTAACATTGATTAAGGAGTCATTCGTAGGATTATGAGTATTCGGATTCCTACTCTTAAGCATTTCTACAAGGTCTAGCCAACTGTAGATTCAGAGTAATTGGCTAGTGGCGACTCCAATCTTACATAATCCATCTTCAAATACCCCGCAAGTACAAACACCCATAAAAATCCCTCGAAAGCCGTGTGGAAGCCGTGATTCGAGGCCTCGCGTTGAATCCAATATCCACAGATCCATGCACAATATTTTGCATACTTTGGATGGTCTGAATAGACATACATGAATGCCACATGAAACACCACTGTTTTAAAAATTGGTGGGGAACCATCACAGGAGTAGCCCCACTCATTAATTGTACATGTATGCATTCTTACGAAAGTTCATTAACCACATTCTTTTTATTTTTTACTCTTTAGATTATTTATGACTTTAGTGATTGGTGTTATTTGTTACTACAAATTTTTTTTTTCTTTTTTTATAGAAAAGAAGATTGTCCGATCAAAGTGATTTTGGGAATTAAGGTGGCTTGGCATGTTGAATAGAAGGATATCTATCTCCCTATGGTAGGTAAGTTGAGTTTTCTATTTTAAGTGGATTCAAGGAGAAGTGGAGAGGCTGAATTTGTTTTGGCTGCACTCAGGGATGTTGCGAAGGTTGTGAATTTTGTGTTGTCGCATACATGATGCTAAGTGGTTGATTTTCAAGGCCTCGTTGTTGTTTTTCTTCCTAAATGAATTCGGTGGCAATTGTGGGTGTCTCTTACATTAGCATCATTTGGCATTTTTGCCATGTGCAAAGTCTCTCTTCATAGACTACTATTGAATCTTGAAGTTCATCAATCTCTTATGTTAGGAGATGCTTTAGATCATGTTAATTGACCTATTTTAAAGGTTGATGCTACAAATGCTTGATATTGGAGGAGTGAGCAGTTTGTCAGCCGACTTTGAGGATTAATGTTCAAAGCCCTCTTAGATGGTTCACAAACAAGCAACATTTCTAGGGTTGTTTCTTCATGATCTACATGGTTGGGAGGAATAATATATTTTTTTTCTTTTTTCTTTTTTTTTCTTGGTTCTGTATTTGATGCGAGTAGACTTTTTTGGTACAACCCTGTTTTGGCCAGGTATTCTTGATGGGTGTGGCTGTATTCCTTTTGTCGGGCTTGCCCGGACAGTTGTAAACTTATTTTTCAACATTAATATATTTCAGGTGGTATTTTTGAAAAACATATATATTTTAGGTTCTAAAATAATCTACCTAAGAATGTGAAGACTTGTTTATGTTTGCACTGGTGAGAAAGGAAGCCCACGTGCTCGTCTAGCAATAAGAATAAAAGAGGCAGCTTAGTAGCCATATATCTCTAATGACCTTCAACTAATAGTAATAGTTGTGATAGACAACGTCCTAGTAAAAGCCATATATCTTTTTCTCTTTGTTCTTTTCTCAATTTCACACTCAATTCTGACAACAGCCAAATGCAGAGCCATCTAAATAACTTTTTGGAATGGTCACATGGTGGCACTCCAAAATGATGAACACCATATTGCGCTATTAGGAAGGCATTAGTTAGGTGATGCCCTTTAAATGATTTGTTCATAAACTAATAGGCTACATACTGAAGGTTGTCGTAGTGAAAGGTGGTGTGGACCCTCGCCGATTTTTCCGCGCTCCCACACGACGTTCTTCTCCCTTCCCCTTTCCTTTCGGAAAAGATGGAGATGAGGATGCGTGAGTGCGAAATCGCCGTTTGTGCCACTGGCTTGCCTCGTTCTCGAGGCTTCGTTTGGTTGTCGTGTTAAGCCTGGATATGTTTAAGTGAGTTTATATAAGACCAGAGTCGCCACTAGCCAGTTACTTCGAATCTACAGTCGGCTAGACCCCGTAGAAACGTTAGAGAAGGGAATCCGAAGATTCCTTCCTCTAAAATGACTCCTGTTGATCTGCGGTCAGAGATTCAAGGTAAGGGATCACGGTTACAGGGTGGGAAGAGGTTAAGCACCCCACACGCTGCCCGTACCGAAGTACGGTCTCTACTTCACAGAATCGATCGGATACTTGAAAGTCTAGTTTAATCCTCGTATATTCTCATGGATGACATGATGCATGAATGCGGGTCTGAACAGTAAGAGTTTCTGATGGGCAGGTTACAACAACGGGCAAGCCCAGAGCGTACGCTCGAACTGACAGGTGCTTAATGTAAGACGTATGCAGTGTGCTTGAATGATCAAGGTGTTTTATGGTGAAGCATGAATGCAGGTCTGAACAGTAAGAGTTTCTGATGGGCAGGTTACTGTAGACACCCACCTTCGGCTACACTGTTGGTAGAGATAGCTGGTTGAATGGAGGACCATACCCCCAAATCCCAAGTCCAATCTCAGCCAATCTCTCCCTTGTAAGCCCCATTCCATAGCCCAGTTCAAGCCTGAACCCAGTCAACCCCGTCCTAAAAAACCACCCTGAAAAACCCCCCATAAAAAGGCCAGTCAAAAATCCCAAAAAAAGTCAAACTCACTGAGTCAAACTCGCTGAGTTAACCCGCTGAGTCACCCGTCGAGTCAACCCGTCGAGTCAAAACACAGAGTCAACCCGTCGAGTCCAAAACACCGAGTCGACCCGCTGAGTCAACTCACTGAGTCGACCAGCGAGTCCAACAGCAGCCCCGAGGGAACGGCCGTACTCGCTGGAAACCGAGGAGCGGCCGTACGGGCGGCCCATGGCAGGCCGCCCGACAAAATTACGGGTTCTGCCACTCCTCGGCTGCTATAAATACCCCCCTCCACTTCTCATTTCAGAAGCCATTCGAAGTCCAGTCGGTCGAGAGCTCGGAGTCCATCTCTCCACCCTTTAGCCAATTTTTCCACCAAGGAGAGCCCGAGTGAGGAGAGTCTAACCCTGGTCCAGCCCCAGCCTGACCACTGGTCCAAGCCTCCCAAGCCATCTAAGTCTTGATCCAGCCACTCGAAGCAACCCTTGCGACACCTCCGTCCACCAGCTACTCATTTTCCAGCATCACTCATTTGCATCTAGCATAAGTGCAACATTTACTTTTCTTCCAACCCCCTGCTTCACTACAAGCACCTTGATTACTCAACACACATGCATATGTCTTTATATTAAGCACCTGTCAGTTCAGCGTATGCTCTGGGCTTGCCCGTTGTTGGAACCTGCCCATCAGAAACTCTTACTGTTCAGGACCTGCATTCACGCTTCACCATAAAACACCTTGATCCTTCAAGCACACTGCATACGTCTTACATTAAGCACCTGTCAGTTCGAGCGTACTGCTCTGGGCTTGCCCGTTGTTGGAACCTGCCCATCAGAAACTCTTACTGTTCAGACCCGCATTCATGCATCATGTCATCCATGAGAATATACGAGGATTAAATTAGACTTTCAAGTATTCGATCGATTCTGTGAAGTAGAGACCGTACTTCGGTACGGGCAGTGTGTGGGGTGCTTAACCTCTTCCCACCCTGTAACCGTGATCCCTTACCTTGAATCTCTGACCGCAGATCAATAGGAGTCATTTTAAAGGAAGGAATCTTCGGATTCCCTTCTCTAACGTTTCTACGGGGTCTAGCCGACTGTAGATTCGAAGTAACTGGCTAGTGGCGACTCTGGTCTTATATAAATTCACTTAAACACATCCAGCTTCACACGACAACCAAACGAAGCCCTCGAGAACGAGGCAAGCCAGTGGACAAACGGCGATTTCGCACTCACGCACTCTTTCTTCTTCTTCTTCTTCCGAAAGGAAAGGGAGAACGACGTCGTGTGGGAGCGCCGGGGAAAAATCGCGAGGGTCCACAGAATGGCGACTCCCTGGGGATAACTAGTCCCTTACTAGTAGTGATCCGACTTGAAAAACAGAATCCTTTCATATACTTGAAAGTGCATTAGTCCTCATACAATCTCATCTGATAGCAGTCTACCCAAAACCCAAAAAAAAAAAAATAGAAAACCCTAAAACCCAAAAAAAAGGTAGGCATACTTCCCAACATTACTCTTCAAACCAAATCACCCTACCACGTCCAGTACAAACCGACATGGCTCTCCCATTCCCTGCCCTCGAATACTTGAGGCTTTCCTCTCCACAGTTAAAACTTGAGAGAATCCATGTCAATTCCTGGCATCCAAGAGCTACAGCAAGTATGAAGGCATGCAGGAAATGACTTCTTCGATTCACACAAGCCCAGGTTTCAGCAGCCAGCAATCAAGCTGGTCCAGTTCAAAAACATCAAAACAACCATCGAAGGTACTCCCGGCCTCCAGTTCATCCCAACCACAACCGCCAAGATCACTCAGGACTTTCGATACCCTCCTAACAGGGGCCTTCAATCAGAACAACCCTCAACCTCAAGGCATTTCTTTCCAGTATCCTCTTGCGAATGAGAGCCATTTTCAGTCACATCCCACAACCAGAACTCCGAGCCAATTCCCAACATCCTCTTCCTAATGAGAGTCCAAACCAATTTCAATATTCTCCTGTGACTGGGATTTCTTTGCAGTCTCCTTTCTCAGCTCCAGTCCAACAAAGTCCCTATATATGAGAGTAATTACCAGGCCCAACCTCCTTCAAGCAGGAATCATAGGAGCATCAATGACACAATTATTATGAAAGGGGGCCATCTCAGTCCTGGCAAGGGGCAAGATCTCCCTCATCTGGTCCATCTGAAATCGAAACAACTCCGAGAGCAGATGCAAGAGATGAAGAGAAAGTTGCAGAAGCAGCAAGGGGTGGATCTTCCATCCACTAAGTTCAGGGACCCTCTGTCCCTTTCCAGATGCAATGGTACCTCAAGGCTTTCAGGTACCAAAATTTAAAAGATATGATGGGACAGGGTGTCCTGTAGACCACTTACGAGCTTCTCTGTGGGAGCTTAATGCTGTGGCGGGCAATGATGGAGCACTCATTCCGCTTGTTTCAAAAATCTCTGAAAGACGATGCCCTGGATTGGTACACATCATTGGACTGTCATCGCATCAGGACTTGGAAGCAGCTCTCCCAGGCTTTCGTCAACAGGTTCGCATACAATCTTAACATGGCACCCAGGAGAGCGGACCTCGCAGCTCTTAGGCAAAGAAGTGATGAAAACATTGTCAGCTTACGTTGGACGATGGCGGGCCATGGCCGCTAGAATGAAGACTCCATCGATGACGAGGAGCAAATCTCCATGATCGTCCACTCGGCAAATCCAAGTATCTCTGGATACCTTGTCTCACATCCATATGCGAACTTCAGCCAACTCATCTGCGCCGGGGAACAAGTCGAAGCCGGAATAAGGGCTGGGATGATCTCCCCTTGGTGGCCTCAGCAGGCCTCTCCAGTACAAACCGATAGTGGAAGGTGAGCCTACCGGATACGAGAGCGATAATGGTAGTGTTCCCATCTCCCATCCAATGGAAGAGGATGATCTTGTCGCCTCTACCGAAGGGCACCATTCCTCCCTCAGCATGGACACAACCGCAGCAAACAACAACAGTCAAGATGGAACTCACAATTCCCCAATCAAGGTTGGAAGGGGCACCCCTAACTAGTCCAGTTTCAGAACCCCTCATCCTGCAAGGGGCATCTCCAGTTGATCCAGTCTCTGCAATGCAAGGGGCACCTCCTGCCTATCCAGATTTCATCAACCAAGAAGAGCATCCTCTCCAGTTTATCTGGGCCATCGACTCTAGTTCAGAGTTCGAACCTCTCATCCTGCAAGGGGCACCCTCAACTATTTCGATCCCAGAGCCCATCATCATGCAAGGGGCACCTTCAGTTGATTCATTCTTCGCACCCATTTCTAACCATGGGCACATTTCGCCCATCTCAGTTAACCAAGGGGACAATCTCCCTAACGCAGCATCAGCAAACCAGGGGCACAACCTGCCCGTCTCAGCAATAGTCAGCCAGGGGCACAACTTGCCCATTTCTCCAGCAAACAACCAGGGGCACAACTTGCCCACCGCACCTGTCTATTCGGCTTTTACTTCAGCCATCGTCCTCCAAGAAGAAGACCCTTCCTCGGACAGCATGCCACATGCCCTAGCAGAATTAGGGCCCAGCTTCAATTATGTGGCCACTATCGAGGAGGTCGAAGGAGAGATTGATGTCCAGGTTCGGATCAATCCAAAAACATCAACCATCACTCTTCAGGTCTTAGACATCTCAGCTTCATTACATCTCCTTTCCGATCGGACCTGGTTTCACAGAATCGGTGCCATCTCTTCAAATCTTCACCAAAGGGTCAAGCACATCTTCGGAGATAGGGCGATCACCATCATTACCGATCCCGGACAATTTCCCATGGTAGAAGCATCCAACCTCCGAGAGCCTACCATCCCAGCCATGGACGTACAACGCTCCAATGGGGAGGTCTCATACCATCACAATGCAAATTACTTCCCTCGCGCATGTCCCATCGGATCGAACTACGTCTTCCTTTCTGTCGAGTGTCAAACCTTCTACTATCAGCTCGAATATCAAGACTCGACCCGAATCATGGGAGTTCAAGAGAATGTGGATAGAGAAAGACTGCGATATCAGCCTACTCAGATTAGGCACAGAAATTTCAGAAGAAGACGGGGTCATCAAGAAGAAGGGAACCTCTGCATCATCACACCAATCCAGTTCATCAATACAGGGATTATCTATCCTGATGATGGGCTGAATTCCACCTTCGATGATCAAGCGAACAGATTGAGTCTGATAGAGTTGCCCAAAGAAGACTCAAGCAAGGGGCAGAAATTTCCCCCGATTGACTGGACTACCGTCCTGGTCATACCTCAGCCGGATGAACCTGAAGAGCAGCAGTTCATCGGGGACGAACCAGGAGAAATCACATCTGACACCGACTCGGAGCCCAATTTCAGATCTGCCATGATGTTTGGGTGCAACAATGAGGTTTGGCCTACTGATCCTTTTGGCCCTGCCTCCTGAGGGAAGGAGTGCAGGGCAGAAGTAAGTAACAGGTTTATAGTCCCCATGACGGCCAATAAAAGCCGACAGTGCTCGGCTCCCCGAGCTGAATCAGGCAACACCTGGTTCACATCACCGTCTTGCTCGGGTCTTTACAAAAAAAATTTCAAAAAATAAAAAATCAGAAGATTCAAAAACCCAAAACACCAAATATTTCAAAAAAAAAAATTTCAAAATTTCAGAAAGTCCAAAAAGTTCAAAAAATCCAGATATTCACAAAATTCCAAAAAACCAGAAAATCTTTGAAAGCAAATTTTTTTTTTTAAGAAATCTTTTTCAATAAAAGTGTCAAGTCTTTCTGTCAAAGCACTTGAGTATGAAGCTGACTCATAAGATTTCGATCTAGGGTTGGACTTCAAACTCAAAGGTCTGGATAAAGCCAAATGATGTGGAAAATGATGAGCTGACTCCCAAACTTAGAGGGTCTCCTCGAAAGTTCGAACCAAAAGCCGATGTCATCTCAAAAATTTTCAAAATTATAAACCTAGGATCTCCTGAGACCCATAAGGAAGTGTGCATTGAGAATCCTTGTCCCTGAAAAATAAGCAGAGAATGATCGAATTTTTGAAGTCATGACTTCTCAATCTTTGCGTCCTATGAAGACTTATCGATCAAAAACTCATCAAGCCTATCAAGAAGATGCTGCCAAGATTATGCTTGCATTCCATGCTGGATTATGCGACCAGACGAATGATCAGAGAAATCTCGCAGCTCAATGAAGACAAGATTGTGGCCAATATGTCAGCAAATACTTCAAGTGTCAGCAGCATGCACATCGAATCCATATGTGTGCTTCAACCTGACAATGCTCCAGCTATTCCCTATACGAGGTATCTACATCAGCAGAAGGATCGACTCGGCATCATCTAGCGGTCATACGCATATACTTGGGGCAGTCGATTACAGCACAAAGTGGATGAAGGTAACGTTCTGCTCTCGCACGATAATTCTCATGGAGAATGACATCATCAATTGTTAAGGGTTCCCACATGCTATCAACATTGGCAATGGGACATCCTTCGGAATCTAAGGACGAAGGGGTTCCTCGAGAAGCTTAAAATCAGAAGACAAACCTACGAGTTCGAGTCAAAATCATGTCACCGTGAGTGCTGATGAAGAATGAAGCCGAAGAAAGAAAAGTCATATCAGGTTTACAACAAGCACCGTTACATCTATCAAACTCAAAGGGACAAGGCCCAAGGATCAGAAAAGTTCTTCCAAGAAGCACCCTCAGGCTTACCAACATGAGAGGGGTGGATCTTCCTGAGCTAATCAACGCCGATAACGTGAAAATCTCTCACAGGTAAGCCAATCTAACCTTATCAAGAGTTACATTAGTAGAGCTGAAGTCAAGAGGTCAAGGCTTAGACCTCTGAGAATCCATTCCGTCCATCAACAAGTGTTTCAATAAGGGGATTCAAAAAGAGAAAAATACAAAAAAAAAAGGGATTCAAAAGGAAAAGACAGACAAAAAAAAAAGAGAGAAAAGAATACAAAAGAAAAAGAAAAAAAAAGAAGAAGAAAAGAGAAAGAAAAAGGGAAGCCGAAGCAAGGTACCCAAGAAAAAATCAACCCAAGGAGAAACACAGTTATCCATCCATCCACCTCAGAAGGGTCTGTAGCTAAGGCCGACAGCTCTGCCATTGTAACTTAGGTTAAGGACCGAAAGGTTACCATCGGCCGGCAACGACGGATTCCTGACCTCTGGTCGCCGCAGTTATCCAAAAAAAAAAGAAAAAAAAAAGAGAAGAGATGTGTGCCTAAACAAAGAGGGCGGAGTGAAAACCCGAAAGGGCGCTCCGAGTAAAAACAGTGGGCACACAGCGGACTTGGTGAAAACCCGAAAGGGCGCCGAGGGTAAAAACAGCATAGCTGCCAAGGGGCAGGCAAGATCAAATACCCGGGACGTGGTGAAAACCTGAAAGGGCGCCACGGGCAAAAATGACGGGCAAGCCGGACGCAGCGAAAACCCGAAAGGGCGTTGCGGGTAATAATGGCTAAGAAAAAAGAAAAGAAAAAAAAAAGCAGGTACACGAGAGATCCAAGCGACATGAAGATTCAATGGAAGCAAGGATGGCGGCTATGAGTCGAGAATTCTTTCAAGATCTGCCCAAATTCTAGGAGCAGGATACCATTGCGCACTATCTTAAGGGGACCAAGACCCTTGGTGAATAATTAAGAAAATCGAGTATGACATCAGGCTGAGTCAAATATTCTGATTCCTACGTCTAAAAGCACATGTCCAAATCACGCACAGACAGATAAGCACTTGACACAAATTTTTTACTTCATGATTTACATATATGTTCCAAAAAAAAAAAAAATCTTACAGGGCTTTCAAAATAAACATCCCCCAGCCAATTCACAGAATGCTTCGTACAAGCGTCTTTCTCCCGATCATTCCTCCCAGAAGGTAAGTATCTCTCTTCCTGCTTTAATGCTTTAATCCTTTTGCTAAAGTATTTTCTCTCCTCACAGGTACCAGAAAGCAATCTAAGATCAGCCCATCAATATCCATCATGGCCCCGTCTCCATCATCAATCACACGATCCATGCGGCCCACACTCCAAGGATGCATAGCCTCACCTATGTCCCATCTCCCCATGTCATCCATACCATCCAAAATTCCATCATCCAAAGACCCATCCAAATCTGAAATTCCAGCCATCCCACCATTAATGGAGTCATTAAAAGCTCCATCAACCGCCAAGCTTGAGCTTCCATCAATGCTCCCTCGTAAAGCCCCATCTACCCCATCTACCCCATCTACTAAAGGCATCCCCCATCCATTAAAGCTCAAAAGAAAATCTGGAATGTGGGACCCACCATGGACAGCCCCCACAGCCCCTAGCCTATATCACCACTATCCATTGCTTGGGAAAGGACAAAGTGAGAAGAAAACAAAAAAGAAGAAACGTAAAGACAAAAGAAGGATTTATGGTTAGATTGAAACCTCGTATGCACCGAATCAAGAAGACAGGGACAATGGATTGCCGAGAATGTCCGAATACGAGACAGCCCAGACCGCAGAAGAGGCAAGGTTCGGGCGGCCTGCTGTGGGCCGCCCGTACGGACGCGGTTCCTCTCTCTCCGCGGGATTGGCTCCAAGGTTCTTGGTAGGTGAGACTGACAGTCCACGTCAGCAGATGGCACTCCATGGGCCGCCCAAGGCTCCGGTCCACTCCAGATTTCGATTGAGGCTGATCAAGATCATATACAAGGTGCCCCACCAGTCCAATCATGAAGTAATGCAGCCAGAACATGGCTGATCAAGTCAAAGAGAAGGAAAGGTGATCAAGTGGGGGCCACAAGCAATCCAAGTCATTCAAAGACTACATCGCCATGATCTAAACCATTGAAGAACCTGCATGAGCCATTAAACAACAAGATCAAAGGGCTGATCATCAAAAGAAGGGCCAGAATCCAAGATCTAATCATCAAGTGGGCCCACAAAGCCAAGTCAAGCGATCTGAGACATTCAAGCCATCATCCACACCATGAGAAGCCTTCTTACCCTCACAAATCATCAAAAGAGGTGCCCCAAAGTAAAGCCAAGATCGCAAGTGGGCCCATAGGGCCGAATCTATCAATCTGAACCATTCAAGGGCTAAATCATCAGGATCCAAACCATTAGAAGGCTTACACAAGTCAGAAAGCAGCAAGATCAAAGGCATGATCATCAAGAGAGAAGGCCAGAATCCAAGATCCGATCATCAAATGGCCCGCAGGGCCAAATCAAGCAATTCTGACCACTCAAATCACAGTCAGCCCCGTCAGAAGCCAAAAAAAGCAAGGTAAGTATGCCCAACCCCAAAAACGGGTCCGAAGACCTTAAACTACGTCGGGATTCACATCCCGAGAGATTTTCAATAAAAGCCGGTATTGGTCTTGATTGATCAAATCAAGAGCCGACGACACCGGGTACTTTCAAAAACCACAAAAAATATATTTATGCATTTCCAACACTTATTTGTACACAGTTTTGGGTCTGAAGACCTTAAACTACATCGGGATCAACGTCCCGAGAGATTTTTAATAAAAACCAGCATCGATCCCAGCCTTTCGGGCCAAGATCTGATGATCTGGATCATTTCGAAAAACAAAAAAATATGTTTGCCCCCTCTTGTACATGTTTTGGGTCCGAAGACCTTAAACTACGTCGGGATCGACATCCCGAGAGATTTTCAATAAAAGCCGGCGTCGGTCTTGTTTGCTCACATCAAGATCAATGATTCCGGACATTTTCAAAAATCATAAAAATATATTACCAGCCCCGCTTTTAAAGTTTTGGTCCGAAGACCTTAAACTACGTCGGGATCGACATCCCGAGAGATTTTCAATAAAAACCGGCATCAGTCTGGATTGTCCATCCGCTGACACCGGACATTTTTCCAAAAACAAAAAAAAAACATGTTTGCCCCTCTTTTGTACAGTTTCATGGTCCGAAGACCTTAAACTACACTGGGATTAATTTCTCGGGGGACCTTTCTCACTTTCAACTAAAAACCGGCATCGGCCTCGACCGTTGAAATCAAGGTCTGATAACCCGGATCATTTCGAAAATACTAAAAATATTTTAAAGCTTTCCATAAAAACCAGTGTCAATCTCGATTACCCGAGTTGAAGTCTGGAACCTTTTCAAAACAAAAAAAATATAGATACAATATAAAAAAGAAAAATGATTCACCAAAAATTTCAAACTGCACAAATTCATCCCCAGTGGTCCGAAGACCTTAAACTACAATGGGATTAACTTCTCGGGGGCTTTCTTTCCTAACCTGTTCCAGGCATGGCTGATAATTGATCGTACGGGTGTCTAGAATCTCTTAAACAGGTAAGGGCTGTGGCGGGCAGAACTCCGCAATCCTGTTCGTGTTGAACGCACCGTGATAGACAACCTTGATTTGGAAGTCGCTGTTGAAGCTGACGGATGTTCCCTGTTCCTAGAACTCATGAAGGGGATTAAGGCTGTTGGGAGGTGGAGCTCACCCTCACGGAATTGTGAGCAACGTAAGACCCCAAACTGGATTGACTAAGGGAGATGTGAGGATGTGGCTCATTTTGTGGCCGAAGGAGTCCGTCGGACGATACGTGGTCTATGTGCATTGCACATGAGGAACAGGCAACTTTGTGGGTGTGTTGACTGAAAACCCTCAAAATCTCCTCATCCGAAGATGTAAAACTACGGCACTTAACTGTGTGAGACTCGTCTTGCTCGCTGACGTAAAATGGATCGGGTGCCTTACTAGCAGTAGAAGCTGGAAGTGGATGGAAATTCCACACTTTTCCCTGCATTTCAGAAAAATCACAAAATACAAAAAAAAAACATTGCAAAATCACCTCTTCAAAAATCACAAAAATATTTTCCTTGCTTTCAATCAAAATATTGTCAAAAATCACAAAAATATTTCCCTTGCTTTCAATCAAAATATTGTCAAAAAATCACAAAAAATATTTCCCTTGCTTTCAAATCAAATATTTTCGAAAATCACAAAAAATATTTCCTGTGTTTTCAATAACCAATCTCTATCCTGATCACTCAGGTAAAGATTCGGACCACATATTTACAAAAAATCACAAAAATTAGCATCCCCAGCACTACAATTCAGGAGTCTTGAACTCCGCTCACTTCACAGTATGGGATGACGGATCCAATCGCCCGCAAATTGGAATCTTGACCAAAACGGGCAACTAAACACCATCTCAATCACATGTATGCCCAGAAGAACATCTTGAAGTCGAATGATATCCTCGTACATTCTCATTAGCAAAGAAACAGCATCTTGGGACGATGGACCTGATCGACCACGGGTCGGGATCTTGACCAGCCCGCTGTCCAAACCTCCGTATCAAAAAGAAAAATCCCCAAGGGAGTACAACCCTGCAAGCAATAAGCTCAAAATTCTCTGCATCTCCAGCAAAAGCAAAATCATCAAACCAGAAGAGAATGAGCCAAGCCATGCATTCATCATGCATCTCCATGCATCAGCATCCATTGCATCAATCATCATGTTTACCTGCTTTCAAAATAAAAGCCGGTTAGCCAAAGACCCCACAGGCATCCCTAGTGGAGGCACATGCAAACCAGATTTTCATTTCAAAAAGACAAAAAATATTTCTATTTGCAAATAAAAAACCCACGGAGTATCACTCCCCAGAGTGGGTATCTTTTCAAAACCCAAAAATATTTTCTCAGTAGAGGGTTCTGCCTCCAACACACCAGGAGATCTTCCATATCTCTGGGTAGGAGCCAACGCAAAAATCAAATAAGATCCAATGTCTCGCAGTTTCCCCGGAGATCATCGGATCCAATGCACTCAAAGTGTGGTCGAACTGAACTCCAGTGTCAGTGCGGTCGTACCACATGCCAAGATACAAAAAAGATGAAAGCCAAAAGGCTCGGTCACAGAAACCATTTGAACAGGTGGAAACGATGAATTGTAACCCAAGTATCAAAATCAGCAGATTGGGTGGAAAGAGTTCACCCGCACATACCTAGGCGTGGATGCCTGAAGTACCTTGACTCAGTCCAAGTCGGCGTAGTAGAATCCCGTAAGACTATCGGACGCAGGGCGTCTAACCACTTTGACAGTCAAGCGAAACAAGTACTCCTGGAGTGATCTGGGAAAACATCAAACATCACACAATCAGTCTCAGGGTCAGCATCCTCGTAAGACTGTCGACGCAGAGGCTCTGCTGTACCTTTCCGGTGTTAGTACCGATCGGGAATGGAAGGGTTGCGATTGGGTACCCAGGTTGCAGCAAACTGCAGGGACAATCGCAACGTTTTCTCCAAACTCTCGCGGTATGTGCGAGTTATCAATTTCCAGACAATCAACTGACTCAGATACAAAGGAAAGCATAGATTCCAGACCACAATCAAGGAAAGAATGAATTGCAAACCAAGCATCAAAACCAGCAGACCGGGTGGAAAAGCCCACCCGCACATACCTAGGCGTGGATGCCTGAAGTACCTTGACTGAGTCCAAGTCGGCGTAGTAGAATCCCGTAAGACTATCGGACGCAGGGCGTCTAACCACTTTGACAGTCAAGCGAAACAAGTACTCCTGGAGTGATCTGGGAAAACATCAAACATACAATCAATCACAGGGTCAGTAACCTCGTAAGACTGTCGACGCAGAGGCTCTGCTGTACCTTTTCGATGTTAGTACCGATCGGGAATGGAAGGGTTGCAATTGGGTACCCAGGTTGCAGCAAACTGCAGGGACAATCGCAACGTTTTCTCCAAACTCTCGCGGTATGTGCGAGTGAGCGATCTCCAAACGATCAACTGGCACAGATGCAAAAGCAAGCAAAGATTTCAGACCATGATCTATGAATGACCGGGTCAGAAGTGGGGTGTCCACTCGCTTTGGCATTCGGTTGCATGCAACCTCTGCCAAAGAGGGGCATCTGTAGACACCCCACCTTCGGCTACACTGTTGGTAGAGATAGCTGGTTGAATGGAGGACCATACCCCCAAATCCCAAGTCCAAACTCAGCCAAACTCACCCTTGTAAGCCCCATTCCATAGCCCAGTTCAAGCCTGAACCCAGTCAACCCAGTCCTAAAAACCACCCTGAAAAACCCCCCATAAAAAAGGCCAGTCAAAAAAATCTCAAAAAAGTCAAACTCACTGAGTCAACCCGCTGAGTCAACCCGCTGAGTTAACCCGCTGAGTCAACCCGTCGAGTCAACCCGTCGAGTCAAAACACCGAGTCAAACCGTCGAGTCAACCCGTCGAGTCAAACCACCGAGTCGACCCGCTGAGTCAACTCACTGAGTCGACCAGCGAGTCCAACAGCAGCCCCGAGGGAACGGCCGTACTCGCTGGAAACCGAGGAGCGGCCGTACGGGCGGCCCATGGCAGGCCGCCCGGACAAAATTACGACTTCTGCCACTCTCTGCTGCTATAAATACCCCCCTCCCCTTCTCATTTCAACAAGCCATTCGAGTCCATTTCAGCCCGAGAGCTCTGAGTCCATCTCTCCACCCTTTAGCCCATTTTTCCACCAAGGAGAGCCCGAGTGAGGAGAGTCTAACCCTGGTCCAGCCCAGCCTGACCACTGGTCCAAGCCTCCCAAGCCATCTAAGTCTTGATCCAGCCACTCGAAGCCAACCCTTGCGACACCTCCGTCCACCCAGCTACTCATTTTCCAGCATCATCTCATTTGCATCTAGCATAAGTGCAACATTTACTTTTCTTCCAACCCCCCTGCTTCACTACAAGCACCTTGATTGCTCAAACACACATGCATATGTCTTTATATTAAGCACCTGTCAGTTCGAGCGTATGCTCTGGGCTTGCCCGTTGTTGGAACCTGCCCATCAGAGACTCTTACTGTTCAGACCTGCATTCATGCTTCACCATAAAACACCTTGATCATTCAAGCACACTGCATACGTCTTACATTAAGCACCTGTCAGTTCGAGCGTACGCTCTGGGCTTGCCCGTTGTTGGAACCTGCCCATCAGAAACTCTTACTGTTCAGACCCGCATTCATGCATCATGTCATCCATGAGAATATACGAGGATTAAATTAGACTTTCAAGTATTCGATCGATCCTGTGAAGTAGAGACCGTACTTCGGTACGGGCAGTGTGTGGGGTGCTTAACCTCTTCCCACCCTGTAACCGTGATCCCTTACGTTGAATCTCTGGCCGCAGATCAACAGGAGTCATTTTAGAGGAAGGAATCTTCGGATTCCCTTCTCTAACGTTTCTACAGGGTCTAGCCGACTGTAGATTCGAAGTAATTGGCTAGTGGCGACTCTGGTCTTATATAAACACACTTAAACACATCCAGCTCAATACGACAACCAAACGAAGCCCTCGAGAACGAGGCAAGCCAGTGGCACAAACGGCGATTTCGCACTCACGCATCCTCATCTCCTTCTTTTCCAAAAGGAAAGGGAAGGGAGAACAACGTCGTGTGGGAGCGCGGAGAAATCGGCGAGGGTCCACAGAATGGCGACTCCACTGGGGATCATAAGCTCCAATCCTTTCTCTGATTTGCAATGATTTGGGTAAAGAGATACGAAAATTCTAACTCACCAACGATCTCAACAATGTGTTGAGACGATTGTCGGTGACACAAGACGACAATGAAGGTCAAGCTAAGAGATAGGATCATAAGCTCCAATCCTTGCTTCAACCCAAGCACTCCAAAATTCACTTCCTTCGAATAACCTAACTCTCAACTCTCTCTCAATAGCAAGGGGGTGAATTTTTGTGTTGGAGAGAAATGCCTCAACACCTTCTATTTATAAGTCTAGAATAACCTGGATGGCCCTACCTTCTATCACCTCAAGAAACTAGCCCATAGGATGACTAATTGTTTCGTATGGCCCATCAGGTCCCTCATGAGCCCAACTAAACCAGTCATAAGTTCAGTCATCATGATATCTATCATAGGCCAAACTATCTCGTACATCAGGCACGACGATCAATCAACACCGCATGATACGCAATCAATGATCACCGATCCTAGATCGGTGAAGCGGCTTTAGGGAATCACGTATGGATTTATTTAGAATAGGGGGCCCAAAGCCCACGACATTTCAATGCTTCAGATTTAACCACTTGAAAAATGTTTAAAAGGACATACATAAGTTACCTATGTAACTTGCACATCTCATGTGCCTCCACTCGAAGCCCAAGTTGAGCGGTCCGGCCCATCGCCTTGGCCCAACGTCCTCGTGGGTCGTCAAGCCTGCCAAGGCGGAGGACCACGCTTAACCTCACGACATAAGATGATTCTTCAAGAACCTCGCAGACGATTAGGATACTTAGGGTCCCACCGGGTATTAGTGGAAATCGGTAACAGATGGGTAGGGTAATACAGGCCTAGCCGTGCTAATCTCGACGTTTGATGCCTATGTGGTTAGTGGAAAAACCACACATGGGTTTGGAAGGGGACAAAACTATGCATACGACTTTTATGACGTCACTGCACGAGCACGTGCTCGGGTTTTCTGGTAAGTGAATTTTCAGGACGTTACAGTTCCTCAGGCCAGGGAGTCATCCGTACCTGCTCAAGCTGCTCAGGGGTTTGGCAAGCGCCCTTCTGGTCCTTCTACAGTTAGACACTTGTTCGTCCAAGGGGTCACGACTTCTAGCAGGGTCAAATGTTATCCAGTCCCGGACCACTTATGACATCTCTATCGGTTCACGATCAAGCAAATCGGGGGCGAGCATCTCGAACCGACCAGGATGCTTCCCCAGAGGATAGCGTTACTCGTGTGGGAGTGCTAACTATCCAGGTAATCGGAACATGCCGGTCAACCTTGATGAAGAATTTCTCTAAGTCTTCACATTTTCCTAACTTTTTCCACTCTCTCCTCTTCCCTTTTTTTTTATTAGGCCTTGAATGTGAACCTCAACGCCCGGAGGGATATCTTTGAGGCTAGGCGGATCATGATCGAGAGAGATCAATGGATCGCTGGCTTAGAAGAGGAAGCGAATAAAGCACTGGAGAGAGCAAGTATCGCTGAAGCCTCCTCTTGCGGGAAAACCAGGGTCATCAAAGTGTTGGAGGCGAAGAAGGAGCTGGAGGCAGATGTGGAGCGGCTGACGATATTCGCTAAAGACTTTCGAGCTCGTGCTGAGAAGTCGGAGGCCGAGAACCTTTAACTGGAGAAAGAAGAGGAAATCAAGGAGAAAACCTCTTTAGAGGTGAAAGTGGACAGTCTTCAAACAGAGAAGGCTGGACTCGAGAGGAATCTTCAGATAAAGGAAGTTGAGTTTGAAGAAAAACTCTGAGGTGAAGGGGAGAGAGTTGTGGACGCCTTCGAATCCTCAACATTGGGTCCGACTGTACAATTCTGCTCGGAGTCGAGCACTCAAGACCTTCACCCGAATGTTTCCTGCGCTTGACTTATCTAAGTTTGATGACATCGAGGCAGATATTTTTGCAAAGGAGAGTGCAGCTGAGGCGGAGGAGGAGACGGCCATCATGATTGAAGCCCCAGACATCGAGGAGGTTATGAAGCCCGACCCTTCAATTGTTAGGCCCTCTGAACCAGCTGCACCAGCTGGAAGTATCGAGCCCCCACCCGCCATCGATTATGTAATTCTAAAGTAGCCATTGTCGCTTCTCTATTATCTTTTTTTATCCCTGTCTGTACTGCCTTTATAACATTTCGAAATATAGAGAACTCTTCTAGTGGATTATGCATTTCGTATTCAGTCAGTTCGTCCAAGCAAATTGTGCTTGGTTGGGGGATGCCATTGTTGGCTTTTTCCTCCTTTAAACAACTTATGTTGTCAACCAAGTCTTTGACTTTTACCCTTTTTAAGGGCAAAGGGTTCAGTAGGGAAATGTCATGCATTTTCCTTAGGGCCTCGTATCCTCTAGGAATAAGGGCAACTGAACATAATATATTTTTATTAGCAAAGAATTGTTTAAGAAAATGGAATATAATCCTCTATTATTTACTTCGATTAAGTGTGAAAACACCTACTACATATTTATTGACAGCTTACTGGTAATACCTCCGTAAATTTATCGCATTTCATAGTCGTCGGATGACTTGTCCTTTCATATTTTCGAGGTAGCAAGTCCCGGGCCGGACAATTCTCGCAATCTTATACGGTCCCTCCCATTTAGGCCTGAAGGCCCGAGGGCCCGGGTCCCTAGTGTTTAGAATAACTCTCCTGAGCACGAGATCTCCAATGCAAAATGGTTTATCCTTTACTCGAGAATTATAATACCAAGCCATCCTTTGCTGATAAGCCGCGAGACAAAGTTGTGCTTGATTTCAACGCTCCTCAAGCACATCGAGTTGGAAATTCATATCTTCCTTATTCTTCTCTAGATAGAAATGCTCGGTTCGAAACAAAGGCATTCCAATTTCTACTGGGACGACAGCCTCGACACCAAAAGCGAGAGAGAATGGGGCCTCTCCTTTGGAGGTCCGATCAATTGTTCGATACGCCCATAGAACTTCAGGTAACATTTCAGGCCAGACGCCTTTTTGTTTCTTAAACTTTGTCTTCAAGTGATGCTTGATGTTCTTGTTTACGGCCTCTACCTGCCCATTTGCCTGGGGGTGATATGACGTAGTTAGGACATGTTAGATCTTCCACTCTTCACAGAACTCCTTGAATATCGTATTGTTAAACTGTTTCCCATTATCCATGATAATTGTATGGGGAATTCCAAATCAACAAACAATAGACTTCTAGATAAACTTGGTGATCTGTTTTTCTATGATTATTGCCAGTGGTTCAACCTTCACCCACTTGGTGAAATAATCCACTACAGCAATAGCAAATTGCACCTGCCCCTTCCCTTTAGGTAAAGGGTCGATGATGTCAATACTCCACTGAGCGAATGAACAAGGCCCTGCCATGGGGGTGAGACTTGTGGGGGGCCGATGCAAAATTTCTGTGGAATGTTGACACCTATCACAATTTCTCGAGAACTGGATAGCGTCAGCCTTCATTGTGGGCCAATAATATCCTTGTCTGATTGCCTTGTAAGCCATTGATCGACCTCCCAAATGGTTACCGTACACTCCTTTTTGAATTTCTCTTAAGACATAGTCAGCCTCGATGGGGTGCAATGAGGTAAAGAATACCCTCTTTTATACAAGCTTTCGTCATTTAATTTTAGACTCTGAGCTTCCTTCTTGTCGTTGGGAAGTCGC
Organism: Liriodendron chinense; assembly: GCA_003013855.2. NCBI lineage: Eukaryota > Viridiplantae > Streptophyta > Magnoliopsida > Magnoliales > Magnoliaceae > Liriodendron > Liriodendron chinense. Next base: position 32,192 of record PVNU02001854.1, read on the forward strand.
CGGTCTGGAGATATTGAACAATAGGATCTATCCAGCACGAACTCTGGTGGATCGGGAATGTTTCTGCAACCTTGTTGGCAGTAATGCTGGGCTCAGGAAAATGCTTGATGGGAATAGTGCGAGCAAGATCGCCCATCGGATGTAAAGCCGAGTCTAGCCAGAGAATTAGCCATTTTGTTACTTTCTATGGGGATCTGGATGAGCTCGTACCTTTGGAATTCTTTTAGCAAATTGAGGGACAGGGCTCGGTAGGCTGCAATTTTCTCATCTATAGCTTCAAACTCATCGGTAATTTGGTTAACTACGAGTTGAGAGTCGCTGTGTACTTTTAGATTGAGAACCCCCATTGCTCTGGACAAACGGAGTCCCACCAAAAGAGCTTCATATTTAGCTTCATTATTGAAGCCTGAGAAACCAAAATGAAGCTCATATTCAAACTTGGAATCGTTCGGGGCAATTAGAATTAATCCATCCCCACTGCCTTGGGAACAGGCAGAGCCGTCTACAAATAGGGACCACATTGGTGGCTCCGAAGGAGGTGAGTGTTCTGAGCACGACGAGGAATTTGAGGTCGATAGGGGCTCTGTCAACGGCTGTGACATAGAGTATGTGAATTCTGTTATGAAATCTGCAGCGGCTTGCCCTTTAATTGCAATTCGTGGGCAAAATTTTACATCATGTTCACTTAATTTGATGACCCATTTTGCCAATCTTCCAGAAGCCTCAGGTTTTTGTAAGACTTGCCTTGAGGGCTGATCCCTGGGGACCACTATGGTGTGTGCTTGGAAGTATGGCTGAAGCTTTCTTGTTGAGGTAATTAAGGCTAAGGCCAACTTCTCGATTTCTGAATACCTAGTCTCAACATCTACCACTGCACAGTTAGCATAATAAACCAGCTTTTGAATGTCGTTGTCATTTCTTATTAATGCAGCACTAACGGCTGTAGCAGACATGGCTAAGTACGGAATTAACTCCTCACTAGGAATAGGTTTTAATAGTACCAGAGGAGCTCCCATGTAATCCTTGAGTTGAAGAAATGCTTGCTCGCAGTTGTCTATCCACTGGAATGTCTGATGGGTTCCCTTCAGCAGCTTGAAGAATGGTAGGCACTTGTCAGACGCCCTTGAAATGAATCGATTGAGGGATGCGATATGTCCAGCCAATCGTTATATGTCTTTGATAGTCCTCGGAGATTTCATGTCGAGGGCCTGGACTTTCTCTAGGTTTGCTTCTATCCCACGTTGGGCCACCATGAATTTGAGAAACTTCCAAAAGGCTTCGTTAAAAGCACATTTTGTTGGGTTCAGTTTCATTTTATGCTGGCGCAAGATTTGAAACATTTTGCGGAGGTCAGACAAGTGGTCTTCTCCCTTGATGCTCTTGATGAGCATATCATCAATGTAAACCTCCATGCTCTTGCCAATCTGGTTGGCAAATGTTCACGAGCCTCTGGTACGTAGAGCTCGCATTTTTAAGGCCAAAAGGCATGACCATGTAGCAATATAGCCCCCTATCTGTGATGAATGACGTCTTCTCATGATCTAGTGGATGCATCAAGATCTGGTTGTAGCCAAAATGCACATCCATGAAGCTACGGAGAGCATATCCGGCTATGGCATCCACGAGTTGATTGATTCTAGGTGTAGGGAAATTGTCTTTGGGGCACGCCTTGTTCAGATCGATACAATCGTCGCACATGCGCCACTTGTCGTTGGCCTTCTTTACAAGAACTACATTTGCCACCCACTCTGGATAGTGGGCTTCTTCAATGAATCCAACTTTTAGGAGCTTGTCAACTTCTTTTGTCCCCTCTTGCCTTTCTTGGTTAAAGGAACGTCGCCTTTGCTGAACAGGTTTGAACTTTGGGTCCACTTTTAGACGATGGACCATCACATCTGGATCGATGCCCAGTATGTCCTCGTGGGACCATGTAAAGACATCTCGATGCTCTATCAAAAACTCTACGAAAAGTGAATCTGAGTGCTGATATCCAAAGCCGAGTCTATCTGCACTCACTTTGATGGGTCCTCGGTGGGTGCGCGTCTTCTGATATCTCCTTCTCTTGGGTCCAAGAGCGGTCTGTCTTCTTTGCTTAGGTGGTGGGGAAGTGCCTTCATCATCATTATTGGGGTGACATGCTTCGCCATCTCCTTAGCACCATCTCGTAGCACATTCGTGCTTATGCTTGATTTCCTCTGACCACTCCAACTCCAGTGGGAGTAGGGAACTTGAAACAAAGATAGTAAGGGGCAAGAACTGCCCTAAGGTCGGTCATAGATGGTCGACTTAAGATTGCATTATAGGTCGATTTACGATCTGCGACCAGAAAGTTCACCATGACGTTAATTTTGTTGGGGGACTCTCCGAAAATGATGGGAAGGTTGATGCTTCCTTCTGGCTCGATGACTTCCCCTCCGAATCTAACCAACAAAGTTTCAACGGGCTTAAGTTTGCTCCTTGGCAAGTTCATGGTGTCATACGCTGATGTGTATAGGATGTTCGCTGAACTTCCTATGTCCAACATTATCCTATGAGTCTTGTAATTGGAAATTCTCAGCGCTACTATGATCGAATCATCATAGGGAAATGGATTCCCTTTGCATCTTCTTCCGAAAAAGAAATGGTTTGGTGTTCCAGTCTGGGCTGCTTACCAAGTCTTGATGCTGAAAAGACTTGTTGAGGAGGTTCCTATGCTTTTTTAGTATGAGGCTTACGAGCATTGTTGGAATCTCCTCCTCCATCGGGACCACAAAAAATGGTGCGAATTTCTCCTATGAGTTTGGAAGGTTCAGAGTGAGCTTCATTTAGGTGGTCTTGCCTTAGCTGGGATCTTTCCTGCTGTGATTAGTCCTTCCGACAGGGAGATCTTTCACATTCCCTGAAAGTTTGATCCTTCCGATCAATGTATGCTCGGAAGTGCCCTGACGAAGCAATGTTTCGAATCGTCCGTGAGGGCCACCCAATCCGCAGTATTGTGGCCGTGGTCCTGATGAAATTCACAATACTTGCGTTTGTCCCTTTTGTTTGGATCCGTCCTTAGTTTGGGGTGCCACTTCGTACATTTTTTTTTTATATCTTTAATATGCATAAAGACCTTCTCCCTGGTAGCATTGAGGGGAGTGTATTCAGAATACCATCCTTCTGGAGGACCCCTTCGTGGTGACCAGTCGTGCTAATCATCTCTTTGCTTCTTCTTGTCAATTGAGGAAGTCTCCTTGGACTTCTTTTTCTTGTCACTGGGGCCTGCTTCCACTTCAAGTCTTGCCGTCACCCCCTCCTCTACATTTATATATTTTTTAGCTTTGGCCTACAACTCAACCATTGTCTTAGGAGTAGACTTGTCGAGGGCGAATCAGAACTCTTTGTTTCTAACTCCACTAAGAAGTGCAATTAGTCCAACTTCATCAGTGTAGCCTTTAGTTTGAACTGACTCAAATGTGAAGCAAACCATGAAGTCTTTCAAAGATTCATTTGGTCTCTGTTTTATTTTGGCCAGGTGTGCCGCTGGTTTCTTCATCTTCTTACTACTGAGGAACTGAGATACGAACAACGTGCATAACTCAGAAAATGAGCTGATAGAACGTGGCTTTAGATTACTATACTAAGTTGGGGCTGCTTCCTTAAGCGTAAGCGAAAATGCTCTACACATTATTGTTGGACTTACCCCTTCTAATTCCATTTAAGATATGAAAGTCTCAATATGTTCCACCAGGCCCCCGATTCCAATATAGTACAAAATGTTGATGGGAACTCGAAATTTCTCTAGTCGAGGGGCCTTCATAATTTCTTCAGTGAGTGGTGGATTTACTTGATCCACCATCACTTGTATTGACAAAGGTGCATTGGACTAGTAGCGCTGCTCCATATTTACAAATCTCTCTTTTAGCTTTCAAAAATCTTGCTCCCAAGTGGGCGTATTATGGCTGTTGGAAACTTCGACTGCTACCACTGCCTCTCCCTGATCCTTTCATTGTAGATTGTTGGCTTGGCCTTGATGTCTAGCATCAAGGGTGTGGAGTAACTCACCGGCCGGGAGATCGGTGACTGCCAGCCGGGCAGGCGCTTGAGGACGATGCTGGGGTTGAACTCTTGCTTGGCTAACAACGGGCCGACTTTGTCCGTGACGAGGGGAAGACTGGGCAAAATGCGGCGGTGGCTGAGGTTGTTGTTGATGTGGTTCGGGCATAAGGAACTGCTCCAATAGCCTAGCAATGCTCGTGAATTGAGTCAGCTCAGCGCGTATCTCGCGCACATTCTCTTCTACGGCCTGGATCTTATTCTCATCATTAACAAGCCTAGTGAGAGGAACCTCTTCCTCCTTGTGGATGGAAGTGCCCCCCCCCCCCCCCCCCCCCCCCCTCTCTTGTCGTTGTTGAGAGCCCGCCAAGCCAGATGCCCGAGTGGCGACAGATCCACCAACATGTGTTTTCTTCTTGGGAGGTGTTGAGGCGGCAAAGAACAAAGATGATGATAATGAGAATAATCACGTCATTCCCACAAACGGTACCAATCTATTAACGCCAAAAAATGGGTAACAGATGATTAGGATGAATCGACGGTAGATGTTTTCTTATACGATAGGCCTCTTAATGGACGATGTAAATCTGCAGCCATAAAGATAAGATGAGGGTCGCCGATCATTCCAGCTAAGGACCCTCTGATACTTAAGTCAGTAATTGCTCCTGCATAATCACATAATTATTGTATGTATCGTTCTGTATTGCGTACCTTCGAGCTTTATCGTAGGGTCCTTTTGTAGATGATTGATGTTCATAGGTCGTTCATAATCTACGACATCATATCCGTAGGTCCTGTTTTGGAATATGTATCTAGACGATATTATGTCCAGATGAGGCTTCCTAATTGGAAGAAATTAATCATGCGCTGGAGATAGACGTTAGAGATCCCGCATAGCTCAGGATTCAGAGTTATCTCGTTTTGATAGCTAATGGCCCTGCTTGGTATATTCCCAATGTACCGAGGCCTTGGGGTCAGCAGTCTTAGCTTCTCAGATGCAATAAGAATTCAGAAGACAAGCACATGTGGTCTGTCAATTGTCGAATTGTCAGAGGCGCTTAACTCTTGTAGATATCTAGAGGCTGTTGCTTTGGAGATTTACAATTGTACCAAGGAGATGTTCTCGGAATACTCAATGGACAGGTCCTCGGAGACATCCTTCGCTTGTTGACCTGGATGGTCATTTATTGAGAGAGTCAGAGCCGGGGGCTCGACCCTTTGTACTGAAGCATTACCGATGCTTGTGATTGATTGGCTTGGGTGGGCCACGGATATACGGTCATGAACCTTCCACATAAGCATTTGAGGACATATCTGGAATTACCCATAATAATGCTGAATCCTCATTTATGTTTGGTTGAAATGCACCAGAATCCAAATCTTCTATTTGGAAGCTTGTATTTGGATGACATTGGAATTATTAGGTATATTCACGGGACTTAAATTTGATTAACTAAATCGATTTTTATATTCAAAATTTGTGTGTGTGTGTGTGTGTGTGTGTGTGTGTGTGTGTGTGTGATATTTAATAAAATGATTGTAACAAGCCCCTTAAAATATATACTTAGGCCAAAAAAGAGGAAACTTTCCAACCTTAGGTGGGCCAAAAATGCAAGGACCACAAACAAGCAATTCATTTATGTTTTTTAACTGTCTATGTAGATGTCCAACATTTAGATGGTTCAGATCATTCTATTGATGTGATTTTAGTGTTGTAACTGATAATTGCATTGTTTTGGAATATTATAAGTGTGCCATATGTCCAGGGGATTAGTAGCCTAGAGACAGCTCTCTCACATGTGTCTCTCCTGCCCTTACAAAAAAAAAAAAAAAGAAGAAAAAAAGAAAACAAAAAAGGCATTTCTTTTGGATTAGGCCCGAGATTTCATAACCCAACAAAAGGTTTAGATTTGAAATGCGTCCAATTCTACTTATCTGCAACTTCAAGGCTGCCAAACACAAAAGCAGCCATTTGAATTTGAAATACACCGATTTACCACTAAATTCAAGATGCCAAACAGGGCGTAAATTTCGCCCTATCGGGAGTGCAGGCTGTGAGCAGGCTGTGACCTCGTCGGTGTGTTGACATGAGGAAGTTCTGTGGGCCCCATAATGATGTTTGTGTTATATCCAAACTATCCGTCCATTTGGCGAGATCATTTTAGGCCTTGAGCTCAAAAATGAGATAGATTCAAGCTCAAGTGGACCACACCACAGGAAAAAGCTAGGACCTTTTTTCCACGGACCCAATGGACGGGATGACCATATTGAGGAGATTTTTGGGGCGGGCATGGTCCATGCACTACAATAAATCAATTTTCTGGATGGCGAGAGCCATGCGCTAGACCGTCCGGCCCTGTAGGGCCTAGGCTAAAATGGGCAAATGAGGAATGGCCGGGCTGGAGTATCGAGACATGCGCGATGCTGCACACAAATATGTGATCTCCAGTCCGGCGCGCGGATTGGGTACTTCCCCGCCTGTCCCGAGCTTGTATGGGTTTTGGTCCATCCATCTTTCCATGTCATTTTCAGTTATGATCCCAAAAACGACACACATCTAAGGCTCAAGTAGACCACAAAATGGAGATTAATTATTACCGTTGAAAAACTTATGAAGGCAACTGAAGTTATGGATCATGCTGATATTTGTTGCTTTCCTTCATCCAAGTCTATTTTACCTTTTGAACAGGTTGGATGGTAAATTAACATTACGGTGGGCCTAGAAAGGTTTCAACAGTGGGCATCATTATCACTGCTTCTTCCTGTGGTGTTGCCCACTTGAACTCTGGATCTACCTCATTTTTTTCTCCTAACCTAAAATAACATGGAAAAATGGATGGACCGGGTGATAAAATACATACATTACAGTGGCCCTCATAGCCCCGGCCTGTCCCTAGCTCCGGACAGGCGGGGGAAGTACTCAATCCACGGCTCGACAAGGTCATAATTACCTTCTGTGCACCAATCGTCCCTTTTTAGGGCACATGAATTTCCTGTGCACTGGAATTTCATTGGGCCACATCTGTGCTGAAGTTAGCACAGCAATTAAAAAAAGAAAAAGAAAAAACATCTTATAAAAAATATTTAATTAATAAATATGAAAGTTACATTTCAGTACTTTCTTAACTGCTCTGCTGCCTTCCGTCATGCCCCACGCCAGCAAATTGGTCTAGGGCTCCGGTGGGTTCCACCATGTTGTTTATGTAAAATCAACCCCAATCAGATTGACGTGCGTGCATCGCATTTTCATGGGCCATGTCAAGGCTGCAGGAATCTGCAGCCCCTGGTTGCAAGCAATCCCTGTCCCTGGTCGAAGGGCTAGGATATTCCGATATAGAAGACTTTTGAGGCCTTCCCCATCAGGGTGCACCCATCAGATCAGGGCCCATCGCATACCATAGAACCCTTCAATGAGGGCCGGATTCTGGTTCCTATAATTCCACATTATCATTGCGTTCCATAAAAATGGCATGCTATTAGGAACAATGAAGAGAAGGCAAAACTCCGTAAGTAACAAGTGGATTAAAGAACCACCACCTCTCAATGCTGACCTGAAAAAGGTATTGAACAGAAAGATAAATATACCTGAAGATAGCTTCAAACTTCTGGTACGTGTTTCCAACCTAAGTCATCCCCTTAGACGTCAAATCCACCTCCAACATAGATTTGCTTCTTAAACGGATTGCAGTCTTCCTCCGCCTTTGAGGGAATATAAAAAGAGTACACCTGTTGTTGCTGAGATTTCAACAAGGTGAGTTCGATGATCGATCTCACCAGATGCAGAGATAGGTTGATCTCTCCCTGAAACCTACAAGGATAAACAACGGCTAAGAGAGGGGCCGGGGACCGACCGTTAGTCCTCCGATGCTTAAGTCAATTCAAGCTTTTATAATAAGTAATCTCTTTTGTGAATAAGAGTTTTCGTACCTTTTTGGTAAAGAGGAGGTATCCTTTTATAGACTTAATGTTGAGCTCTTAATTGTGCATATTCTAACCCTAATTCATCACTCATTATGCACGGTTTACATGTTTAAAGGACTAATGTAATGTATGATTTGTGATTGTAGGACAAGATGGAGATTTCACTAATTCAAGGCTAAATAGGAGCACTTTATATACATTGAAGATCACAAGACTGAGCATAAAAGGGTGGAAGAAGAAAGCAAGGAGAGAAAAGAAAGAAAGGAGAAAGCATAGTGGAGAAAGAAAGAAAGAAATAAAGAAGAAAAAGGCCTAGACCGGTCGGCCAAGGAAGCCCGGCCGGTCAAGACCGGTCGGCCAACCCCTATGCTCGCTGGACTGATCAGAAAGGCAGTCCGACCGGTCGTGACCGATCGGCCAACCCAGTCCGACCGGTCCAGATCGGTCGGCCAGAGGATTTTTCTCACTCCAGAGCTGCTGGACTGTTTGACAGTGAGGCACGACCGGTCGTGACCGGTCGGCCAAGCCAGTCCGACCGGTCGTCCAACCGGTCGGTCATGCAAAAACGGAAACTTTCTAAATTGGGCTCCGAAATTCTCTGCGCAAGTGCGTACTTTTACGCGCAATCTGGAAGTTTCTTACGCAATGGACACCTCCAAGCTATAAAAGGACTTCTTCCCTTCATACCAGAGCAAGAAGGACGTGGGGATTGCTTAGGAGACGGATTCTACTTCGAGTTTCTAGTTTTCTTCCTGTTTTAGTTGTTTTTTATGTTTTTGAGGCTTTTTAGTTCAAGGATGTTAGAGATGAACTAAAACCTCTTAGCTAGGGCTAAGAGGTGAAGCTTTTGATTTATTTTTGATGGATTGATGCAACCTAGGTTTCCTTTTATATTTTAATTGAAGAATTTTAGTTCAATATGAGTTTGAATCAAGTACTAGTTTGGTTTTACTTTGATCTCTTGATGACTCCGGGCTCATGTGATTCTTAGTGATTCTAAGCTTAGTTGCTTACCTTCTGAGCATTGTTTATGTTTGTGTAGTTCATTGATCTATCATCGACTCCGGGCATGGTAGATTCTTTGATTGCCTTGTATGCAATGGCCTGATTTTCATGTGGGAACTCATTCAACTAAAGTTCTTATCTTTTTGTTATAATCTGAAATAGTTGTTTGCTAATTGATTTTGATTTAATTAGAGTTCTAATCATTAGTTGTAATCAAGTCTAGTGACAGGATTCGATGAAAGCTATGGTTGTGAATCTTAACTAGATTGGGAAGAGGCTTGGCCTACACAATTGAGTGTGCCCAAGGCTTGAGCATTATTGTGGGAATCAAATCAATGAATGAGCAACTGTTTTAGATGATTGTTGATTGAACCGCTCTATATTCCGATCGGATAGAGATATGAATTTGATTCCGATTGAGTTATGAGAGACCTAGTTGTGTTGATACATTGAAACTTATCAAAAGTAGATCCTTGGCGCTCTAGTGCCTTTTTAGATTGATATTACCTTACACATTCACTGTTTAAACCCAAATCACTATTTTCTAGCTTTAGTTCTTAATAGGATCTTAATTACTGGTTGTTTTAGATAAAATCTGAGAATACCCATTCATAAATCTCTGTGGGAACGATACTCGGTCTTTCCGAATTATTACTACTTCGCAACCCTACACTTGGGGAAGTGAACACTTAAGTTCCGGAGTTATATTCCTATAAAGAAACGTAATCCTCGTGGAGAAGATCTCGGATCCCTGAGATCTCCAGGCCGTTCTGTAGTTGCTGGAGACTTTCACGCATTAGTTAACAATTCTCCGAATCCTTCTCACATTATCTCGGCATAAGCCTAAGATCACGAGATTGTTACGATAATACTCAGCTCATCGCATGCCCGAGGTCGGTTTTTCGTCGGAGTCTGGAAGTCGGTCTCCGGGTCAGATCGGATGATACTAACTTGTTTTCAGGTCGGTCAGGTCGGTCAGGTCCGACCTGAGGTCAGCTCGTAATTTACCTATAAAAAAAGCCCCCTACTCTCAAGTTTAACTCGTCTGGTTCGGAAGTAGCTTGCTGAAGAAGATAGGCCGACCTGATCATTTTTAGTTCTTGACAGCTGTACCGCCGTCATTTAAGCGGGCGGGAAAGCGGCATTTAATGCATTGTTTGAAATATTGAGACGCCATCATTAGCTTGTACAGCGCAGTAGCGCTCGCAGAGTACTGCTGAACGGGGAGTCGCCATGTGTTGACATGATGCGTTACTTTTTGTACGATCAAGTCAGAGATCACCACGTGGGGCCTCTGCATAAAATGCGAATGAGTCTTTCGAGTATAAAACTCAGGACTTAGTAAAAAATAAAAAAATTTCTTCTCTCTGACTCTCAGACTCTCCTTTCCTCTGGTTTTTTGGATTCCTTCTTCTTCCCTTTCTGATCCTTCTTCTTAGGCGGGTGTACCAGTACTTGTGGTATGCTCTTTCAACCCTTAGAAGATCTCATTTTCTTCTCAGCATCTTTTATTTTACCATGTCGGAAACCTCGTGCTCTGACGCGATTCCCAAGGTGGGGGTTCGGAGATTCTAAGTCGGACCTGTCTTCAATGGAACCCCAGGAGATGGATCCTAGGAAATCCCATTACAGGACTGTTGATCCTGTGAATGATGAAGAACCTGAACTCCCTGAGTCAGTAACTGGAAGTGCGACAGCTCATAAGGAGCCTTTCGAGCTAGACAACATGGTCTCACAGATTACCTAGGAAGAACTGGATGCTGCGAGGAAAACATTTGAAATTCCAGACTCCATAGGATTTAGGATTCCTGACCGAGCTGATAAGCCAAGCTGACCTCGTTAGGGCGAGACGGTTATCTCTCTGATGCACCTAGAGGCTGGGCTGAGGTTGCCTCTGCATCCTTTCGTACACGAGGTCCTTAACATCCTAGGTCTTTCGCCAAGCCAGTTGCAACCCAATGGCTAGAGATGTATGGTGAGATGTTACATCCTATGGCAAAGGGTTGGGAATAAAGAACTAACCTCGAACGAGCTGTTTTCAATGTACTGTCTCAAGTCTTTAGGAGGTCAAGGACTTCATTACTTCTCTTCTCACCCGGGTCAGGGTGGCTCGGTGGTGATCAAATTGCCGTCTTCCACTAGAACCTGGAAAAGGAAGTGGTTGTTTGTGTCTAGGAGTTGGGAGTCTTCATCGAACGAGCTCCATCCTCTGAAGTACAGGGTTTGAGTTGATTTTGCTCTACCAGGTCGAGCTACACTCCGACCTACTTGAGCCTCTGACATTTTGGTCTTCGCCCTTAGTTTCCTTTTTATGTCTCCTAACGTACATTCCTTCGTGTGTGCAGCTTCAGTGACCATTCGGGTGGCTCTTTTTGCTGCACAGGACAGACAGATCCGAGCTGCTCGAGCTTGCTCTGTTGAAGAGAGAGACTTCCACAACTTGATAACCGTTGATTCTGTACGCGATTTAGGTCAGCTCGTTTAAAAGGCAATGATGTTGGCATTTCTTATTTTTTCTCTGTGTCCAATTTCCTGACATATTTTTCTGTATTTGCTGTGACACGCATGGCCCCGAAAGCGGTCTCGAAGACTTGCAAGATTCCCGCTTGTGTCCTTGACCGCGGGCAAACCTCGATTGAGCCCCCGGGGAAGAGGGTGGCCACTGAGGCTCAGAGGCAACAACGGTTGCCCTAGTCCTTCATATGTGGGTCTAGGCAGCCCTTGAGCTAGAGCTCTTCCTCAGTGAGGGTTGAGCCTTTGGCCACAAGGCCTCCAACCGCTGAGGTTTTAGTCGTTGATGTTCCGGACACTTCTGATTCGTGAGTCGAGCCGAGTACAAACCGACCTGTAACTCACGCCAGCTCGTCTGGAACCCCCACACAATCCACTGAGGTAGGCTCTGGCTGACCCTCTGCTGGCGCCGGTCTGCCTTGTCCTCCTCAACAACCTCGAACTTCTATGGCTGCTCCAGCTCAGTGTGCTGAGCCGCGTGAAGATCAGGTCGACATGCCTCCGATCACGGACCAGTTTGCGACCTGGATAGATGGTGTTAAAGCGTACATGCGCGTCAACAGCAGCATCCCGTAGGATTTGAATTTTTTAGCCCTGTCAGATCCTGACCAGATGGTTGGGGTTGCGATAGAGAGTAGCTTCAGAGTAAGTTACCTCTTGCTACCTTCTCTTTCTCCTTTTTATGCATCCACGATTATTTTGCTAACCGTTGTCGTATCTCTTTGAAGGACTCGGCCTTGCTGATAATTATTGAGCTCTCATATGTCCATATTCTAACCCCATTTCATCACTAACTATGCTTGAAATACATGATTGAAGACTCAACGAATTCATGGTTTTGTGATTGTAGGAATGAAAGAAATACTTCATCAATTGAAGGTTTAAAAGCCCTTCTTGCAAGCCTTGAAGATGAAAGGAGTGAAGTACCAAAGGTGGAGCAAGAGTGCAATGAGGATTGAGGAGTAAAAGATGAAAAAAATCCACATTTTGCAGGCCCATCGCTGGCTAGCCACAACCACAGACCGACCGGCTAAACCCTCCAGAAACACAAAAAGTACTGGACTATTTTTAGGAGGGTCGACCCTTGGTCCCACCGGCCGGACAAACTGGTCGGCCGGCCGGCTGAAGGGTCGGTTTATTCATTTCAACATCCAGCGATTTCAGCAGTTTGAAGCAGTTTCTCTGGTCTGCTGGCTGAGGGATCGGAGTGTGTAAAAAACACTCCAAAGATTTTTTCAATTGCAGTCACTTTGTCCGACCGGTCGGATAGGGGGTCCGGTCGGCCGGTCAGCGTCCAGAAACATCTGGAGCTCCGAAAATCTCTGCGCAAAGTGCTATTTTTGCGGATTTTCTCGAAGTTTCTTCGCTCCTAGGTCCCCAAACCTATAAAATGACTCCTCTAGCTCGTTCCTAAGGCATCCTAGAAGAGATTTACCACGGTGGGAGGAGGCAGAAGTCAGATTCGGAGTTCTACAACTCCTAGTTTGTTCTTATAGTTTTTATGTTTTTCTTAGTTGCTTTCATGTTTCCTTAGATCATGAACGGCTAAACCTCTTAACTAGGGCTAAGAGGTGAAACTTGTAGTGAATCTAAGATGTTTTAATTCATTTGTTTTGGTTTCAAGTTGGATTATTAGTGAAGAACAATGGTTTGAAGTTTGAATACAGTTTTGAGTATTCTTTCTTAGTTTTATGATGGCTCATGGATGTTTAGAAGAATTGCTTTAGTTTTTAAATATTTTGAATGGTTCTAGACCTGTACGCTTCGAGGAACCGAATTCAATACGCTCTAGACCTTGGATTCTTATTTGGGAACTTTTAACCAAAGTTTTACTTTTCTGAATTCTTAAATTATGTGTGATTTTGTAAGTGATTTGAATGAAGTTCAAATTATGATATATTATGTTTTGTGATAGATTTTAATGATGATTATGATTGTGATCTTAATCTATTGGAATTAGGATTGACCTATGCAAATGAGTGTGCTCAAGTCCTAACTTGAATTGAGAGAATCATAAACATGAATCACACATATGACAGATTGTTTGTTATAACCGCTCTATCATCCGGCTAGATTGGATTTGATTTCGATTCTAGTTGAGTAATTGCGAAACCACAGCGAATCGAGCATCAAGGATTGCTACAAGTGGATCCTTGAACCCCTAGTGCTCTTTATTATTGATTACCTTCAGTTTTAGTTCAAAATATCTATCTACATTCAATTCCAAAATTCTGTTTAGTTAGTTCTCAATTAGAAACCATTGGAAGTATTTTGTGGGTTCCTACACAAGTCCCTATGGATCGACCTCGGTCTTACTGAGATTATTACTACATCGCAACCCTACACTTGGGGAAGTGAACAAGTTTTTCACGCCATTGCCGGGGACTTTGACGGTTTTTCAAAAAATTTCTAAAACCAGTTTTTATTTGAGATTTTTAGGAGTCCTTTACTAACTTAGTTTGTTTGCTTTATTTTTTTTACAGGAATTTTAGGAGTCGAAGTAGTCACTGCAAATCAAGTTTTTCTAACTCTTTTTCTTTTATTTTTCTGAGATTTGCATGCCACATTGGGTTTGGGATTCTAATAACCGACTCATTAATGAACGGGGATTGTTGAAGGGATTGATAGAGAACCGCGTGCTAAGAAACGTTTAGATTCTTCATTTTTGTCTGAAAGTATGGCTGGAAATTAACCCAACTTTATGGCCAATCAAAATTTAGGCCAAAACCAAACCGAAACGGGAGAGAATGAGGTTGAGAATGTTCCCCGACCTAGAACACTATGTGATTACTTGCAACCTGCAAGAGCGAGTACTCCCTCATGCATAGTTTTTCCACATAATACAGGGAACATAGATCTTAAATCGGGAGTAATCTAACTCCTTCCCAAATTCCATGGACTAGACAGTGAAAGTGCCTATCAACATCTTAAGGAATTTGATGAGGTGATAGCCACAATGCACTTTGCAAATGTAACTGATGATGTAGTGAGACTTAAATTATTTTCTTTTTCCCTTAAATAGAAAGCTAAGGCTTGGCTTCATGCATTAAGGCCAAGATCAATTGGCACATGGACTGAGATGACTAGGGAGTTCATTAAAAAGTTCTTCCCTACTCACGAAACGATCATGTTGATGCGCCTTATCATGAATTTTGCTCAAAAAGAGGATGAGACCTTCTTCCAATGTTGGGAGAGGTTCAAGGACTTGTTAAATGTATGCCCACATCATGGCTATGGAATTTGGTGGGTAATAAGATTTTTCTATGAAGGACTGACTTCACCCGTGTGCCAATTCGTAGTGATGATGTGTAATGGAGAATTCATGAATAAGGAAGCCGAGGAAGCATGGGATTATTTTGATGAATTGGTTGAGAATGCACAGTCTTGGAATACATCTAAACTAACAAATCCCAAGACAAACCAACAAAAGAAAAAAGGAGAAATTTATGTCCTCTTAGAAGAAGATAACATAAGTGCACGTGTGGCTAGCCTCACAAGAAAAGTCGAGGCCATGGAATTGGAGAAAGGAGAGACGATTAACTCAAAGGACGTTGAAATTGTTTATGAAATTTGTGCCAGGAATCAACATGCAACACAGGATTGTCCCACAATTTCTGCATTCCAAGATATCTTAGAAGAACAATCAAATGCCATAAACAATTATCAATGACCATTTAGTGCTCCAAACTCAAACACGTATAACTCTAGTTGGAAGAACTATCCCAACTTCAGTTGGAGGAATGGACCAACTGCGAATGTAAACAACATCCCCCAAGCTCAACCTTTACTAGGTCCATCCTTAGTAATCACACCAAAAGCTACGCTAGAGGAGATGTTGGGTGCATTCGTATCGGTTCAAGCTGAATATAACAAGACTATTTCTCTGAAAACTGATGGGTTCATACAAGATCAACTGAAATTTAATTAAAATTCATCTCAAGCCATTAATGACTTGAAAACCTTAATGGCTAGAAAATCTCATCTCAGTGTTAGGGAAAAAGGTATACTTCCTGCCCAACCTCTCCCTAACCCAATAACCCAATTTGAGATACAAGACCCAAGCTCGTCCTCCCAACATACGGAGCATGTTCAAGCTATCACCACCTTGAGGAGTGGTAAAACAATTGATAAATCTAATCCGGTGGAGGCCGCAAAGCCTAATGATTCGAAAAATTTCAAAAAGGATGATAGTTTAAACAACACTCCACATGAGAAAGAAACGAAAATGCAATACAAACCGGTTGCCCCGTTTCTCCAAAGGTTAATTTCACCAAAACCTTTAGACAAAAACTTAAAAATCTTAGAGGTTTTTAAGCAAGTGAAGATCAACATTCCATTGTTGGATGCTATAAAATAAATAACATCCTATGCCAAATTTCTGAAGGAATTGTGTATAATCAAAAGGAAACACAATGTTCACAATAAAATACTTTTGACTGAGAATTTGAGCACTATTATCAAACAAGAGGTGCCCCAAAAATACAAGGATCCAGGTAGTCCTACCATCTCATGCATTATAGGTAACTACCGGATCAAACAAGCCTTACTCGATTTAGGGGCAAGTGTTAACCTCATCCCATACTAGGTCTATGAACAACTTGGGTTAGGTGAATTGAAACCCACCAAAACCACACTCTAACTTGCTGATAGATCTATTTGTATACCGAGGGGGGTGATTGAGGATGTCTTGGTCCAAGTCGATAAATTCTACTATCTAGTGAATTTTATTGTCTTGGATACACATCTCGTGATAGGTATCGGTGCTTAAATTCCTATAATACTAGGCTGCCCTTTTCTAGCTACTTCAATTGCAATTATTAATTGTAGAAACATGCTTGTACAAATGTCCTTTGGAAATATTATGACACTCGAGCTTAATATTTTTTATTTATGCAAACAACCACGGGAAGTTGATGACGAGGTCCACGAAATAAATTTAATTGAATCATTCGTGGAAGATACATCCCCCTTGACATTCTATTTCGATCCTTTGGAAGCATGTTTGGCCCACTCTCATGAGATTGACGATGACACGATATGAGAGATGGATGTCATTTTGGATGTTATGTTGGTACTTGATAATAAAAGATGAAAGGCATCATTTGAGCCTTTGCCCTTAAGCGAGAACAAGCCTCTTCCATCTAATATCAAGGCACCGAAGCTCGACCTAAAACCATTACCCACTGATTTGAACTATGTTTATTTAAGTCGAGATGAGACATATCCGATGGTGATTTCTTTCCACTTGGATGAGGAACAAGAGAGTAGGCTGATAGCTACTCTAATAGAGCATAAGAACGCCATTGGATGGTCAATTACGGATCTCAAAGGCATAGACCCACTGATTTGTACTCATCGCATACACCTTGAAGAAAATGCGAAGATATCTAGGCAACCATAAAGAAACCTCAATCCAAACATGAAGGAGGTGGTTAAGGCCGAGGTGTTGAAACTATTAGATGTGAGTATCATCTACCCAATATTCGATAGTCAATGGGTGAGTCCAACTCAAGTAGTGCCCAAGAAATCTGGCATAACCATTATAGCCAATGCCAACAATGAACTCATGCCAACCAGAGTCACTATCGGCTGGAGAATGTGCATTGACTACAGGAAGTTAAACACAGTCACGAGGAAAGACCACTTCCCCTTATCGTTTGTTGATCAAATTTTAGAAAGGTTGGAAGGTCACTCCCATTTTTGCTTCTTTAATGGGTATTCAGGGTATAACAAAATAGAGATCGCCCTAGAAGACCAAGAGAAGACAACTTTCACATGTCCATTCGGCACTTTTGCCTATCGAAGGATGCCGTTGAGACTATGCAATGCCTCTACCACTTTTCAGCGTTATATGTTGAGTATTTTTTCTTATATGGTAAGAACGATTCTCGAGGTCTATATGGACGATTTCTCAGTATTTGGTTGTAACTTTGATGAGCGCCTTATGCACTTAAAAACTATTTTGAAAAGATACGAAGAAAAGAACCTTGTGTTGAATTGGGAGAAATGTCACTTCATGGTTTAAAAGTGAATAGTCCTCGGTCACATCATCTCACAAAATGAAATTGAGGTGGACAAAGCTAAAATTGATCTTATCACCACCCAAGAGCATACGAGATGTATGATCCTTTTTGGGACATGCCGGATTTTATAGACAATTCATAAAGGACTTTAGTTCACTCTCTCGTCCTTTATGTAACCTCCTTTAAAAGGAAAACTCATTCGAGTGGAATGAAGATTGTCAAAATGTCTTTGACAAGCTTAAAGGTATGTTGATATGTGCTCCCATAATGCAACCACCTGATTGGAGCCTTCCTTTTGAAATTATGTGTAATGGGAGCGACTACGCTATTGGCGCTGTGTTAGGCCAAAGAAAAGAGAAAAAGACATGCGTCATTTACTATGCAAGTAGAACCTTAAACTCAGCCCAAGCAAACTACACTACTACAGAAAAAGAACTTTTAGCTGTAGTTTTTGCTTTAGACAAGTTTACGTCCTACTTGATTGGATCCAAGATCATCATATTCACCGACCATGCCGCGCTTAAGTACCTTTTCTCTAAGAAGGATGCTAAGCCGCGCTTGTTAAGATAGATCCTCTCACTCCAAGAATTTGACATAGAAATACGTGATAAGAAAGGAGTGAAAAACGTCGTGGCCGACCATCTCTCTAGACTTGTTCTCACTAATTCCCCTGAGATGACCGCGATTAATGACATGTTCCCTGATGAACAACTATTTAAAGTCTCTCAATTGCCATGGTATGTGGACATTGCTAACTATCTTGCTACAGGTACAATTCCAAGTTGGACCAAGCAAGATAAGGATAAGTTCTTCAACGAGATTAGGAAATTCTTGTGGAACGACCCATACTTATTCAAGTATTGTCCCAATCAAATTATAAGGAGATGTGTGTCGGATGATGAGCAACACAGTATCATCTCCTTTTGTCATTCATAGGCCTGTGGTGGTCACTTTTCGGCTAAGAAAACCACATCCAAAATTCTGCAATGTGGGTTTTATTGGCCCACCATGTTCAAGGATACTCATGAGTTTTGCAAAACGTGTGAGCCTTGTTAGAAATTAGGAGGAATAACTCGTAGAAATATGATGCCACTCAATACCATCTTACCAATGGAAGTTTTTTATTGTTGGGGCATTGACTTCATGGGTCCATTCCCATCTTTTTTTGGACACTTATATATTTTTCTTGCCATTGATTATGTTTCAAAACGGGTCAAGGCGATTCCATGCTGGAACAATGACCATAAAACGGTCATTCATTTCTTAAAAGAAAACATCCTTTCTCGGTTTGGAACACTTTGAGTCATTATAAGTGATGGAGGGTCTCACTTTTGTAACCGCCCATTTGAAGCCTTAATGAAGAAATATGGCATGAACCACAAACTGAGCACCCCCTATCACCCACAAACAAGTGGACAAGCTGAGATATCCAACAGGGAAATGAAACATATTTTGGAAAAAATAGTGAACCCCGATCGCAGAGATTGGTCACTTCGACTTACCGATGCGCTCTGAGCTTATCATACGGCTTTCAAGACCCCCATTAGAATATCTCCCTATAGACTTGTCTATGAGAAAGCTTGTCACTTGCCTGTTGAGTTGGAATATAGGGCATATTGGGCAATGAAGAAGATAAATTTTGATTTTGACAAAGCAAGCTCGTTGCGCAAGCTTCAATTGGATTAACTTGCAGAACTTCGGAACGAAGCATATGAGAACACGAGAATTTACAAGGACAAGTGTTGAACCTCCAATTTATACATTGCATTGCCCACTACATGACATGTTATGCATGGTTTTCATAATTTAAAGACTAATCAAATACATGTTTTGTGGTTGTAGGAATGAGAGTTACTTTACCCAATTGATGACCAAAAGAGCTGATTTAGAACCTTGGATGAAGACCCAAGGAGGGCTGAAGGAAGAAGGAAGCAAAGAAAGAAGCAAAGAAAGAAGAAAATAGAAGAAAGAAAGGAAGAAAACAAGAAGAAAAAGAGACCGACCGGTCTTGACCGGTCGGCCATGCTTGCTGGAGTAATGCCAAAGAGGGCCTGACCAGTCGTGACCGGTCGGCCAGCCTTGTCCGACCGGTCGTGACCGGTCGGCCATGCAAGTTTCAGATTCCAGATTCTAAAACAGCAATGTATTCCCGCACCTGGTTTTTCGGACCAGTTTTTTGAAGCCATCTTGATTATATTTTGAAATCCAACACATCCATGTCTAAGAGGAGCTCGACGCCGAACTAATCCAAGTGGTTTTGTGTCGATCGGAGCTACGGATTGACCGTGGTGGCCAAAACAATACAAACTGTCCAGAAAGTTCCAAATTTCGCTGTTCAACTCTGGGCCTGTCCAGAGGACTCATCATTGATGATATGAAGAATCTACTTTGACCATCTTTTAGAACACATCCATATATGAATAACCACAAAAGTTTCAGATCAAAAGGATGTGTGGTTTGATCGTACCGGTTGAAGAAAGATGGACCATCCAGAAAGATCCAACTGCGCAGAGTCTATAAAAGCCCTAAGTGTTCTAATTTTCGGACCACATTTTGGGATTTTTTTGGACAATCTAATCCATCTATCATGTAGAGGATGAAGTTTTCTACCAATTTTTAAAATTTGAGATCAATCCGACCTCTGTACACTCCAGGGCGTTGAAAGCAAGATGACTGGTTCTGAAGGTACCCAAAGTGCACGATTTTGAGAGGCGGTCGGTGATGTGATTGGTGGGCCCATTCAGAGGATAATCTTGGAAATCTAAATCATCTATGAGGAAGATCACATTACAAGGAAGCTACAAACCAAATTTGAAGGCAATCCGACCATTGGTTAAGCCGTACCAAGCGAAACAAATTCTGCTATGTTGCTGTACTATTGCTGCACTATAAAAGGAGGTGCTCTCTTCTATTCCAAATCAACGAAGGACGTGGGAAGCAAGGAGTTCAAGTCCCAGGAGGCTACCTAGCCTCCTCCAGCTAGTTTTTCTTCCTTTTCTTAGTTCTAGTTCTAGTTTTAATATGCTTTTCCTTAGCTAACTTCTTAGCTAGAGCTAGAGGTGAAATTTGTAGTTGGTTCCAATGCTTTAATTCTTTTATTTCAAGTACCCTTTTCTTAATTTTGGATTTTCAAGTTCTAGTTTGAATAAAGTTTGGTTTTTTAGAAGTTTTGTGAGAGTTTGTGTGCTCCGGACATGAGTTCCTTGCAATTCTCTAAGATTACCATGATTGGGTTGTTTGAATTCGAATTGTAGTAACCCTTGAGCATGCCATAGTCCATAGGCATGGCTGTTACTCCGAAGGCTACAAGTTCAAGTTCTATGTGCTTCATTAGAACTAGAAATCTGATTTCCAGATTGAAGTGGGATTGTTGTGCTTAAATGTTATATCTTCCAATTAGATGAGAGATAGGACTTTGATTCTAATTGTGTTGTACTTGGATGAATGGATTGGCATTGGACTACTACAAGTGGATCCTTGATGCTCTAGTTCTTCTTAATTTCAGATTTTCCTATTTTATGTGAAAAACTACTTTCTTAAACTTCTTAGATTCTAGTTATTAGAGTAGTTGGAATTGTTTACTTCTTTCCCCGTGGATCGACCTCGGTCTTACCGAGATTTATTACTACATCGCAGCCTTACACTTGAGGCGAGCGAACAACAAGACAAAGGTGTTCTATGATAAGAACATCCTTCGTAAGAATTTCACGATTAATCAAAAGGTTCTTATGTACAATTCTCGGTTACATTTCTTTCTGAAAAAATTGAGGTCTCAATGGACCGGTCCCTTCATTGTGAAAACTATTTATCCATATGGGACTCTCGAGTTATTGAATCCACGGAATGGTAACATTTTTAAAGCAAATGATCAGTGATTAAAACCATTCCTTGAGAATTTTCCTTTAGAAGGTCTGTCCATACCTCTGACTGATCCTGTGTATTAGGATATTTGATCTCCTAGTCTGACGGAGGTATAGAGTAGTTTAGGATTAGGATTTTCTTTATTTTTCCATTGGTTGTTAGAAGGAGGTCGAATTTCAGATTTTTGTTCTCTCAGGTACTCTCATTCCTCACTCCCTTTATTTTATCATTGCTCACATGTTTTACTCATTGCATATCTTTTACATTGAGGACGATGCGGGATTTGGTTGGGGGTGTAGGATCACTAGGTTGAATCAGTGTTTTGTAACATCTCGAGCAATAAGAAAATATTTTTTGCGACTTTTCTACACATTCAAAACTCCATTGGAAAACTTTGTTTCTATGCATTCGGGATGGTGTAAGTATAAGAAAAAGAGAGGTGAAGTGAGTAAAGTTGAATAGCTTGAACAATCTCTAAGATACTAGTTTTGTATGCGAATTCCCCTATTTTTATGATTGATAGAAATTTTGAACACTTTACACTTAGTTCACATTACACGATTCTCATGCTTTGAAAGGATTAGCTAGGTTTGGATTTGAGGTGTTGAGGAACCAAGCCGGGGTACTTTGTCCATCCTTGTCCATGGGAAAATAACGAAAGATATGGATTTCTAAAAATCCTATCTAATATATGAGAAAAGGATGGAAGGATGAAAACATGGAAATGATTGAAAATATGGTGGAAATTTTTTAAAAGGGCTACCTATTACCAACCGGGGGATGGTCTACCCGTAACCAAAGCCGGAAATCGGAAGTAGTGTGAAAGTAGTTGGAAGGATGGTAAGGCAGATTCCTGTCAAAGGCTTGTTGTTGATCTGTACACCATTAAATCCATACCTTAGCTAATTCATGAAGGAGGTAACCTCGAAAATCCATGAGATGAGCATTCATTGAGCACACTAGGTTAAATTGTTTGGACTTTTCTATTTATCAATCAATCAACGGGAATTTCATATGAGTACTTTGTATGTTCTGGAAAGTTCAAGATTTCAACTTCTATCACTAGGCATTTCAGAATTTTTTCACTTGCATGTCTTAGAGTGTATGGAACCATAGTTTCTGAAGGAGAGTTGCATTTTGAAGAATGGAATGTGTTTCACGCATGTTTTGCTTGGGACTAGCAAAATGCTGGTTGGGGGTGTATTGAGCTCTTAAATGTGCATATTCTAACCCCATTTCATCACTAACTATGCTTGAAATACATGATTGAAGACCCAACTAATGCATGGTTTTGTGATTGTAGGAATGAAAGAGATACTTCATCAATTGAAGGTTTAGAAACCCTTCTTACAAGCCTTGAAGATCAAAGGAGTGAAGGACCAAAGGTGGAGCAAGAGTGCAATGAGGATTAAAGAGTAAAAGATGAAAAAAAAAATCCACATTTTATAGGCCCACCGGCCGGCCGGCCACAACCACCGACCAGCCGGCCAAACCCTCCAGAAACACAAAAAGTACTGGACTATTTTTAGGAGGGCCGACCCTTGGTCCCACCGGCCGGACAGACTGGCCGGCCGGCCGGTTGGAGGGTCGGTCTATGCATTTCAACATCCAGTGATTTCAGCAGTTTGAAGCAGTTTCTTTGGCTGGTCGTCCGGCCGGCCGGCTGAGGGGTCGAAGTGTGTAAAAAACACTCCAGAGATTTTTTCAATTGCACCCACTTTGTCTGACCGGCCGGATAAGGGGTCCGGCCAGCCGGTCAGCGTCTAGAAACATTTGGAGCTCCGAAAATCTTTGCGCAAAGCGCTATTTTTGTGGATTTTCTCGAAGTTTCTTCTCACCCTCAAACCTATAAAAGGATTTGTCTAGCTCATTCTTAACGCATCCTAGAAGAGATTTACCACGGTGGGAGGCGGCGGAAGTCGAATTCGGAGTTCTACAACTCCTCCTAGTTTGTTCTTCTAGTTTTTATATTTTTCTTAGTTGCTTTCATGTTTCCTTGGATCATGAACGGCTAAACCTCTTAGCTAGGGCTAAGAGGTGAAGCTTGTAGTGAATCTAAGATGTTTTAATTCGTTTGTTTTGGTTTCAAGTTGGATTATTAGTGAAGAACAATGGTTTGAAGTTTGAATAAAGTTCTGAATATTCTTTCTTAGTCTTATGATGGCTCATGGATGTTTAGAAGAATTGCTTGAGTTCTTAATTATTTTGAATGGTTCTAGACTTGTATGCTCTGAGGAATTGGATTCAATACGTTCTAGACCTTGGATTCTTATGTGGGAACTTTTAACCAAAGTTCTACTTTTCTGAATTCCTAAATTATGTGTAATTTTGTAAGTGATTTGAATGAAGTTCAAATCATGATCTAGTTATGCTTTGTGACAGATTTTAATGATGATTATGATTGTGATCTTAATCTATTAGAACTAGGATTGACCTATGCAATGAGTGTGCTCAAGTCCTAACTTAAATTGAGGGAATCATAAACATGAATCACACATATGACAGATTGTTTGTTATAACCGCTCTATCATCCGGCTAGATTGGATTTAATTTCAATTTTAGTTGAGTAATTGCGAAACCACAGCGAATTGAGCATCAAGGATTGCTACAAGTGGATCCTTGAACCCCTAGTGCTCTTTATTATTGATTACCTTCAGTTTTAGTTCAAAATATCTATCTACATTCAATTCCAAAATTCTGTTTAGTTAGTTCTCAATTAGAAACCATTGGAAGTGTTTTGTGGGTTCCTACACAAGTCCCTGTGGATCGACCTCGGTCTTACCGAGATTATTACTACATCGCAACCCTACACTTGGGGAAGTGAACAATAATGATCCGTCAGAAATTGGGTGAACGGACTCAACAGATGCAGAAGGCTCTGGTCTCGGTGTCTTATGGAAGACAAAGACTGAAGCTGTGAAGGCGGAGTTCAAGAAGAGCCTATCCGAGCTGATGGTGGCTCAGTCTGAGTTGAAGAATGCCCGATCTGAGCTGAAGGTCGCACAATCTGAGCTGGAGGTGTCCTAAGTGTAGGCCCAGTCTCTTGAGGAGGCCCTGAAGGAGTCTTTGGCCAAGGCTCAGTCAAATGAGAATAAGGCCGAATCGCTTGAGGCTGCTCTGAAGACGACCGAAGAGGAGAAGGTGGATCTGGCCAGACTTCTGAAGGAGGTCCAACTAAAGTCTTTGACTGAGGTCAAAGGCTTGAAGACTGAGCTGGAGAAGCTGCATGCAGTTTCTGAGGAGTTGTATAACCATGGCTTCTAAGACTGTAGGCGACTCGTCCTTAAGCACTTCTCGGATCTCAACCTCACTCCTGTGGACGACGATGAGGATGAAGATGAGGTCGTCAAGGAGGGACCTGCTAAAGGAGCTACTCCAACTAAAGCTTTGGTCGGGGATGCTAAAGCTGGCCCATCGGAGGTCGCGAAAGACTAAAAGAATATATGTTATCTTCTTTTTTTTTATGTATAAACATACATTTTTTTATATACGCCCTTTTGAGGCAAAAAATATTTTTGACCCTTCTGAGGCTGTTCACCTTCATCACTTGTGCATTAATAGATGTTTTTTGTGATTACTATGGTGTTTGTTTCATTTCATACTTTATTGAAATTCATCTAAGTATTTTGAATGAATGGGCCGCGTAGCTCGCGACTAGGTCGACTAAGTTATTATGCTTTCTTTCATTTTACGATTTTAAGCTCGTGTCAAGCACCTGACCATTTGGGTCATGCTTGTTCTGTGTAGCGTGGTAAATCCGACTTTACGACCTAGTGATCGAGCTCGGACTTCCTTTGCTAATCCTTAGCCTTTATATAGCATAGCAAATCAAACCTTAAGATCTTATGACCGAACTTAGATTACTTTTGCCGAAGACATTGTGTGCGTCAAACTTTGTTCGTAAACATGTTTGACACTAAGAATAAAGATCTCGAAAAAAGTTCTATCTTTATAAGGGTTTGATGTACAAACTTTGCATCATTCGAGGATCCGACCTGTTTATGGATAGTAGACCTTGAGGTGATCAGCGTTCCACAGATGAGGGAGAGGTTGGCCTTTCATATGCTCGAGCCAATAAGTGCCGAGACGAAGTGAGCTGAGTACTTTATATGGCCATTCCCAATTGGGGCTAAATACGCCAGCTTTTTCTTTGGCATCTTTTCTGACCTTTCAGAGGACGAGGTCGCCTGCTCGGAACCGTCGTTTCTTTACTCGTGAGTTGTAGTATCGCTAAACCCTGTGCTGATATGCTACTACTCGCACTTGGGAAGTTTCTCTCGCTTCGTCGAGCAGGTCGAGATTCATTCATAGCTAATCTTCATTTTGGTTAAACTGATGACGACCTGTTCTGTTAGTGGGCATTCCGACCTCCACTGGAATCACGGCCTTGACTCCAAACGCTAAGGAGAAAGGTGTTTCTCCAGTAGTGGACTGAGTTGTGGTTCTATAAGCCCAGAGTACCTCGGGGAGTTCTTCCGCCCATGCTCCTTTCCTTTCTCCGAGCTTCGTTTTGAGATGGTTTTTATGATTTTATTGACAGCTTCGACCTGGCCATTGGCTTGCGGATGATGAGGAGAGGGGTACATATGTTTATGCCCAGGTTGCTGCAGAATTTGCAGAATCTTACATTGTTGAACTGTCGCCCATTATTGGTTATTATGGTATTAGGAATCTCGAACCGGCATGTGATCGACCTCCAGATGAAATCTGTAGTTTTCCTCTCTGTGATAGTAGTTAGTGGCTCTGCCTCGGCCCACTTTGTGAAATAGTCGACGATAACGATCGCATATTTCACTTGTCCTTTACTCGTCGGAAGAGGACCAATGATGTCGACCCCCCACTGAGCAAATGGCCATGGTTCGGACATGAGAGTGAGCTCTTCAGGTGGTAGATGGGGAACTGGGGCGAATCACTGGCACTTGTCGCATTTTTTGACAATCTCTCAAGCATCTTGCTGGATAGTAGGCCAGTAGTATCCTTGTCAAATCAATTTTTGTGCAAGTGCTCGACTTCCGTAATGATTACCACAGCTACCAAAATGGATTTCTTATAGTACATAATCGGCCTCCTCGGGTCCTACACAGCGTAAACATGGGAGAAAAAACTTTTTTTGTAGAGGACTCCCTCGATCAATGTATAACGAGCAGATCTGTATCAGATTTTTTGCGCTTCTCTTTTGTCTTTGGGCAGATCGCCTCGTTGCAGAAATCGGATGATGGGGTCCATCCAGCTCGAATTTGTAGATACTGGACATACCTCGATTGTTTCCTCCTGAGATATACTTCGATGAGGGAGGAATTAAATAGGTATAGTCCTACTAAGCTCGTTGTCAATCGAGGAAGCTAATCTTACCAATGAGTCTGCATTAATATTTTGAGTTCTCGGAACCTGAACGATCTCGTAGTGATCGAAGCGGGATAGCAATTCTTGGGCTTTTGCTAGATATGCACACATCTTGTTCCCTTTTGCTTGATATTCTGTGGTAACATGTCCGACCACCACCTGCGAATCACTGTGCACCTTCAATTCTCGAATTCATATCTCAGAGGCAAGGCGAAGGCCAGCTAGGAGGGGTTCTATTCAGCTTCATTATTAAAGGCTCAAAAGCCGAATCGAAGCGCATATTGGACTTTCACTCCGTCTGGTGAGGTTAAGATGAGACCAGCTCCACAGCCTTGCGAATTGGATGACCCCTCGACGTGTAAGGACCATGCAGATGCCATAGGATCATTTCCCATAGAACTCTTGGCAGCTTTTCTCTAGGAGGTCGGTCCGACCCGAGGTCATGCTGGTCGCTCGGGAAGTTAGTTAATTCAACAATGAAGTCGGCGACCGCTTGACCTTTGATCGCAGCTTGAGGTTGGTATCGTATGTCAAATTTACCTAGTTCGATGGCCCACTTGGTAAGGCGACCTGAGAGTTTCAATTTCTGCAACACTTGGCGCAGTGGCTGATCAGTTAACACTATAATTGGGTGTGCTTGAAAATAGGGCCGTAGTCGCCTCGCGGATGTGACCAGAGCCAATGCAAAATTTTCAACGCATGAGTACCGAGTTTCTGCATCAAGAAGAGCTTTACTGACATAGTAAACCGGCCTCTATGTTCCCTGATCGTCGCAGATTAAGGCTGAGCTGACTGCTGCCGGAGAGTCTACCAGGTATAGTAGTAGTTCTTCACCTGGTAGTGGTTTGAACAACAAAGGAGGAGATCCGAGGTAGGCCTTGAGTTCAAGGAAGGCCTGCTTTCATTTTGGTGTCCAGGTCATTTCTTTGCACTTACGAAGTTGTTTAAAGAATGGGAGACATCGATCCGTAGCTTTGGAAACGAACTGATTAAAAGTTGCAACCCGACCAGTAAGGCGTTGAACTTCTTTCATGGAGGTGGGCCAGCTCATGTCGATCAGAGCCCGGATCTTCTCTGGATTAGCCTTAATTCCATGCTGATTTACCATGAAACCAAGAAACTTTCCTTAGCCTACACTGAAGGCGCATTTGCTGGGATTGAGCTTCATCCGGTACTTCCTTAAAATCTCAAACATGGTGCGGAGGTCGTCTACGTGGTTTTCTGATTTTAAGCTTTTAACAAGCATGTCGTCCATGTAAACCTCCATGGTCTTACCGATCTGATCTACAAACATTTTGTTAACCAGATGTTGATATGTCGCTCTGGCATTTTTGAGCCCGAAAGGCATCACCTTGTAGCAATACAGACCTCGATCTGTCACAAATGTTGTTTTCTGTCTATCAGGAGCGTACATCTGAATTTGGTTATACCCGGAGTAGGCATCCATAAAACTGAGCAGCTCATACCCTAATGTCGCATCAATGAGCTGATCTATCCTGGGTAGCGGGAAGCTATCCTTTGGGTAGGCTTTATTCAGGTCGGTGTAGTCCACACAGACTCTCCACTTTCCGTTGGCTTTCATCACTAAGACAACATTAGCAAGCAAATCTGGATAGCGAATCTCTTAAATAAATCCTGCTTGATGTAGTTTCCGAACTTCTTCCCCGATCACAGCATACCTTTCAGTGTTAAAAGGACTTCATTTTTGGCAGACTGGTCTGAAGGTCGGGTCAATGTTTAGCCGATGGACCATTACCTCAAGACTGATTCCTGGCATATCTTGATGGGACCATGCAAAGACATCTGCATGCTCCTTCAGAAAAGTGGTCAGTCTTTTCTGTACGTCGCTTTTCAACTGAGATCCGATCTTCACAACACGGGTTGAGTCGTCGTCCATAAGTGGGATTTCGACCAACTCCTCGGCGGGTGATCCGCGCTCTTTCGTTTCTCCCTATGGATCCAGAGGGGTCGTATGTGAGACAGTTGAAATTGATTTTTTATTTTTTCCTCGTAGGGTCAGCTCATAGCATCGACGAGCTTCCTGTTGGTCTCCTCTGACCACTTTGACTCCATCGTTGGTTTCGAACTTCATAGCCAGGTTGTAGATGAAAATACCGGCTTTGAGAGCTCGAAGGATGGGTCGGCCGATGATCACGTTGTAGGCGGAATGGGTGTTGACAACGAGGAAATCGACCATAATCATTTTCTGATTAGGCTCTTCCCTGTTGTGATCGGAAGAGTTATTTCTCCTTCTGGCATAATGCCATCTCCTGTAAATCCAGTCAAAGCGGTTTTGACTGGCCTTAACTTAGATCGGTCGATTTTCATCTTCTCAAATGCTATGACATACAAGATGTTTGCCGAGCTCCCTGTATCGACCATCATCTGTGGAGTTTCTTATTGGCGACCACCATTGATACAAAAAGGGAATCATCATGTGGGTGTAGGACACCTCGGGCGTCCTCCTCAGTGAACGTTATTGTAGATGAGGTAACTGTTCGCTTGCCTCAAGTGTAAGGCTGCGATGTAGTAATAAATCTCGGTAAGACCGAGGTCGATCCACAGGGAAAGAGGTAAACACTTCCAAGTACTCTAATAACTAGAATCTAAGAAGTTTAAGAAAGTAGTTTTTCACATGAAATAGGAAAATCTGAAATTAAGAAGAACTAGAGCATCAAGGATCCACTTGTAGTAGTCCAATACCAATCCATTCATCCAAGTACAACACAATTAGAATCAAAGTCCTATCTCTCATCTAATTGGAAGATATAACATTCAAGCACAACAATCCCACTTAAATCTGGAAATCAGATTTCTAGTTCTAATGAAGCACATAGAACTTGAACTTGTAGCCTTCGGAGTAACAGCCATGCCTATGGACTATGGCATGCTCAAGGGTTACTACAATTCAAATTCAAATAACCCAATCATGGTAATTTCAGAGAATTGCAAGGAACTCATGTCCGGAGCACACAAACTCTCACAAAACTTCTAAAAAACCAAACTTTATTCAAACTAGAACTTGAAAATCCAAAATTAAGAAAAGGGTACTTGAAATAAAAGAATTAAAGCATTGGAACCAACTACAAATTTCACCTCTAGCTCTAGCTAAGAGGTTAGCTAAGGAAAAACATATTAAAACTAGAACTAGAACTAAGAAAAGGAAGAAAAACTAGCTGGAGGAGGCTAGGTAGCCTCCTAGGACTTGAACTCCTTGCTTCCCACGTCCTTGGTTGATTTGGAATAGAAGAGAGCACCTCCTTTTATAGTGCAGCAATAGTACAGCAACATAGCAGAATTTGTTTCGCCTGGTACGGCTTAACCAATGGTCGGATTGCCTTCAAATTTGGTTTGTAGCTTCCTTGTAATGTGATCTTCCAAATAGATGATTTAGATTTCCAATATTATCCTCTGAATGGGCCCACCTATCACATCACCGACCGCCTCTCAAAATCGCGCACTTTGGGTACCTTCAGAACCAGTCATCTTGCTTTCAACGCCCCGGAGTGTACAGAGGTCGGATTGATCTCAAATTTTGAACATTGGTAGAAAACTTCCTCCTCTACATGATGGATGGATTAGATTGTCCAAAACAACCCCAGAATATGGTCCGAAAATTAGAACACTCAGCCCTTTTATAAACTCTGCGCAGTCGGATCTTTCTGGATGGTCCATCTTTCTTCAACCGGTACGATCAAACCACACATCCTTTTGATCTGAAAATTTTGTGGTTATTCATATATGAATGTGGTCTAAAAGATGGTCAAAGTAGATTCTTCATATCATCAATGATGAGTCCTCTGGACCGGCCCAAAGTTGAACAGCGAAATCTGGAACTTTCTGGACAGTTCGTATTGTTTTGGCCACCACGGTCAATCCGTAGCTCTGATCGACACGAAACCACTTGGGTTAGTTCGGCGTCGAGCTCCTCTTCGACATGGATGTGTTGGATTTTCAAATATCATCAAGATCAACCCATAAAACTGGTCCGAAAAATCAGGTGCGGGAATACATTGCTGTTTTAGAATCTGGAATCTGAAACTTGCATGGCCGACCGGTCACGACCGGTCGGACAGGGCTGGCCGACCGGTCATGACCGGTCAGGCCCTCTTTGGCATTACTCCAGCAAGCATGGCCGACCGGTCAAGACCGGTCGGTCTCTTTTTCTTCTTGTTTTCTTCCTTTCTTTCTTCTATTTTCTTCTTTCTTTGCTTCCTTCTTTCTTTGGTCCACCTTGGGCCTTCATCAAAGGCTCCAAATGGCCCCTTTTTGGTCTCTAATTGAGTGAAGTCCGCTCTCATTCCTATAATCACAAAACATGTGTTAGATGGGCCTTTAAATCATGAAAATCATGCAAACCATGTCATGTAATGGGCAATGCAATGTATAAATTGGAGGTTCAACACACCCCCCCAACCAGCTTTTTGCTAGTCCCGAGCAAAACATGCGTGAAACAATTTCAAACCTCCAAACCCAACTCTCCCTCAGAACCCATGATTCTATCCATTCCAAGGTGTATAAGTATAAAATTTGGAAAAATTAGGTGATAGAAGCTGAAATCTTGGACTCTCAAAACATAATAAGTGTCTACATGAAATTCCCACTGATTGATTGATAAATAGAAGAACTCGAACAAATTCAACCTAGTGTGCATAGTGAAAGTTCATCTCATGAGTTTCTGGGATCATCTTCTTCATAGATTAAGTAAACCAAGGATTTTAAGGTGCACAGAGCAACAACAAGCCTATGACAGGAATTTGCCTTACCGTCCTTCCGACGGCTTTCACACTACGTCCCATTTCCGGCTTTGGTTACGGTTCGACCATCCCCCGGTTGGTAATAGGTAGCCCTTTTCGAAATTTTCCACCAGTTTTCCTTCATTCCCGATTTCATCCTTTCTTTCCTTTTTCTTTTAAAATTAGATAGGATTTTTAAAAATCCATATCTTTCATTATTTTCCCATGGACAAGGATGGACAAAATACCCCGGCTTGGTTTCTCAACACCTTTATATCAAAGTCTAGCTAATCCACAAATCACATAAACCTTTCAACTCATGAAAATCGTGTAATGTGAACTTGGTGTGAAGGTGTTCAAATTTTCTATCAATCACAACAATAGGGGAACTAACATATAAAACCATTATGTTGGGAGAATTCAAGACTTACAACATCACACACTTCGTATCTCCTCTTCTTATACTCATATCATCTCGAATGCATGGAAATAAGGTTTTCTAAAAGAGTTTTGAAATTTTAGAAAATTCGAAAAAATTTGCGCATGTGAGGCTCGAAATGTTGCAACATGCTAGATGAGGAATCTCATCTCACCCCCCAACCAAATCTTGCATTGTCCTCAATGTAAAAAGATATGCAATTAGCATGAACATGAGAGCAATGGTAAAATATGAGAGAGTGAGAACAATAGTACCTGAGATAGCAAGTTGATCAATTCTAGCATCTTCCATTGTCTCGATGAGACTTATTCAATCCTAATTGCAGAAAAATAAATCCTAACCTACCTACCTACCTTTGATTAGTCCGATCAACTACATGATCAAAGTTGAGCAGGATCTTCATGAATTTCAATAAATTTCTCATGAGGACCATCCAAAGTCCTGCTCGACAGTAAACATGTGTGCTTCTTATCATTGAAGTCCAATCGTATTGTGCACCACATGCATAAAAGGAGGAGATAAGAGCAGCAAAAAGATATCTCCTCAAATTCTGATTTGGGTTATGATTGATTAAAAATGGGTCATCCCAATCAGAATTTTTAATGGGCTGAAGGACCCATGAAGGTGGAGAGACATTCATCAAGTTTTCATTAGTTAAAGTTGTCTCTTCCACAAATTCAGAATTGTACGGTGTTTCCATAAACAATGGTAAAGAGTGTAAATCAGTGGAAAGGTGTTCTTCAGGCACCGACACCGTGTCTAACAAAATATCCAACTCCTTAATCATCTCATCATCAAGATCATAAGAGTGGGCCAAGCATTCCTCTAGGAACTCGAGATAGTCGGATGAAGGGTCCTCATCCTCCCTTAATGATTGAAGAAATTCTGTTTCAATGGTAAGGAATTCCTCCTCTATAGAGAGGAGGTCTTCCAAAGAGAATTCTTCAGATTCAGTGGTAAGCACATCATTTAACATTGGTTGATCTTTGAAAATTTCAGATTGTGCCACCTCATCATCCAAAGGAATAGAATTTTCAATCAAAGGGAGGTCTACCACACTAGAATTCGGCATGTGTTGTTGGTGGAACGACTCAAAAAGATCGACTTCTGCCATCTCTCTAGCATGCATATCCTCTAGAGACTCATAATCATTATGCCCTTGGGAAAAAGAAACCATAGGTTCATAACCATTCACCACACCCTCATTGTAGGCAACCCCACTACCACTTTCAAATTTTATGGATTCCTCAGGTTCGTCAACCGTCATTGAAATCTCTTCATCATTAAGTTCAAAGCATCCAAAAGAGATAGTGGACTCACCATAATTGATGATGACATTGGGATCATCGAAATCAATCTCCTTTAAAAGTCTATCCATTAAATCCGAAGAAGGTGGGACTTGGATAGCCTCATCCTCCTCATTGTTGGGGATTGATTCGGTGTTCCCAATGTTGGGTTTAATATTTTGAGATGGCGAGAGGTTTTGTATGTATTGCTCAGTTGTTTTCATAAACTCTCGCAGCACATCCTCAAGAGTTTGTGTCGGTTGCGGCTCATGAGAAAGAAACTCTTGAGGATAGTTGTTGGCATCCATGGTTGGCTCATCTTCCAAGTTGAAATTTTGATGCTCCCACCAATTTGGATTATGCATGTCATATGTTGGGCTTTTAGATGGTTGTTGACATGTGTAGCCATACAAGTGATCATACATTGTCCTAACCGGTGGAACATTATTCATCTCTTTCCAGTACTCTCCCATTATCTTACGTTGTGCCTCAATATGTGTATTGTTTTCATTAATGTAATCACGCATCGTCTTACGTGGGGAGGTAGTGGAGGTTGATTGAATCTCAGAAAAATACTTATGCTTATAATGGTTCCAATCATAATGATTTTGGGTCTCAAAATCCGACGTCTCATCCTCCAAAAGGTACTTGTACGCACCATTCGTCCAATCATACATGATGAAATTTTAAAGAATTGGGAACTACCCTAATCTAGAAAAAAGAACAAAAAGAAGGGAGATGGGGAGATGTTACCCAATAGAGTGAGATCTATGTCATCAACAATGTCCTACAAAATCAAACAAAAAATTGTTAGTAAAAAAAAATCAGAAAATCTACTTCTATAAAAACTGAAAATCCTACCTAACTAAGATTACTCTATAGCTACTAGAACAATTAAAACCGTTTAACTTTTTCCCCGGCAACGGCGCCAAAAACTTGTTCGCTTGCCTCAAGTGTAAGGCTGCGATGTAGTAATAAATCTCGGTAAGACCGAGGTCGATCCACAGGGAAAGAGGTAAACAATTCCAAGTACTCTAATAACTAGAATCTAAGAAGTTTAAGAAAGTAGTTTTTCACATGAAATAGGAAAATCTGAAATTAAGAAGAACTAGAGCATCAAGGATCCACTTGTAGTAGTCCAATACCAATCCATTCATCCAAGTACAACACAATTAGAATCAAAGTCCTATCTCTCATCTAATTGGAAGATATAACATTCAAGCACAACAATCCCACTTAAATCTGGAAATCAGATTTCTAGTTCTAATGAAGCACATAGAACTTGAACTTGTAGCCTTCGGAGTAACAGCCATGCCTATGGACTATGGCATGCTCAAGGGTTACTACAATTCAAATTCAAATAACCCAATCATGGTAATTTCAGAGAATTGCAAGGAACTCATGTCCGGAGCACACAAACTCTCACAAAACTTCTAAAAAACCAAACTTTATTCAAACTAGAACTTGAAAATCCAAAATTAAGAAAAGGGTACTTGAAATAAAAGAATTAAAGCATTGGAACCAACTACAAATTTCACCTCTAGCTCTAGCTAAGAGGTTAGCTAAGGAAAAACATATTAAAACTAGAACTAGAACTAAGAAAAGGAAGAAAAACTAGCTGGAGGAGGCTAGGTAGCCTCCTAGGACTTGAACTCCTTGCTTCCCACGTCCTTGGTTGATTTGGAATAGAAGAGAGCACCTCCTTTTATAGTGCAGCAATAGTACAGCAACATAGCAGAATTTGTTTCGCCTGGTACGGCTTAACCAATGGTCGGATTGCCTTCAAATTTGGTTTGTAGCTTCCTTGTAATGTGATCTTCCAAATAGATGATTTAGATTTCCAATATTATCCTCTGAATGGGCCCACCTATCACATCACCGACCGCCTCTCAAAATCGCGCACTTTGGGTACCTTCAGAACCAGTCATCTTGCTTTCAACGCCCCGGAGTGTACAGAGGTCGGATTGATCTCAAATTTTGAACATTGGTAGAAAACTTCCTCCTCTACATGATGGATGGATTAGATTGTCCAAAACAACCCCAGAATATGGTCCGAAAATTAGAACACTCAGCCCTTTTATAAACTCTGCGCAGTCGGATCTTTCTGGATGGTCCATCTTTCTTCAACCGGTACGATCAAACCACACATCCTTTTGATCTGAAAATTTTGTGGTTATTCATATATGGATGTGGTCTAAAAGATGGTCAAAGTAGATTCTTCATATCATCAATGATGAGTCCTCTGGACCGGCCCAGAGTTGAACAGCGAAATCTGGAACTTTCTGGACAGTTCGTATTGTTTTGGCCACCACGGTCAATCCGTAGCTCCGATCGACACGAAACCACTTGGGTTAGTTCGGCGTCGAGCTCCTCTTCGACATGGATGTGTTGGATTTTCAAATATCATCAAGATCAACCCATAAAACTGGTCCGAAAAATCAGGTGCGGGAATACATTGCTGTTTTAGAATCTGGAATCTGAAACTTGCATGGCCGACCGGTCACGACCGGTCGGACAGGGCTGGCCGACCGGTCATGACCGGTCAGGCCCTCTTTGGCATTACTCCAGCAAGCATGGCCGACCGGTCAAGACCGGTCGGTCTCTTTTTCTTCTTGTTTTCTTCCTTTCTTTCTTCTATTTTCTTCTTTCTTTGCTTCCTTCTTTCTTTGGTCCACCTTGGGCCTTCATCAAAGGCTCCAAATGGCCCCTTTTTAGTCTCTAATTGAGTGAAGTCCGCTCTCATTCCTATAATCACAAAACATGTGTTAGATGGGCCTTTAAATCATGAAAATCATGCAAACCATGTCATGTAATGGGCAATGCAATGTATAAATTGGAGGTTCAACACACCCCCCCAACCAGCTTTTTGCTAGTCCCGAGCAAAACATGCGTGAAACAATTTCAAACCTCCAAACCCAACTCTCCCTCAGAACCCATGATTCTATCCATTCCAAGGTGTATAAGTATAAAATTTGGAAAAATTAGGTGATAGAAGCTGAAATCTTGGACTCTCAAAACATAATAAGTGTCTACATGAAATTCCCACTGATTGATTGATAAATAGAAGAACTCGAACAAATTCAACCTAGTGTGCATAGTGAAAGTTCATCTCATGAGTTTCTGGGATCATCTTCTTCATAGATTAAGTAAACCAAGGATTTTAAGGTGCACAGAGCAACAACAAGCCTATGACAGGAATTTGCCTTACCGTCCTTCCGACGGCTTTCACACTACGTCCCATTTCCGGCTTTGGTTACGGTTCGACCATCCCCCGGTTGGTAATAGGTAGCCCTTTTCGAAATTTTCCACCAGTTTTCCTTCATTCCCGATTTCATCCTTTCTTTCCTTTTTCTTTTAAAATTAGATAGGATTTTTAAAAATCCATATCTTTCATTATTTTCCCATGGACAAGGATGGACAAAATACCCCGGCTTGGTTTCTCAACACCTTTATATCAAAGTCTAGCTAATCCACAAATCACATAAACCTTTCAACTCATGAAAATCGTGTAATGTGAACTTGGTGTGAAGGTGTTCAAATTTTCTATCAATCACAACAATAGGGGAACTAACATATAAAACCATTATGTTGGGAGAATTCAAGACTTACAACATCACACACTTCGTATCTCCTCTTCTTATACTCATATCATCTCGAATGCATGGAAATAAGGTTTTCTAAAAGAGTTTTGAAATTTTAGAAAATTCGAAAAAATTTGCGCATGTGAGGCTCGAAATGTTGCAACATGCTAGATGAGGAATCTCATCTCACCCCCCAACCAAATCTTGCATTGTCCTCAATGTAAAAAGATATGCAATTAGCATGAACATGAGAGCAATGGTAAAATATGAGAGAGTGAGAACAATAGTACCTGAGATAGCAAGTTGATCAATTCTAGCATCTTCCATTGTCTCGATGAGACTTATTCAATCCTAATTGCAGAAAAATAAATCCTAACCTACCTACCTACCTTTGATTAGTCCGATCAACTACATGATCAAAGTTGAGCAGGATCTTCATGAATTTCAATAAATTTCTCATGAGGACCATCCAAAGTCCTGCTCGACAGTAAACATGTGTGCTTCTTATCATTGAAGTCCAATCGTATTGTGCACCACATGCATAAAAGGAGGAGATAAGAGCAGCAAAAAGATATCTCCTCAAATTCTGATTTGGGTTATGATTGATTAAAAATGGGTCATCCCAATCAGAATTTTTAATGGGCTGAAGGACCCATGAAGGTGGAGAGACATTCATCAAGTTTTCATTAGTTAAAATTGTCTCTTCCACAAATTCAGAATTGTACGGTGTTTCCATAAACAATGGTAAAGAGTGTAAATCAGTGGAAAGGTGTTCTTCAGGCACCGACACCGTGTCTAACAAAATATCCAACTCCTTAATCATCTCATCATCAAGATCATAAGAGTGGGCCAAGCATTCCTCTAGGAACTCGAGATAGTCGGATGAAGGGTCCTCATCCTCCCTTAATGATTGAAGAAATTCTGTTTCAATGGTAAGGAATTCCTCCTCTATAGAGAGGAGGTCTTCCAAAGAGAATTCTTCAGATTCAGTGGTAAGCACATCATTTAACATTGGTTGATCTTTGAAAATTTCAGATTGTGCCACCTCATCATCCAAAGGAATAGAATTTTCAATCAAAGGGAGGTCTACCACACTAGAATTCGGCATGTGTTGTTGGTGGAACGACTCAAAAAGATCGACTTCTGCCATCTCTCTAGCATGCATA
This sequence comes from Liriodendron chinense, assembly GCA_003013855.2. Taxonomy (NCBI): domain Eukaryota; kingdom Viridiplantae; phylum Streptophyta; class Magnoliopsida; order Magnoliales; family Magnoliaceae; genus Liriodendron; species Liriodendron chinense. The sequence continues at coordinate 70,081 of PVNU02001854.1, forward strand.
TCCTCTAGAGACTCATAATCATTATGCCCTTGGGAAAAAGAAACCATAGGTTCATAACCATTCACCACACCCTCATTGTAGGCAACCCCACTACCACTTTCAAATTTTATGGATTCCTCAGGTTCGTCAACCGTCATTGAAATCTCTTCATCATTAAGTTCAAAGCATCCAAAAGAGATAGTGGACTCACCATAATTGATGATGACATTGGGATCATCGAAATCAATCTCCTTTAAAAGTCTATCCATTAAATCCGAAGAAGGTGGGACTTGGATAGCCTCATCCTCCTCATTGTTGGGGATTGATTCGGTGTTCCCAATGTTGGGTTTAATATTTTGAGATGGCGAGAGGTTTTGTATGTATTGCTCAGTTGTTTTCATAAACTCTCGCAGCACATCCTCAAGAGTTTGTGTCGGTTGCGGCTCATGAGAAAGAAACTCTTGAGGATAGTTGTTGGCATCCATGGTTGGCTCATCTTCCAAGTTGAAATTTTGATGCTCCCACCAATTTGGATTATGCATGTCATATGTTGGGCTTTTAGATGGTTGTTGACATGTGTAGCCATACAAGTGATCATACATTGTCCTAACCGGTGGAACATTATTCATCTCTTTCCAGTACTCTCCCATTATCTTACGTTGTGCCTCAATATGTGTATTGTTTTCATTAATGTAATCACGCATCGTCTTACGTGGGGAGGTAGTGGAGGTTGATTGAATCTCAGAAAAATACTTATGCTTATAATGGTTCCAATCATAATGATTTTGGGTCTCAAAATCCGACGTCTCATCCTCCAAAAGGTACTTGTACGCACCATTCGTCCAATCATACATGATGAAATTTTAAAGAATTGGGAACTACCCTAATCTAGAAAAAAGAACAAAAAGAAGGGAGATGGGGAGATGTTACCCAATAGAGTGAGATCTATGTCATCAACAATGTCCTACAAAATCAAACAAAAAATTGTTAGTAAAAAAAAATCAGAAAATCTACTTCTATAAAAACTGAAAATCCTACCTAACTAAGATTACTCTATAGCTACTAGAACAATTAAAACCGTTTAACTTTTTCCCCGGCAACGGCGCCAAAAACTTGTTCGCTTGCCTCAAGTGTAAGGCTGCGATGTAGTAATAAATCTCGGTAAGACCGAGGTCGATCCACAGGGAAAGAGGTAAACAATTCCAAGTACTCTAATAACTAGAATCTAAGAAGTTTAAGAAAGTAGTTTTTCACATGAAATAGGAAAATCTGAAATTAAGAAGAACTAGAGCATCAAGGATCCACTTGTAGTAGTCCAATACCAATCCATTCATCCAAGTACAACACAATTAGAATCAAAGTCCTATCTCTCATCTAATTGGAAGATATAACATTCAAGCACAACAATCCCACTTAAATCTGGAAATCAGATTTCTAGTTCTAATGAAGCACATAGAACTTGAACTTGTAGCCTTCGGAGTAACAGCCATGCCTATGGACTATGGCATGCTCAAGGGTTACTACAATTCAAATTCAAATAACCCAATCATGGTAATTTCAGAGAATTGCAAGGAACTCATGTCCGGAGCACACAAACTCTCACAAAACTTCTAAAAAACCAAACTTTATTCAAACTAGAACTTGAAAATCCAAAATTAAGAAAAGGGTACTTGAAATAAAAGAATTAAAGCATTGGAACCAACTACAAATTTCACCTCTAGCTCTAGCTAAGAGGTTAGCTAAGGAAAAACATATTAAAACTAGAACTAGAACTAAGAAAAGGAAGAAAAACTAGCTGGAGGAGGCTAGGTAGCCTCCTAGGACTTGAACTCCTTGCTTCCCACGTCCTTGGTTGATTTGGAATAGAAGAGAGCACCTCCTTTTATAGTGCAGCAATAGTACAGCAACATAGCAGAATTTGTTTCGCCTGGTACGGCTTAACCAATGGTCGGATTGCCTTCAAATTTGGTTTGTAGCTTCCTTGTAATGTGATCTTCCAAATAGATGATTTAGATTTCCAATATTATCCTCTGAATGGGCCCACCTATCACATCACCGACCGCCTCTCAAAATCGCGCACTTTGGGTACCTTCAGAACCAGTCATCTTGCTTTCAACGCCCCGGAGTGTACAGAGGTCGGATTGATCTCAAATTTTGAACATTGGTAGAAAACTTCCTCCTCTACATGATGGATGGATTAGATTGTCCAAAACAACCCCAGAATATGGTCCGAAAATTAGAACACTCAGCCCTTTTATAAACTCTGCGCAGTCGGATCTTTCTGGATGGTCCATCTTTCTTCAACCGGTACGATCAAACCACACATCCTTTTGATCTGAAAATTTTGTGGTTATTCATATATGGATGTGGTCTAAAAGATGGTCAAAGTAGATTCTTCATATCATCAATGATGAGTCCTCTGGACCGGCCCAGAGTTGAACAGCGAAATCTGGAACTTTCTGGACAGTTCGTATTGTTTTGGCCACCACGGTCAATCCGTAGCTCCGATCGACACGAAACCACTTGGGTTAGTTCGGCGTCGAGCTCCTCTTCGACATGGATGTGTTGGATTTTCAAATATCATCAAGATCAACCCATAAAACTGGTCCGAAAAATCAGGTGCGGGAATACATTGCTGTTTTAGAATCTGGAATCTGAAACTTGCATGGCCGACCGGTCACGACCGGTCGGACAGGGCTGGCCGACCGGTCATGACCGGTCAGGCCCTCTTTGGCATTACTCCAGCAAGCATGGCCGACCGGTCAAGACCGGTCGGTCTCTTTTTCTTCTTGTTTTCTTCCTTTCTTTCTTCTATTTTCTTCTTTCTTTGCTTCCTTCTTTCTTTGGTCCACCTTGGGCCTTCATCAAAGGCTCCAAATGGCCCCTTTTTAGTCTCTAATTGAGTGAAGTCCGCTCTCATTCCTATAATCACAAAACATGTGTTAGATGGGCCTTTAAATCATGAAAATCATGCAAACCATGTCATGTAATGGGCAATGCAATGTATAAATTGGAGGTTCAACACACCCCCCCAACCAGCTTTTTGCTAGTCCCGAGCAAAACATGCGTGAAACAATTTCAAACCTCCAAACCCAACTCTCCCTCAGAACCCATGATTCTATCCATTCCAAGGTGTATAAGTATAAAATTTGGAAAAATTAGGTGATAGAAGCTGAAATCTTGGACTCTCAAAACATAATAAGTGTCTACATGAAATTCCCACTGATTGATTGATAAATAGAAGAACTCGAACAAATTCAACCTAGTGTGCATAGTGAAAGTTCATCTCATGAGTTTCTGGGATCATCTTCTTCATAGATTAAGTAAACCAAGGATTTTAAGGTGCACAGAGCAACAACAAGCCTATGACAGGAATTTGCCTTACCGTCCTTCCGACGGCTTTCACACTACGTCCCATTTCCGGCTTTGGTTACGGTTCGACCATCCCCCGGTTGGTAATAGGTAGCCCTTTTCGAAATTTTCCACCAGTTTTCCTTCATTCCCGATTTCATCCTTTCTTTCCTTTTTCTTTTAAAATTAGATAGGATTTTTAAAAATCCATATCTTTCATTATTTTCCCATGGACAAGGATGGACAAAATACCCCGGCTTGGTTTCTCAACACCTTTATATCAAAGTCTAGCTAATCCACAAATCACATAAACCTTTCAACTCATGAAAATCGTGTAATGTGAACTTGGTGTGAAGGTGTTCAAATTTTCTATCAATCACAACAATAGGGGAACTAACATATAAAACCATTATGTTGGGAGAATTCAAGACTTACAACATCACACACTTCGTATCTCCTCTTCTTATACTCATATCATCTCGAATGCATGGAAATAAGGTTTTCTAAAAGAGTTTTGAAATTTTAGAAAATTCGAAAAAATTTGCGCATGTGAGGCTCGAAATGTTGCAACATGCTAGATGAGGAATCTCATCTCACCCCCCAACCAAATCTTGCATTGTCCTCAATGTAAAAAGATATGCAATTAGCATGAACATGAGAGCAATGGTAAAATATGAGAGAGTGAGAACAATAGTACCTGAGATAGCAAGTTGATCAATTCTAGCATCTTCCATTGTCTCGATGAGACTTATTCAATCCTAATTGCAGAAAAATAAATCCTAACCTACCTACCTACCTTTGATTAGTCCGATCAACTACATGATCAAAGTTGAGCAGGATCTTCATGAATTTCAATAAATTTCTCATGAGGACCATCCAAAGTCCTGCTCGACAGTAAACATGTGTGCTTCTTATCATTGAAGTCCAATCGTATTGTGCACCACATGCATAAAAGGAGGAGATAAGAGCAGCAAAAAGATATCTCCTCAAATTCTGATTTGGGTTATGATTGATTAAAAATGGGTCATCCCAATCAGAATTTTTAATGGGCTGAAGGACCCATGAAGGTGGAGAGACATTCATCAAGTTTTCATTAGTTAAAATTGTCTCTTCCACAAATTCAGAATTGTACGGTGTTTCCATAAACAATGGTAAAGAGTGTAAATCAGTGGAAAGGTGTTCTTCAGGCACCGACACCGTGTCTAACAAAATATCCAACTCCTTAATCATCTCATCATCAAGATCATAAGAGTGGGCCAAGCATTCCTCTAGGAACTCGAGATAGTCGGATGAAGGGTCCTCATCCTCCCTTAATGATTGAAGAAATTCTGTTTCAATGGTAAGGAATTCCTCCTCTATAGAGAGGAGGTCTTCCAAAGAGAATTCTTCAGATTCAGTGGTAAGCACATCATTTAACATTGGTTGATCTTTGAAAATTTCAGATTGTGCCACCTCATCATCCAAAGGAATAGAATTTTCAATCAAAGGGAGGTCTACCACACTAGAATTCGGCATGTGTTGTTGGTGGAACGACTCAAAAAGATCGACTTCGGCCATCTCTCTAGCATGCATATCCTCTAGAGACTCATAATCATTATGCCCTTGGGAAAAAGAAACCATAGGTTCATAACCATTCACCACACCCTCATTGTAGGCAACCCCACTACCACTTTCAAATTTTATGGATTCCTCAGGTTCGTCAACCGTCATTGAAATCTCTTCATCATTAAGTTCAAAGCATCCAAAAGAGATAGTGGACTCACCATAATTGATGATGACATTGGGATCATCGAAATCAATCTCCTTTAAAAGTCTATCCATTAAATCCGAAGAAGGTGGGACTTGGATAGCCTCATCCTCCTCATTGTTGGGGATTGATTCGGTGTTCCCAATGTTGGGTTTAATATTTTGAGATGGCGAGAGGTTTTGTATGTATTGCTCAGTTGTTTTCATAAACTCTCGCAGCACATCCTCAAGAGTTTGTGTCGGTTGCGGCTCATGAGAAAGAAACTCTTGAGGATAGTTGTTGGCATCCATGGTTGGCTCATCTTCCAAGTTGAAATTTTGATGCTCCCACCAATTTGGATTATGCATGTCATATGTTGGGCTTTTAGATGGTTGTTGACATGTGTAGCCATACAAGTGATCATACATTGTCCTAACCGGTGGAACATTATTCATCTCTTTCCAGTACTCTCCCATTATCTTACGTTGTGCCTCAATATGTGTATTGTTTTCATTAATGTAATCACGCATCGTCTTACGTGGGGAGGTAGTGGAGGTTGATTGAATCTCAGAAAAATACTTATGCTTATAATGGTTCCAATCATAATGATTTTGGGTCTCAAAATCCGACGTCTCATCCTCCAAAAGGTACTTGTACGCACCATTCGTCCAATCATACATGATGAAATTTTAAAGAATTGGGAACTACCCTAATCTAGAAAAAAGAACAAAAAGAAGGGAGATGGGGAGATGTTACCCAATAGAGTGAGATCTATGTCATCAACAATGTCCTACAAAATCAAACAAAAAATTGTTAGTAAAAAAAAATCAGAAAATCTACTTCTATAAAAACTGAAAATCCTACCTAACTAAGATTACTCTATAGCTACTAGAACAATTAAAACCGTTTAACTTTTTCCCCGGCAACGGCGCCAAAAACTTGTTCGCTTGCCTCAAGTGTAAGGCTGCGATGTAGTAATAAATCTCGGTAAGACCGAGGTCGATCCACAGGGAAAGAGGTAAACAATTCCAAGTACTCTAATAACTAGAATCTAAGAAGTTTAAGAAAGTAGTTTTTCACATGAAATAGGAAAATCTGAAATTAAGAAGAACTAGAGCATCAAGGATCCACTTGTAGTAGTCCAATACCAATCCATTCATCCAAGTACAACACAATTAGAATCAAAGTCCTATCTCTCATCTAATTGGAAGATATAACATTCAAGCACAACAATCCCACTTAAATCTGGAAATCAGATTTCTAGTTCTAATGAAGCACATAGAACTTGAACTTGTAGCCTTCGGAGTAACAGCCATGCCTATGGACTATGGCATGCTCAAGGGTTACTACAATTCAAATTCAAATAACCCAATCATGGTAATTTCAGAGAATTGCAAGGAACTCATGTCCGGAGCACACAAACTCTCACAAAACTTCTAAAAAACCAAACTTTATTCAAACTAGAACTTGAAAATCCAAAATTAAGAAAAGGGTACTTGAAATAAAAGAATTAAAGCATTGGAACCAACTACAAATTTCACCTCTAGCTCTAGCTAAGAGGTTAGCTAAGGAAAAACATATTAAAACTAGAACTAGAACTAAGAAAAGGAAGAAAAACTAGCTGGAGGAGGCTAGGTAGCCTCCTAGGACTTGAACTCCTTGCTTCCCACGTCCTTGGTTGATTTGGAATAGAAGAGAGCACCTCCTTTTATAGTGCAGCAATAGTACAGCAACATAGCAGAATTTGTTTCGCCTGGTACGGCTTAACCAATGGTCGGATTGCCTTCAAATTTGGTTTGTAGCTTCCTTGTAATGTGATCTTCCAAATAGATGATTTAGATTTCCAATATTATCCTCTGAATGGGCCCACCTATCACATCACCGACCGCCTCTCAAAATCGCGCACTTTGGGTACCTTCAGAACCAGTCATCTTGCTTTCAACGCCCCGGAGTGTACAGAGGTCGGATTGATCTCAAATTTTGAACATTGGTAGAAAACTTCCTCCTCTACATGATGGATGGATTAGATTGTCCAAAACAACCCCAGAATATGGTCCGAAAATTAGAACACTCAGCCCTTTTATAAACTCTGCGCAGTCGGATCTTTCTGGATGGTCCATCTTTCTTCAACCGGTACGATCAAACCACACATCCTTTTGATCTGAAAATTTTGTGGTTATTCATATATGGATGTGGTCTAAAAGATGGTCAAAGTAGATTCTTCATATCATCAATGATGAGTCCTCTGGACCGGCCCAGAGTTGAACAGCGAAATCTGGAACTTTCTGGACAGTTCGTATTGTTTTGGCCACCACGGTCAATCCGTAGCTCCGATCGACACGAAACCACTTGGGTTAGTTCGGCGTCGAGCTCCTCTTCGACATGGATGTGTTGAATTTTCAAATATCATCAAGATCAACCCATAAAACTGGTCCGAAAAATCAGGTGCGGGAATACATTGCTGTTTTAGAATCTGGAATCTGAAACTTGCATGGCCGACCGGTCACGACCGGTCGGACAGGGCTGGCCGACCGGTCATGACCGGTCAGGCCCTCTTTGGCATTACTCCAGCAAGCATGGCCAACCGGTCAAGACCGGTCGGTCTCTTTTTCTTCTTGTTTTCTTCCTTTCTTTCTTCTATTTTCTTCTTTCTTTGCTTCCTTCTTTCTTTGGTCCACCTTGGGCCTTCATCAAAGGCTCCAAATGGCCCCTTTTTGGTCTCTAATTGAGTGAAGTCCGCTCTCATTCCTATAATCACAAAACATGTGTTAGATGGGCCTTTAAATCATGAAAATCATGCAAACCATGTCATGTAATGGGCAATGCAATGTATAAATTGGAGGTTCAACAGTAACCTTTGCGACCTTTGAAGGTCGGCTGGTTATGTTTATGGAGGGCCCTGGTTACGACGTCCTTCCTTGTCGTACGTAGGCCTTTCGGGAGTTGGTAGAGTCCCCGATGGTTAACCCGCCAAATATCTTGTGGATTTGTTCCACAAGATCATTGTTGATTTGCTCGTCAGTTTGGTCTATAGCCCTCCGGTCCCCCTGACGCTGGGCGATGTAGTCTTTTAAGAATCACTGCTGAATAAGGGTCTCTATTTGTCGCTTTAGGTCAAAACAGCCTGCTGTGTTATGATCGTGGTCCTTGTGATATAAGCAGTACTTTGATTTCGACCTCCTGTTGGGGTCGATTTTTATCTTCGTAGGTCTGCCGAATGTGTGCTTGCCTTTTTCCGCCAAATACACTTGCTCGATGGTCTTATTGAGCAGCGTATACTTCTCAAATCGCGGGGTGAAGGCTTTGACTCCTCGGGTAGAATTGTTCCGACCTAGTGATCTCCGATCTGGTTTGTGCTTTTTTAAGTTGCTCCCTTCCTAACGATCTTTGTTTTTGGAGGACGTTCTATGTGCATTGACTAACTCCTCCGTGTTGATGTTTTTGGCAGCTCGATCTAAGAACTCTGCGATAAACTGGGGCGGTTCTTCACCAACAAACCAGAGGAATTTTTTATCGTGTAATCCTCCGATCATAGTATGGAGTAGTAAGTCCTGAGAGAGATTTTCGACCTGTACGGCTTCGGCATTGAAACTTGCGAGGTAGTCTTTTAAAGACTCGTCCTCTTTTTGTTTGACTGCATTGAGATAGGTTGAATGCTTCCTCGGGTCGGTATTCCCGATGAACTGAGTAGCGAAGGCCTTAATCAACTGGGCAAACAAGTTGATTGATCTCAATTTTAGGTTACAAAACCAAGTCCACGCTGAGCTCGTTAATGACAACGGGAAGGCCTTGCACATGATGTGTCCGCTGGCTCCGAGGAGTTCCATTCGGACCTTAAAATTTTCTAAATGCTCTGTCGGATCTCCTATTCCGGAGTATTGTTTGAGCTGAGGGATTTTAAATCCTCTAGAAAGTGGTTCCTCCCGAATTTCTTCAGTGAACGGTGATTCAGAGGAATCGACCAATGCATCCACTGCAATAGGTGCTCGGGCACGCTGTGCTCTCTGGATATCGCCTACCCGTTCACAAAGTTCTTTCAGCTCTGCCTCTAGTGGGTTTATATTGTCATCCAGTTGGTTAGCTACACCAAAGTCGGCGCGGGCATGATCTAAGTGAGTTGATCTTCTTTCTTCGAGCCTATGGCGCAGGTCACTCGCAGGAAAATCTATTGCTGATAGAGATTTTACCTTTGTTGCTTGACTTGCAACTTCGTCTTCTTCGACAAGTTCCTGATTTGGAATAGGTCACTGAGAACGTTGTGGAGTTTGTCGAGATCGTTGAGGCTCATCATGGTCTCTGTAATCCAGAGTTGGCTGAACCAAGCCAGTTAAGAGAGCCTTGATTTCATCAAGTTTTTTATCGACATACTCGAATCGTTCGTCTACACCCCCTAGTCTCTTGGCAACGCCTCCCACCTGTTCTTCGAGAGTGGACAATTTGACCCCACGATTGCAAGATCTCTGTTGCCCGCCTTGCTGAAAAAAGTGAGAGGACATTCCGCCGATCTGGATGGTGGGCGTTTCTGGAATAGACCCTTCGTCGTCTGAATGTGGGGCTTCAGAAGGTCCAACGATTGTGGGAGCCTTCTCCTTGTATTTTCTTTTTCCAGCCATCATAATTTTGCTTGAGATGGAGGGAGCGTCTTGAGCTTTTGGGTGAGAACACGACTTTACAGTCGAAAAATTTCCCACAGACGGCGCCAACTGTTGTTGCAGAGATTTCAACAACGAACGAGGTGAGGTGGATGATCGATCTCACCAAATGCAAAGAGAGGTTCTCCCCCTGAAACCTGTAAGGATAAACAACGGCTGAGGGAGGGGCCGGGGACCGGCGGTTAGTCCTCCGATGCTTAAGTCAGTCCAAGCTTTTGTAATAAGTAATCTCTTTTGTAAATAAGAGTTTTCATACCTTTTTGGTAAAGAGGAGGTATCCTTTTATAGACTTAAGTTCCGGAGTTATAATCCTACAAGGAAACATAATCCTCATGGAGAAGATCTCAGATCCCCGAGATCCCCAGGCTGTTCCATAGTTGCTGGAGACATTCACGCATTAGTTAACGATTCTCCGAATCATTCTCCCATTATCTCGGCATAAGCCTAAGATCATGGGATTGTTACGATAAGACTCAGCTCATCGCATGGCCGAGGTCGGTTTTTCGTCGGAATCTGGAAGTCGATCTCTGGGTCAGATCAGATGATACCAACTTGTTTTCAGGTCGGTCATGTCGGTCAAGTCCGACCTGAGGTCAGCTTGTAATTTACCTATAACAACACCTTCACTAATTTGTCTCAAGATGGCATTCCAGACATGTTCACATCAGAGGACAATTCAATCAAAATAAACATGAACTGGGACTACAACAATTTGTTTCTTCAGATGAAGCAATTCTTTCCAACAAGAAACATATCAAAAGATATGCAGATACTGTGAGGGAAAAAATGCATGCATCCACTAAAGCACTTCAGAGGGAGAATGGATTGACATGATAATTACTAGTTCACTTGAATGTTCAAAGGAGGCTAATTGTAATAAAAAGAAAAAAAAACCAATAAAAAACAGACGTCAGCATCCATTTTGCAATAACATCATAGAGAGAGAGAGAGAGTAAAGATTGGAAGATGAATGGCTTTCTTGCCACAACCTCCGCCATATCCAACTCAAAGTTTAGATCATGGTAATAGGTCCTTATTGAGAAATTGAGAAATTTTAACATTGATTTTTCTCTCGGATAAGCCATTCGTAACGATCAACTAGGGTAGATAAATCGAATAGATCTTCAAATTCCATGCCCTAAAATTTCTTTTGTAATTCAATATTCAGACTGTCTTGAGACAGTTTAATAAATTTTTTTTAGTGTGGTGACTAAGCCCTCATTTTTTGCCTTTTAATAAGCAATGTATTTATCAGTCATTTCTCCCAATAGTTGCCTTAAATGAGATAAATTGACCATAAACACCTCTTGCTCAATTCTGAAGAATTGTGTGTGGAACTTGTCTTCCATTTTCCACCATGAATTGATAAAGTTGGGTGACAAATTAAGATACCATGTGAAGGCCATTTCATGAGAGAATTTTTTGAATAGTTGGAGCTTAAGAAAATCTTGGTTTGAAATTTCATCACATTGAATGGTGAAGCAACCGATATACTCAATGTAATTTGTATTGCGGAATAAACATATCACTTGTTGTTAGAACTGAAAATGCAACAGAAGGCATTTCCTGTGTATTGTTGGTCTGGGGTTTTAAGTAAATGAAACATTCATAGACAAGCACAACCAATCACAAAAGTACACACAAGTAGAGATATCGCAAGGCAAATTTTATTCAAGATGTTCTGAGATCTTATACATTCTAGGCCGTGATCGGACATAAGCCCTAAACTACATCGGATGGCTGATAACCCTTGATTAAAAGGCAAAAGTAAGTGTATGTATGCATCATAGATAAATTAAGCAAAGCACTAAGAAATCATAAACATAGATAAACATCATAAAGAACGCAAGGATTTTTATGTGGAAACCCTTGTGGGAGAAAACCACGGCACAAAGCAACAATGCTTCACTATGAATGATGGTTGTATAAGAGATTGAGTATTTAAGAAAAATTCTAGGTCATAGGGGGCAACAGACTAAGTTATTAAGGACTATGGTCTTTGAGTTCATGGTCATGGAGACCAATTTAGTAGTGTTATGGATTAAGCCATCGTTTAGACAAGTCGGATGCCTATGTCTCATGTTCTTTCGAGTTATCTGAGTTGAGAGACAGTCATGGTTTTTTATCAAGTCGTGAAACGCAGACCTAGTGACCGTCGGTTTGGACGGGTGACCGCAGGAAGACACGTATTGTGACTGTGTACCTGATCAGCTCAACCAACGGATTCCGTTTTAGATGGGTATTACATCGAATAGTTTTGAGATAATAGTTCATAGCAAAGTATTTTGTGACGATTTGGACTCCTTGATCTTTGTTTCTAGTAGTGATCGTAGTCCCTTTCAATTAGCCAAAGCCTCAATCCGGGCTGAATTATAGTTGTACAATGAACATAGTGATACAAAGTTCCCGTGATCAGTTGCTGAATCATGCTGGAGTCTGTTGACTCGTCTTCGGGAGTGCACTAGGCTCTGTATATTTGTTGATAACTGATTGCATAGTAGAAACTTAATTTGAGATCTCACGAATGTGTAAGACATTGCAAACAAGGAAAAAGGTCTTTGATTTATGACAAATATAATAAAGTGCATGCTATATAAGCTAAATTAAGTTGAGTGTATGTTGAATTTAGCAAGGTGAATGCTCGATTAAGCAAGATGAATGCTAGATTAAGAAAACTAAATACTAGATTAAGTCAGATGAACGTTGATGCATAGGGCAAGCAATATTATCAAATCATAAATCCATTTTCTATATGGATTTGCACTCAAATGATGATATGGTCATGTCGCTGTGTCTGAAAAGTCTAAGTTAAGCCTTGGAATATCAATCCACTAACAGATCGACCATAATTTATCATGAATATTTTACCTCTCTTTGGTGTTTTAGCCTAATTATTATATATCAAAATTTATAAACTGTTTAGATTCAAAGAAAACCCCTCCGTTTAAAAAATGAACTTTCAAGAGTTGTCAAAAAGTTGCGATTTGTACTTGGAATGAAAAATTAAAATCTTTATTATTAGAGATTTGAGTTTTAGTATCTTTCATTGAATCCAAATGGGGGTACTTCCTTATTTACATAAATAATTTAAAGTAAATGAAAAAATAAATTAAAATATGTCATTTACTTAAAAAAAAATTATGTAAATAAGGTGTGCGGTATGGTGCAGATGCGTAGTGCAGGCAAGTAGGCAAGTGGTTGTGCAAGTTAGGCCGAGGTGTGTCAAGAGGGGGTAGGTGTATGCCACATAGGCCCTACAGTAGGTAGGCACATGACCCACCTTCATCAGGTATGGGGTCACGCCCAGGCACATGTACTCAGGGGGGTAGGTTCATGTGCTCAGGGCAGGCGCATGTAAGAAGGGGGTAGGCGCACCCAACCTTTAAGATTTTTGGTGTCGGCACATGGTGTAAGGCCATGTGCCTACCCCTCAGGTGGAATTCCACCATCCACTTAGTTATTTCTAGGCACTTCTCCCCTCTCCGTACCCCTTTCTTAGGTGGCAAATGGCTGATTCCTAGAAAGAATTTTTGGGCTTCCGGCAAGGGATTCTCAGGAGTTTTTTGGGGTAAGCGCTTGTACCTTAGGTTGCTCTCTCTCTTGCACATGTTGTGTCATGCAAATGTCAGGCTATTTATAGCCAAAGATTTTGGAAAGTAGGCCAATGAGAGCTAAGCGCACGTGCTTAAGGGTAGACGCATGTGGTAAGTGCATGTGAGATTCCACTTTGCAATTTTGGGATTTTTTGGTTTAGGCGCATGTACCATTTGGGGTAGGAGCATGTGTTCGTCCTGCCCAATTCTGCAGATAGTTTGCATCCCTGGGGTAGGTGCATGTACCTACCTAGTTCTACAGAGCAGTTTAGCAACTCTACACCTCTTTAGTACTTAGAAAATTTTTAGGATTTCAAGGTAAGCGCATGTGCTCCCAATCTACAGCTAACTTTTTTGGAATCACCCTCACTTGCGCCTTGATTCCTTTAGCCTTAAATTGCAGTTGTACACACAATTCAGTAGCAAAATGGTCAATTGTTGCTAATTATGGTAGTGCAGGCTTATGGACCCCTCTTTGGTACATCCTACTAGGGGTACGACACTTTTCGAGGTGCACAGGTGGAAATAAACATTGTTCGGGGGTCCAATCAGGGAGTTAAGGGTTTTTGGGCCTTCCGGTTCATTTGGTCGCAAAACGCATGTCTAATTTAGCTTTCAGTCCCAGACATGTTGCACAGGCTGCCCGAGCTAAGGCTGCCTGAGCTAGGGCCGTATCGACATATGTTGGAAATAGGTGTTATTCCAAGACTCGGTCCAAGGTTTAAGGGTTTTCGGGCCTTTCGATTCATTTGGTCGCGAAGTGCGTGTCTAACTCAACTCCAAAATGGTAGGCATCAGTCCCGGACATGTTGTGAAGGCTACCCGGGCTAGAACTGTACATTTACCTATCATTTTTCCTAAATGTTTTCGGGTCTTTTGCCAAGTCAGATCGTCGATTTTGAGTTATCAATTCTTCTATTAACAATAGTGATATTTTGAACCCTAACACCTATGCATTAATAATGAAGATTTTACACTGTAAAAGTAAAGGCGTACCTAATAAGGAAGATATTCTCAATGTCGTGATGTTGCTGATGTATATACTAGGTCTTCTGCACCTTACACTCTTAGGAGAATCTCTCAATGGGACTAGGATTTTCTCTTATGTGTGAGTGAGGGGACCAAGACATATATTTATAGGAAAGAGGGCTGGAGAAGCTTGCTTACCCATCACACCTCTCTCCTCTAAGGTTTCCACATGTAGGTTTCCATATCTAGCTTTATAACAGTGTATAGGGATCATAGTTGAAGTGTCATACCCCAAACCTATCTATAATGATCACGACTATAATGGGGCCCACTAACTCGCTCAATCTGAATAATCTAATGGTTAGATCTAAACGAACGATCATGTATGGCCCACCTACAGGAGTCTTACATTCTCCCACTTGGGCTACGCTAATCCCTGAAAGAAAACAAAACATTTTATTTTGTTTTATTTTTGTGAAAAACTTTTTATAAAATATATTTGTTTCAAAAGTTCCTAATAGGCGCCCTACTGATTTTCAAAACATGACCGTTGGATAGTTATGAGCAACGTTTGTTAGATTCGATCCATTAAGACCACTGATATTGAATCATGGTAGTCAACACAACATTTAACCTTTTGAAAGTGCAACAAATCATGGTCACAAATACCAATAGCCTTAATGACATGAATCAAGGATACAGGGTATGGTATGAAGATTATATGTCCAATGTGATCATACGTGTCTATTTTCAAGTGGTCTTACTTATAAATGCAAGATTTTGTCAATTAGTGTGTTGAGTATGTCGTCAAGTCTGAAGAGTCACTAGTTGCTGAAGATTGAAGACTTGAAGCTTCTCCTATTGAACAAATTGAAGAAACTCAAAAGATCGCTAATCCTAGACCGGACCTCAAACCTATTCCCTAATTCATTTTTCCCAAAACCCTCTTCTATAGCTAGCCATATCCTCTTAGGAATATCCTAGTAGTCCAAGTTATAGCCTTCCATCCATGAAGATCAGCTATGGATGTGTGTATATATGTGAGTGAGTAGTTAATGAAAATCAAACTAAAAAGCTTCACTGCTATCTTCGATGGATACCCGATCAATCGGATGTCATTTTCAATTGATCGATCAATCAGAGAATGTGTCTGATCAATCAAAAAAGGATCTAGAGGTCTCTCAAAACTTTCTAGACAATATTCAGATCGATCGGAAAGAAGTCCAATCAATCGGATGAGGTATCTCCGATCAATCGGAAAAAGGTCCAAAGGTATTTCTAAACTCTGTGGACATATTTCAGATCAATCAGACTGTGTCTCCGATCAATCGGATATGGCCTCTCTGATCAATCAGAACCGTGTTCGATCATTGTTCAGCAAAATAAAAATGTGCTATTTTTTTATCGGATCCAATCGAGTTGACCGTTTTCTATCCGTTGGAGGTCACTCTATAAAGGTATCTTGCTTGGATCTTGGAGATATTATCTTGAGCATCATCTAGGGCTTGGTTAGGCTTATTACACTTCATCCCTTTCTTCCTTTCCCTTATTACACAACATAAATTGAGTTCATTCTTCAATTTATGTTGATTTGAGCAACATTGAATATCATTCAAGGCTTGGATTGAAACATGAACTCAAACCCTCTTTAATGGCTATTTGACCACTCTAAATAGTTATATCTTTTTTATCAATGCCATTAATGATGGTTTAGGTAGATCCCATCCTTCTCATAAAAAGTCATCCCATTAAGATAGGTCTACCAAACCTTCTCCCTTACTTTGATCTCATTAATAAAGAACATTCAATTCAAGGTTGCTAATCAAGGGAGCTGAAGAAGAAGACGTTCGTGCAAGACGAAGCTTCTTCAATCAAAGGTGCTTACAAGGGGCTCATTTAGCTAAGTATATTTTAGTCCAATAAACGTTCTCAAGAGCTGAGATTTGAGATTTGAGTTTCAAAGTTTGAAGACTCAAACTCAGTTGAGTCCTTGTGTAGGATATGTGTGTCCTTGTGTGGGACATGGAAGTCCTTGCGTAGGCCTCCTACATGGGAGAATACGTGCATTGTCCTTGTGTAGGAGTTGTGGAGTCCTTGTGTAGGAATAGACCTTGTGTAGGTTATAAAGGTTTATGATGAACCTCATTTAAAATCATTGGATAGTGAAATTCGGCTACTCAAGGAGTGAGTGGACCAACCGGGAGTGAAGTAGACTTATTGTCGAACCACTATACATCTTGTGCAATGTGTTGAATGCTTATGTGGTTCATTATTTCTGTTTATTGCTTATGATCATGATGAATTACACTCTACATGTTTGATGAAATGCATGCATGACATTCTCTACTATCATCTTAGTTACATCATGGTGAACTTACATGCATATCAACTGTTTAATCAAATGCTATTCTTAGTATAGTAGATAATTTAAAGAGATCTTTTGATATTGATTCACTAGCTTTACATGTGCTTAATTGGTAGATTGGATTGTGAATGCTATTAAGTTTTAATTGGCAAAGAAATTATTAAAATTCCTATTCACCCCCCTCTAGGACATAAGCATACCTTCAAGCTTATCTCAATAGCGGTGCAAACCACAATTCCACTACTGAACGTTTCTCCAAGACACAAACCAAAGTCTTGCTTACTCAAAACTAAAGGTGCACACTGAAGAAGCAAGATATAAATTGAATAACATAATCATCAATGCAAATAAAAAATATCTTTAAAGTGTTTATACATAATCTTATCAAAATTGAAAACTCCCACTACTCAAATACATCCTTGAGATCTGCAATTCCCATAGACATCATATGTTCCTTAAATAGCGTGATAGGAAAGCCTTTAGTGAGTGGATCCGCTATCATATGCCAATGAGTTCTATAGACACTTAATGATTCTGAATTCTCTCCTTCACAACAAGATACTTAATGTCAATATGCTTTGACCTCGATAAATGCTTATTGTTGTTGGAGAAGTTAACTATAACTGAACTATCACAATAGATTTTCAATGGCTTCGAGATCATTTGCACAACCCGTAAACCAGATAAAAAACTTTAAAGCCAATCGCCTGACTCGTGGCTTCATGACAAGCTACATACTCCGCTTCCATGGTAAAAGATGTCATAATCAATTGTTTCATTCTCTTCCATGATAGGCAATTGTTTCATTCTCTTCCATGATATGGCTCCACCAATGTAGCACGAGGTAGACTTCTTGTTATCGAGATAACCCGCAAAATCTGCATCTGTATATCCAACTAACTCCAAATGGTCGGATCTCTTATATGTGAGTGCAAAGTCTGCATCTGTAGCGCGACACTTTTTTAACAGCTATCCAATGGTTTATCCCTGGATTGTTAAGGTATCTGCCTAACATTCCAACCACAAAGGCAATATCTGGACACATACGGAATATCTTTCATCTTTGTCCTTTTCTAAGTCAATCGTAGGACAATAAAATTGGCCAAACTTGTTACCTTTCACAATAGGTACTTGGCCAGGAGCACAGCCTTGCATGACAAACCTTTCAAGAACCCTATCAATATAGGCCCTCTGCGACAAGTCAAGCAGTCCACATGATTTATCCCGGCGAATTTGAATGACAATGACAAAGGAGGCATCACCAAGATCTTTCATCTCAAAATTTTGAAATGGAAACTTTTTAGTTTCACACAACAATCCAATATCACTACTGGCTAACAAATATTGTCAACATATAAGACTAGAATAATAAACTTACTTTCACTAATTTTCACATATATACACTCATACGTAGTGTTTTCACTGAAACCATATGAGGAAATGACTTATGAAACTTTAGGTACCACTGTTGTGATACATGTTTCAACTCATAAATGGACTTCTTAAGTTTACAGACCAGATGTTCTGATCCTTTGGCTTTAAAACCTTTTGGCTGCAACATATATACATTCTCCCTTAGATCTCTATTAAGAAACATAGTTTTCACGTCCATTTAATGTATCACCAAATCCATTTTTTTAAGTTAGTCATGCAACACACCCACCCTGTTAGCTAGGGTAACACACCCACTTAGTTAGTCACAAGATGCACTCACCCACTAGTGGGGTTAGTGTGTCTCCTTAGCACTCAAACTTGAGACTTGCTATTGAAACACCTAGGCGTCTTCCAACTGGGCTAGCAGGCAAGACATAAATCCATATGAATCACAAGAGTCATAATGATCCTAAAGGAGTCTTTCTTAGATATATGTGAGAAAGTCTCCTTAAAATCAATGCCCTTACGCTGACTAAAACCATTTACAACTAGTTTGACTTTATACCTTTATACAAGAGTGGCAATTAATATTCTCTTTGCTAGAATGATGCAAAAACTAGGAAAGACTATCAATGACTTGATTCCATCGAAAGTAATCGTTGGTAATTTTGCGGGAGGAATTACTCGAACACGAGGAGTATTGTCGATCGAATTGATGGTGGGAACCAAAAATATATTGGTAGCATTCTTTGTGGTGGATACTCTATCCAATTATAATGCCTTACTTTGCAGATATTGGATTTATTCTTTCTCTTGCATTCCATCCTCTTTACACCAATTTGTTATTTTTTGGAACAAAGACAAAGTTGAATTGTTGTTAGTTGATAACAAACCATTTTTGGCTACTTCTAAGACAGCCGAGGCTTATCTCTACGGTGATGAAGTTGGGCCAATCAGGTTTATCGATCAAAATGAATATGGTTGACCAACAGGGGTTTCTGTAACACTTAACTCTGAAAGTATTGTACAAGATCTGTCGATCGTGCTACGATTAGATGAAGACCTACAAAAGTTGAATGTGCCATATCGGGCAGTCTCAAGCTACATAATAGAGAAAATCCCATAATGAAAATGTTATATAAGAAACGGGATGTGTCCAAAATCACAGCTAGAATAAGAGAATTAGAGGAAAGTTTGGCCGAGAATGTGATGGTTGTCTTATCGACTTGGCCAAATTAACAAGGTCAACTGATGAAATAGTCGATGACGGCATCAGTCTTGGAGACTTTAAAGAAGTGCCTGATAAATTAGATGATACTCTACTCAAGTACAGGATACTCTGGTCGAGGTTAATCTAGGAATAGAGAAGGATTTTCGACCAACCTTTATCAGCAGCCTTATAGGGCCGCATTATCAAGTCGAGCTCATTAATCTATTAAAAGAGTTTTAGGATTGTTTTGCTTGGAATTATTATGAGTTACCTGGTTTGGACTAAAATCTAGTCAAACATAAGTTACCTATTAAGGAGGGATATCGACCCCATAAACAGTTGTCCAGGCGAATGACAATAGAAGTTACTTAGAAAATCAAAGAAGAAATAAAATGGCTTTTAGAAGCAGGTTTCATTAGGCTGATCAAATATGCAGAATGGCTTTCAAATGTAGTACTAGTCATCAAGAAGAATGGTAAGCTTCGAGTTTGTATTGATTTAAGAAATTTGAATCAAGCAACCCCCAAAGATGAATACACTATGCCTATGGAAGATCAATTGATTAATCGAGCAACTTGTCATCAGATAATTTCCTTTATGGATGGACATTCTGGGTATAATCAGATAAGCATTGCGGTTGATGATATGCCTAAAATGGTATTTCGGTGCCCTGAACCGCTGGGAATGTATTGTTGGGTGGTAATGTCATTTATTCTTATAAATGCCGGGGCCACTTACAAGTGAGCCATGAACATCATTTTCCATAATATGATTAGTCATTTCATGGAAATCTATATCGACGACGTGGTAGTTAAGTCGGCTAATTTTGCAGATCATCTGGTGCATTTGCATAAGTCATTTTCTAAGATGAAATTGCATAGGCTTAAAATGAACCCCTTGAAATGTGCATTCAGAGTTTTAGTTGAGAACTTTTTAGGATTTCTAGTCCATCAATAAGAGATAGAGATAGACCGAAACAAGGTTCGAGCTATTCTTAAGGCTCGACCGCCTAGAAACACAACAAAATTACAGAAATTCCTCGGCCAAATAAATTTTATGCTTTGATTTATTTCCAACTATACGGGAAAGACTAATGTGTTTTCTCAACTACTGAAACTTAAGCAGGGCGACGAATTCAGGTGGGAGGCAGAGCACAAGCTGACTTTTGACAAGATCAATGAGTACATTATGAAGCCGTCAGTTCGGATCCCATCGGTTAAAAATCGACTGCTCAAGTTATACATTGCAGCATTGACCAAATCAATCGGTGCTTTGTTGGTACAAGATGATGACAACCGAAAGGAATTGGCTGTTTATTACCTCAGCCGAGCAATGTTGCTAACTGAGAAGCGATATTTTGCAATCGAAAGTTATGTTTGTCACTATATTTTACGGTTACCAAATTCTAACATTATTTGCTAACTGAAATGGTGAATGTAATAGCACTTACTGATTTAATTAAGTATATGTCAAATCGGCCAATTCTGAGAGGTCAAATTGGTAAATGGATACTTGCGTTAATAGAATTTGATTTAAAGTATGTTCCTCATAGAGTTGTTAAAGGACAGGCCATCACAAACTTTTTGGTTGGTCATCCGTTTGACATCAGAGATGAAATTTCTCTGGAATTACTTGAAGCAAATCAAATATCAATTACCCCCTGGAAATTAATTTTCGATGGTTCAAGAACCGATCGATTGTCAGGGGCTGGAGTGATTTTAATTTCCCCAAACGGAGTGAAATATGAATTTGCATTTCAGTTGGAGTTCAAATGTACAAACAATCAGGCCTAGTATGAAGCCTTGATTATTGGTCTGAAAATTTTACTGGAATTAGGAGTAAAAATGTTGTCATAATAGGTGATTCACAATTGGTAATAAACCAAGTGGCAGGATTGTTCAAATGTACTAGTCCTACGCTTTTACCCTATTATGCTCTTGCTACTTAGTTGCTTAACAAGTTCGACGAGGTCAAACTCGTGCATTATCTGTGAAATCAGAACACTAATGCCAATGAAATGGCTTAACTTGTTTTTGGATTTCATATTGCACTGGGATGTAACGAGCGGGTCATTTCCATGCAGCAAAAATCTTTGATATCAGTATTTGAGAGGGATTCAATTTTAGATCTTTACCCCGTTGAAGTCAGTGATGAGGACTGGCAAGTACCAATCATGAATTATCTCCAACATCCCGCTAGCTAGGACTGGTTGAGATATCAGGAGATCGACTGTTAATTATGTCATGATTAACACTAAGTTATATAGAAGAGGAGCTAATTGAGTTTTATTTCAATGTCTGGGAAAGCGAGAAGCTCTAGCAGCCATGGCCGAGGTACATGAAGGCATTTTTGTGCTCATCAAGCTGGAAGAAAAACAAGAATGACATTATGGCTTTATAGGTATTTTTGGCCGAATATGATGGTTGATCACATACAATATGCAAAGGTTGTGAGGCTTGTTAAAAACATAGGCCGATTCAGCAAGCTCCTGCGGTTGAAATGTATCTTATCATTAAATCATGGCCATTCATAGGATAGGCCATTGATTTAATTGGGAAAATTCACTCAGCGTCTTAAAAATTAGATAATTTCACTATAGTGGCTACCGACTACTTTACTAAGTGGGTCGAGGCAAAACTGATGAAAGGATATGGTCATAGGAAGATTATCGAATTTATTGAGAACCATATCATACACAGGTTCAGAATTCTGAAAACTATTACTTTGGATCGTGGAGCTGCCTTTTCATCTAGAGAAGTGAAAGCAATGGCCGATCGATATAAGATCAAAATCTTACCTTCGACGCCTTATTATGCTCAAGCCAATGGGCAGGCCGAGGCCAGTAATAAAATCATCAGAAATATCTTAAGGAATATGATCAATAACAACCCTCGTGAATGGCATGAAAAAACTATCAGAGGCATTATGGGCGTATAGGAACTCTCCTCGAACAAGTACAAGGATGAGCCCATTTGCCTTAACTTATGGTCATGATATAGTTCTACCTATAGAAATTATAGTGCCATCTCTGAGAGTTGCATATCAGGTGGCCGTGACTCTAGCTGAATTCATAAAGGCTATGTTGATTGAGCTTAAAAGCTTAGATGAGGTTCGATTAAAAGCCTTAAATTCCATCGTCATCAACAAGAAAAGGGTTGCTCGGGCTTATAACAAGAAGGTGAAAAGAAAGGCTTTCAGGGAAGGTGATAAAGTTTGGAAGGCTATGTTGCCTTTAAAAACCACAAACCCGGACATTGGGAAAAAGTGGTCACCCAATTGGGATGGGCCATATATCGTTGCATAGGTACAACTAGGGGGAGCATACGTTCTTCATAATTGTAATGGAAAGCTTGCAAAAGCTCCAATCAATGTACGATTCCTAGAGCCCTATTTCCCTGACATCTGGGAGATAGTGTGTGGACCGAATGAGTGATGCCATCTTGTATAAGCTGCTCGACCAAAAACTTGTCGGTCGAGCTGGTCGAACAAATGCAAATTTTGTTATTCGGTTGGAAACAATGTGGTCGAAAGATACAAAGGGAACATAAATACTGTCATTTTTAATAGATAAAGGCCCCTTGTCTGGGTAAACTGGCATTATATAAATTAAAAAAAAAAAAAAAACAATGATGCAAGGATAAGAGGAGCCTGGTTGCTTAAGTCCTCAACCATAAAGAGTCTAGATTTTCTCATACTCTGACCGAGTATGAGTCATGGTATCTTCAGCCTCTTTCTTCTTTCTCTTCCAAACTTCTTCATCGTACATCACGTGGTTGAGGAATTTCATGACTTCCTCAGCGCGTCGAGAGTAATAATCGTAGCCCTTGTCTCCTTTCTGCGGATGCTGCTCTCTTTCGATTGTGCCTAGTACAGGTTGATTTGGGAATCGACAAAAGCAAGGAGTTCGTAGGTGTGAGAGAAATCTCAACCAAGGTACACATGGTCTGCTTTAACCAGGTCCTCGGATAGTTCGTTACGCTGAATCTGCGAATTATGGAGATTGGTCTTGTTGAAGTGACGTTAGAGTTTCTAGTGCAAATATAAAATCCAGGAGGTCTCATAAGCAGTTGGAAGAGAATGAGCTTCATTATGGATCAATGTTCTTTCTCTCATACTGTCATGGGTCTTATGGAGTTCAAACGTGGTCAAGAAATATGCATGGCTAGGCACCGGAGATCATTCAATACTTCTAGCAGATCTTTCAGAGTCTAATCCCGTTCGTCGGCGAATTGGTGTTCATTGACGAACGGATTGTTGGCTCTACTGAGCCTTAAGAAGATGGATAGATTGGCTTTTTAAAGCCTCAAGACAACTTAGGAAAGATGATTTTCAAAGAAGGAAAAGAAGAAGATGAGAACAAAAATTTCTAAAACTAGTTATGTAACTTTGTATTACACCTTCCTTTGCACCAACTTCCCTTGCACCAACGTACAACAAAACCCCTCCTTATATAGACTTTTCAACATAGTTGAAATGACTAAATTGCCCTTACAACAATACACTACAAGGGCATGTAATAACTATTTTTCAAAAAAACAAAAACAAAAGATTAAATGCCTTTTCTTTCCAATGCATTGGAAGCTAACAATTTTCATGGAGAATACACACCAAGCTGTTGGAATCTTCTCTCAGCAATTACTCCTCCCTTGAGAATCCAACGGTTTGACCAAATGGATGGTCCAGATTGGTTTGCAACTTCCAACACTCCCCTTCAAACCAAAACTGGTTTCATTCCGAGTATCAATCTTAGTCGTCTGAATGCATCTGTTGGGAGTGCCTTGGTGAAAATATCCGCTACCTGTTCAGTGGTGTGACAATATTCCAATTTTACTGCTTTCTGCTTCACTTGATCTCTTAGAAAATGATATCGGGTATCGATATGCTTGCTCCTTCCATGCTGCACCGGATTTTTGGCAAGCTCAATTGCCGACTTGTTATCCACATATATGACTATGGATTCTTCCTGCGGATGCTTCAGCTCCTTTAGCAGGTTTCTTAACCAAATTGCCTCACAGACAGTGGATGATGCTGCCACGTACTCTGCTTCACATGTGGACAGGGCGACCACACTCTGCTTCTTCGAATTCCATGTGAAAGCAGTCGACCCGAGATAAAATACATAGCCAGTGGTGCTCTTTCTTTCATCTTGGTCACCTCCCCAATCACTGTCTGAGTATCCATACAGCATTGCTTCATCATCGTATGGATAGAAAAGACCGAATTCCACTGTTCCTTTGACATACCTGAGGATTCTTTTTGCGGCTAGCCAGTGTGATTCTTTTGGTGCTTCCATGTACCTGCTTAGAAGCCCAACACTGTAGACGATATCCGGCCTTGTGATTGTGAGGTACCTTAGGCTTCCAATTAGACTCTTGAACAGAGTCGAGTCCACACTTTTTCCTTCTCCGTCCTTTGTCAGTTTTAAGCTCGTTGCTACAGGCGTGTTTACGGCGTTGCAATCGGCCATCTTGAACTTTTCAAGTAATTCCTTGGCATACTTTTTCTGAGATATATAGATGCCACCATATTGTTGCTTCACTTCGATGCCCAGAAAGAAGGACATCAGACCTCCATCGGTCATTTCGAACTCATTAAACATGGCCTTCTTGAATTCAACAAACATCGATTGGCTATTCCCTGTAAAAAGCAAATCATCAACATACAGGCATGCTATGAGCATATCGCCATGAGCATTCTTCTTGATGTAGACTGCATGCTCATATGGACATTGGGCGAAGCCGTTCGCTTGAAGATAGTTGTCGATGCGTGCATTCCAAGCACGTGGAGCTTGCTTCAACCCATAGAGGGCTTTCTTTAACAGATACACCTTGTGTTCCTCACCTTGTATAACAAAGCCTTCAGGCTGGTCAACATAGACTTCTTCTTCCAGAATTCCATTCAGGAATGCAGATTTCACATCCAGTTGGTAGATCATCCAACTGTGATGGGCTGCAAGAGAGATAATCATCCTTACAGTATCAAGGCGAGCAACAGGAGCGAAAACTTCTTCATAGTCCACCCTGTACTTCTGTTTGTAGCCCTTTGCTACGAGTCTTGCCTTGTAGCGATTAATCTCACCATCAGCATTTCACTTAATTTTGTACACCCATTTGACACCAATAGTTTTCTGGCTATTAGGAAGCGTAGTCAGCTTCCATGTTTCATTCTTCTCAATGGCTTGAATTTCTTCTTTCATAGCAATTCTCCAACATTCTTCTTTTATGGCCTCCTGAAACGTCAGAGGCTCATGATCTGCATATAGACAGAAAAGATTGACTTCTTCAGTTTGCTCATAAATGTCACTTAAGCTTTTCATTTTGATAGGTGCCATGGGTGAAGATGAGCCGGCCAAATTTTGACTTGATGGAGTACTTCCAGGAGAGATGGAATGTACTCCTGGACTTCTTTGTACTGAAGATGCGGCCGAAGAAGGTGTTGCAGGCGTTTGCTCTCGATGGTCATGTCTTTCTTCCTGTTCTTCTGTTTCGACTTGAATATCTTTGGTTGATTCTTCATTGTTCCATTTCCAAGCTTCTTCCTCACTAAAGACCACATCTCTACTCACCACTACTTTATTGGTTAGTGGATTGTAAAGCTTGTAGGCTTTAGATTCTTCACTATAGCCGATGAAGATGCATTTCTCGCCACGATCATCAAGCTTCCTTCTTCTTGCTTCTGGAACTTGAGCGTAGGCGACACACCCAAAGATCCTTAGGTGCACCACGCTCGGTTTGTAGCCACTCCATGCTTCCTGTGGTGTCATGTTTCTGACGCTCTTGGTTGGACACCGATTGAGCAAGTAGGCAGTACATGCAACTGCCTCTGCCCAGAAGCTCTTTGGCAGGCCTTTCTCTTTGAGCATGGTTCTTGTCATGTCGAGGATGGTGCGGTTCTTTCGTTCCGCAATGCCATTCTGTTGTGGCGTGTAGGCTGCAGTGTGCTACTTGATGCCTTGTTCCCTGCAATAATCTCGAAATGCATTTGAGGTGTACTCTCCACCTCTGTCAGATCTAAGTACTTTAATTTTGTAACCACTTTCAACTTCAACACGAGCTTTGAAAATTTTAAAGATAGTGAAAGCGAAAGATTTTTCTTTGATGCAATACACCCAAAGTTTTCTGCTGAAATCATCAATGAAGGTAATAAAGTATTTATTACCTCCAAGAGAGGGTGTTTCAAGTGGTCCGCAAATATCAGTGTGAACCAACTGCAATGGTTCCCTTGCTCTTCTGGACACTCCACTTGGGAAGGAGTTTCTTTGTTGCTTGCCGAGTGTGCACGCCTCACACACATGTTCTGGACCTTCAATAGTCGGTAAGCCATGCACCATGCTTGATGAAGACAAGAGTTTAAGGCCGCTGAAATGGAGATGCCCAAAGCGAAGATGCCATCTCCATGAATCATTCTTCACGAGTCCATAGAGGCACTTATCAGCCTTTGTGTTAATATGGAGCGGAAACATGCGATTCTTCGCCATTTGGACTTGAGCCACAAGTCTCATGTGAGCATCTCTTATAGAGAGAGAATAGTTCTCCATGTGTATGACATACCCCTTCTCAAGGAGTTGGCCGATACTGAGGATGTTATTTTTCATGTTTGGTACGTAATACACATTGGAGATGTAATTTGGCTCACCATTCTTCTGATAGATTTTAACTTTTCCTTTACCTATCACTGATACCTTTGATGAGTCGCCAAAACTCACGTTGCCACGAACTCCTTCTATGAGTTCCACGAACAGTTCTTTGTTACCACTCATGTGGTTACTTGCACCAGTGTCGAGATACCACACATCCGGCCGTTCACATGCCTTTTCTTGTGCGAGGAGGAGTGTGGAGTCTTCTTGTTCATGGTGTGATGCTTCAGCATAGTTGGATCGTTCATCTTGATCCACTTTACTCCAACACTCAGAGGCATAGTGGCCGAATTTCTTACAATTGTGGCATTGAATGTTCTTTGTGTTTCCACGACCACGCACGAACCGGCCTCTACCATTTCCTCTTCCACGGAAACTGGTAAACTTTTGTTGATATTGTTGATGGCTTGGATGATATCCACGCCCTCTGCCTCTTGCACGATTGCTGGTGCCACGACCCCCTCTTTGTGTATGGCCATTCTTTTGTTCATTTAGAGTCAACTTAGACTCCAAGGCATGTTCAAGCATTGAACCGGCATTCTTTTGCATTCGTTGCTCATGCACTTGCAACGATCCCATTAGTTCTTCAATGGACAGTTTTTCCAAGTCCTTTGATTCTTCTATGGCCACAATCACATGCTCAAATTTGGTTGTGAGGGATCGAAGCACTTTTTCAATCACACGTATATCTTCGATTTTTTCACCATTTCTTTTCAAGTTGTTAACAATAACAAGCAACCTTGAAAAATAATCACAAATGGTCTCACCTTCCTTCATGTGTGCGGTCTCGAACTCGGCCCTAAGGGTTTGGAGACGAACCCTTTTTACACGATCAACTCCTTTGAAAATGGTGCAAAGAGTCTCCCATGCTTGCTTGCTTGACGTCGCTTTGGTGATCCTTTCAAAGGTGGATTCGTCCAACCCTTGATAGACAAGAAACAAGGCCCTCTTGTCCTTCTTTCTTTGTTCTTTGAGGTCGGTCCTTTGCTCAGCAGTGTAGGCGGCTTCTTGCTCCGTAGTGGGCTCTTCGTATCCGTTGGTGACGATCTCCCATAGGTCTTGTGACCCGAACAGTGCCTTCATTTAGATACACCAATTTTCATAGTTGTCTTTTGACAACTTAGGAATCTGCTGTTGGATCGCAGTGGCCATTTAACCAAGGGCTCTGATACCAATTTGTTGGCTCTACTGAGCCTTAAGAAGATGGATAGATTGGCTTTTTAAAGCCTCAAGACAACTTAGGAAAGATGATTTTCAAAGAAGGAAAAGAAGAAGATGAGAACAAAAATTTCTAAAACTAGTTATGTAACTTGTATTGCACCTTCCTTTGCACCAACTTCCCTTGCACCAACGTACAACAAAACCCCTCCTTATATAGACTTTTCAACATAGTTGAAATGACTAAATTGCCCTTACAACAATACACTACAAGGGCATGTAATAACTATTTTTCAAAAAAACAAAAACAAAAGATTAAATGCCTTTTCTTTCCAATGCATTGGAAGCTAACAATTTTCATGGAGAATACACACCAAGCTGTTGGAATCTTCTCTCAGCAATTACTCCTCCCTCGAGAATCCTACTGTTTGACCAAATGGATGGTCCAGATTGGTTTGCAACTTCCAACACGGATAAATGTCAAAAAGTTTGTGAGACTTGGAGAAAGCTTTAATTTCCATAGAGAGGATTTCTCTCAGGAAACCTCATGCCCAGTTGATCAAAACTTCAAAGGAAGTCATACTTGCAAACGCTTGAGCAAATAAGGATTCAGAAGGAAAACAAATAGGAATGCAAGCAATGGCAGAATGACGGGGTTTAAATAGAGCTTGGATAATTGCGGTTGTAGTTAAGACGCTACGATTGTTGGTTTTCCCATGCGATTGGTGGAAATACCAAACTGTCGACCATAAAGTTATTTAATTAAAGATGCTACATGCTACGCTTCGACGTGGGTGCCACGTCAGTTGTACCATTATGATTTCTTTCCATATCAAAAAAAAATTAAGGAAAAAGAACAGAACATGTTCATAAGAAAATAGCCCGAAGGGCAGTACGTTAAGGGTTTATGACAAATTAATTAAAAGTGAAGTTGTAAAACAAAAACATTTTCTGAAATAGCTTCATTTGTTGCCTCCCCAGGTGATCCCAATTGACCTTTACCTTTTGCTCTTAAAGAACAAGTCCTTCAACCGAGGATACTTTTTCTTTAGTACAAACGATTAGTGATTCGATCATCTCCTCTTAAAGCTCCTGCGACTCACATATTTGGCGTGATTGTCCTCTAATATCCTCAATTGACTCTTCAAATATGCAATTTGAGTATCGACTTCTGCAATCTGCCAATCGTAGAAAGTGATTTTCTTGTCAACCGTTTCTAACCTTTCTAATGCTTCTTTGGCTTCACTTAGTTCTGCCTTTGCAATGGCGTAGGCGGTTTGAAACTTTTTTTGTTACACAATGTGTCACCCTATATTCACGAACAATGACAAAAAATTCCAGCAAAGTGTACAGTTTGGTACAGATGCACCAGATTTTCAAAATCAGTGGACCCGTGAGACGACAGAAGTTCTCCTGCTGAATGAAGAAGAGACAGCAGCACACTCTTCAACTTCTCGATTTAAGGGGAAGATGATTAGGTCATGGAAGCACTCAGGGCGAGAGTTTGTCTGAGGGAGGCTAGGGCATCTTCGATCATAAGCAGCTTCAAATTAAAAGAAGTACTGGCAGCAGCTGGCTCAGAAGGTATCTGTGCATACACAACTACTAGAAAATGACGAAGCACAGAAGCCAATTTCAGTTTCAACCCTGAGGAAGAGACTACACCAATAAGGGGTTGTTTGGATAGGTGGTAAATGATTTACTAGTAAATGACCATTTTTTCTGTTTGGATGCACCCATTTGCTAGTAAATCATTTACTAGCAAAACCCCTCTCCCATTTACTACCGAATAGGTGAGATTTCATTTACTAGTAAATGGGCAAGATGGCAACGGCTCTGTTTTCAAATTTCTGCTTTAAAAGCAGATTCGCACCTGTTCCTGAAATCACTTCCAACGGCTCTCTCTCCCTCTCCCTCTCTGTAACCTCCCTCCCTCCCTGCCTCCCTTTGGTGTTCTTTGAAGCTTCAACCACCCTTCCGGCACCAGCTCTCCACCGAACCGATGATTTCGAAAACCGCCGGCGACCTTCAGGTTAGCTCTCTTCCTCCTCCTCTTTCTCCTTCTCCTTCTCCTTTCTTCTTTCTTCTTCTTCCTCTTTTTTTCTTGGAATTTTGTTTTTTTTTTTTTTTTTTGATGCGGCAGGGAAACCCCTCTGCCATCGGGAAGGGTGAGGGAAGTCGCCCACCATCCTAGTGCTCCCCAGGACGTAGAAGATGGGTTTTCGGGGGCTTTGTGGGGCCCACCGATCTGACACGAACGGCTCTCCTTTGGAGAGGATGTTGTGGGCCCCAAGATTCTGAGTAAACTCTGTGGCCCACCATGATGCGTGTACGCTGGGGGACGTGGATTGACTAGTGAAGCCAACACTAGCCAAGGGGCCCACCATGCAGCAGCATAAACTCTGTGGCCCACCATGACTAGTGAAGCTGCGTGGGCCTCACCATGATGTATGTGTTTGATCCACGCTGTCTATCCATTTTTTCACCCTATTTTAGGGCATGGGCCCAAAAATGAGGCAGAAACAAATCTCAGGTGGACCACACCACAGTAAACAGTGGGAATTGAATTCTTACTGTTGAAAACTTCTTGATTCACACAGAAGTTTTGGATCAAGCTGCTTTTTGTGTTTTCACTTCATCCAGGTCTGTGTGACCTTATCAATAGGTTGGATTGCAAATAAACATCACGGTGGGTCCGGTGAAGTTTTGAATGGGGGACGTTCAATGAACACTGTTTTCCTGTGTTGTGGTCCACATGAGATTTTAATCTGCCTCATTTTTTGTCCCACATCCAAAAAAGAGGTGGGAAAATGGTTGGACAGCATTGATAAAACCCATACATCATGGTGGGGCCCACACATAGTTGACATGGGCCCCTACGTGGTATTGGGGTCACTAGCCAATCCAAGTCTGCCCAGGGGCTATTGTACCGAGTAACACAACGGGTCCACTTAATATGTGATTAATGTCAAGTGGACCAATTTGAAGGTTGGAGCCCAACAATGAGGCATATTGAAAGGTCAGGTGGACCACTTAATATGTGATTCAAGTCTACCGTTGAAAATCCGTGGGGCCACATAAATTTAAGTTGGGATGAAGTGTGATACAGTCCATCTGAGCTTTTATATATGCTTCAAAATTTGGAATAGTGTTATGTACACAATTTTTTTGTCCAAGCAACGTGAAGGGCGTTTCAGTACACACTGTATGGCCCACAAATCGTGGGCTTTTAATTTTTAATAGAAGGCATGTTTAAAATCAGGTTAATATGTCAGATGATTCTGATTCTGGCACCTCCTGCTCCATCTCGGAAGTATCTGACATTGATGATGGTCGCGTGAATATTCGCCAAACAATAATGCTTGCGACTGTTGCAGCTGCTACAATGGTAGCAGAATTGTTCGAAGAGACAATGGAAGATCCTGCAACAGAAGATCCTGAAGTACATTTGAGAGATTGGACTGGCATGGAGGCCGCGAATGCCATTATTAATGGTCCAGGTCCTACGTGCTTCAATTATATTCGTATGCGCAAGGAGGTTTTTCTATGCTTGCGATACTGTTGGGACTAGAAAATGAACACAAGGGACATTTTCCTGAAATGTGGTGTTTAGTTGCTCTGGGGGGGGGGGGGGGGGGGGGTTCTGAGTAATGAAAACATTCATAAACAATCACAAGCATTCACAAAGTACGCAAAAGAAGAGATATCGCAAGGCGAATTTTATTCCAGAGATTCTGAGATCTTGTACATTCCAGGCCGTGGTCTGGCATGGGCCCTTAATTACATCGAATGATCGATGACCCTTGATTAGAAGGCAAAAGACTAGCCAGCAGAGACTATGGCCTTAGAATTCATGGTCGTAGAGACCTATATTTTGTGTGGTCGTAGAGACCTATATTTGTTGTGTTTCGTACTGAACCACCTTTGTATTAGTCGGATGTCTATGTCCCATATTTTAACAGGATACCTGGGTTGAAACTGTCAGGGTTTATTACTGAGATAGACGACTCTGGGCCCGCGCCTGTCAATGTAGGGACAGGTGACCTCGGGAAGTCCATTCTACAGTTGTGTGTACCTGCGTAGTCCAACCGGCGGATATTGTCTAGATGGGTAGGGCATCGACTGTTGTGTTGTGGCAGTTGAGTAACTGTTTTGTAGAGAATCGAAGTTCTTTGGCCATGGTTCATTGTGGTAATCAAGGCCCTGCTGGTCTAGCTTTTGGCACAAATCGGATCATGCCTTTACAGTGAATGTAAATATCAGCATATTTGCATGGCTCTGGATGTTGACGACTCCTTTCCGGGAAGTTACTCCGTTCATCGCGTCGAACCGGGTTAAGTCTCGAAGATGCCCGACTCCGCTCATTTAGAGTTAAACGTTCGTTTGGCCGTTCCATTGTGTCTGAAATGCTCGAAATACCCAAGACAGGCTCCGACGAACCTTGAGAATACTCAGAATTGAGCCTGGTGCACCTGCTGGCGCGTTCTGCAGTTTGCTGATTTTTTGGGTGCGTGAGACTTGATTTACGGGTGCGTGAGGCTCCACGCACCTGTCAATTAAATGTCGATTTTCAGGACGAATTTAAGGGTGCGTTGATGTATATTCAGGATGCGTGGGTCCCTTTTTGCCAAATTCGATTCTTGCTGGATTTACAGACGCGTGGGGCTGAATCGATGGATGAGTGGCATATTTTTTAGATGCGTGAGGTCCCTTTTACAGATGTGTTATTAAGTACATGAAATTCAGACCTGTAGTAGCGTCTGCGCCTGGAAATAGGATTCCGGTGAACGGAAAGGTGTTCCGGCGGGTTTTTTTAGGTTTTCGGCAGCGGCGGCTCTCTCTCTCCTTTTCTGTTCTGCTGTAAATGAGCGGGACGAGGGGTATTTATAGGTGAACTCGGCCAATAGGAAGCTGCCACGTATCACGCATCTGTCAAATGCCCGCAACGCACCTGTTTATTTGATTGCACGTGTCCGAAAATCATACGGGTGCGTGGGATTTGCCGGGTGCGTGAGGCTCCACGCACCTGTTAATTCAATGTCATCTTCAGGACGAATTTAGGGGTGCGTTGATCAGTTTTCAAGGTGCGTTGAGTGCGTGGGCCTTCGCAAATGGCGGGCCAACGTGCAGTTTTTTAAGGGTGCGTTGGATGCGTGGGGTGGTCGGATTTCAGGGTGCGTTGGACACGTAAATGTGGGCTCTACCGATTGGGTTTTGATTTTCGGAGGGTTTGCGGGGCCCGTTACATTGCGCAATCACTTACACTGTTCATCATAAATAGTGACGGAGTTGCGGGTCCATTTCCAGACGGTTCCGAACATGGTGATCGGCGGGGCCCACTAGGGAATTTGGCTAAGTCTAGGGAAGTCGCGTACGCTTCCGTTTTGCGTACGCGGGGAGGTGTTCTTCGCGTGATTCCTTCAGAGTTATATGGTTATTTGACTTATTTTAAGAATGTCCACTATTTGGGACCCCAACAGATACATTTTGAAAGATAAATGTAATATGGATGGTACATCTAGAGTGACGTTAGAGGAAGCCTTAATTATATTTTTACATACACTTAGTCACCACATGAAGAATCGTGTATTGCAACACCATTTCAATCATTCGGGTGAAACGATTAGCCGACATTTCAATAGGATCCTTGACGGAATCATCCATCTCTAGGGCAACTTTCTGAAACAGCCAGGGAATGAGGTGCCTCCTGAAATAATGAACAATTCGAGGTTTTTCCCGTATTTCAAGGTTAGTAAGCAACAAGAATCAAAGCATTTCATTATAATCATGTATGAATGGGGCATGTGATAAACTGACGTAGATGATAAAACTTTTTTAGGGTTGTGTTGGAGCCATAGATGGTACACACGTTCCAGCAATGGTTCCCTTAAAAGACCAGCCGATGTGGCGTAATCGAAAGGGGTTTATTTCCCAAAACGTATTAGCAAGTTGCTCCTTTGACTTGAAATTCCAATATGTTCTTGCCGGGTGGGACGGGTCAGCTGCAGATTCACGAGTGTTAGCAAATGCCCTCGTACAGAGAGGGAACCTCATTGTTCCGAAAGGTATTACCTTGTCATGGTTGAAGCTAAATGAAATGCTTTGAGGTAAATTTAAATGAATTTAAACACATTATTTTTGTACTTTGTAGGTAAATATTACTTAGTGGATGCCGGTTTTACGAACCAACCTGGTTTCTTAGCACCTTTTCGTGGAGTACTGTATCATCTTAAAGAATTCAGGCAGGGTTGTCAGCCTAGGGACATGAAAGAGTTGTTTAATCTTCGGCATTCATCATTGCGAAACGCTATCGAACGTTGTTTTGGAGTCTTGAAAGCACAGTTTTCGATACTTAAAGCAACTCCAGCTTATCCATTACGGACACAAGTGAAGATAGTAATGGCCTGTTGTATATTACATAATCACATTAGAAATGAAAACAAAGGGATTGACCCTGAATTGGAAACACTAAATGAAGATATAGAAGAAGAAAATGTAGTGGCCGGGATGAAGTTCCATTTGATGATGCAGATTATGAAGATGATAATGATGACTTACATGAAGGAGAAGAGGAGGAGCCAGAGATAGCTAATGATGAAAGCGCACTGGCAAGAGATAGGAGGGAGAGACAAAAATGGACTCAGTTTAGATTAAGTATCGCAAAAGCAATGTGGGACAACCGGGAGCCTAGACAATGTGTTCTTTGAATCTATTTTGTATTTGTATTTTTATTTAGTTTGTGTTTAGACTATATTTTCATTAAGTTTGTATTTTGGACTATATTTTTGCTAAGTTTGTATTTGAATTATGTTGTAGTAAATGAATCTAATCCTAAATCAATGTATTTTCTTATTAATTATATTGTTTGCAATTGATTTTCTTATCCTTTTAAGATTTAGGATGTCGCGACGATCGAAAGCAAGTAGCAGTCAGAAAGGATTCATCACCTGGACTGACCAAATGGACAAGTTGTTGGTTGATTTCTTGATCGAAAAAATCAACGAAGGAGTAAAAAGTGATAATGGTTTTAAAGAACCAATCTTAACTGCAGCAGCAACAGTAGTATCAAATGGTTCTGGTATCTGTGTGGATTGATTAAAGTGTAGAAACCGTATGCGAACTTATCGAAAAAAATATAATCTGACAAAGGAAGTACTGAATCTAAGTGGCTTTGGATGGAATGAAGAACACAAATGTGTAACTGCAGAAAAAATATTTGGAAAGATTTCATCAGGGTTAGTTGAAAGCATAATCTTTTATCATGGTTTTCCTCTTTTTATTTGTAAAGTTAACTTGGTTGCGAATAATGTAATATATGAATTACTTTTATCTATAGGTACACCCTGATGCCGGCTCAATAAAGAACAAGCCTAATCCAATCTTCTATGAGATACATATGATTTTTGGAGAGGACCGCGCGAATGGAAGCATGGTAAATAGTGCCTTTGAACTTGCTGACGAGACTCCACCATATCACTCGATAAATGATATTCCGATATCATCGCCATACATTGGAGGAATGGGATCAAATACACCATCGGTGGATGAATACATCTCGGAGGATACATTTTCGCCAGTAGCACCTGAGGGAACGTCCGCTCTAATTCGAAAAAAGAAGAAGGAGAAGGTAACTGCTCAAGAGGGTGCAGTCAGTGAATTGAGACGCCTATGCAACACAATTGATGAATACCAAATAAACGAAAGGGATTTGCCGCTTCTGGTGTGGGAGGAGTTGAAAAATCTCACAACCATTGACGCTGATATGATGAGGAGGGCATCTTCTTATCTTGCAAAACGACCTGGTTTAGCCAGGCTTTTTCTTGGAATTAAACCTGAGAATAAATCTGAATGGTTGGAGAGGACCGTTCGGCGGTAGAATTATTTTCTAAATGTGTGTTTTCTAATGAGTATTTAGATATGTATTTGAATTTGAGTACTTTTATGTGTGTTTGGTTAGAGTATTTGGATATGTATTTGAATTTGAGTACTTTTGTGTGTGTTTGGTTAGAGTATTTGAATATGCATTTGAATTTCAGTATTTTTATGTGTGTTTGGTTAGAGTATTTGGATATGCATTTGAATTTATGGAGACAAGATTTTGTTTCTATTTATTTGAGTGTTTATATATATATATATATATATATATATATATATTGAGTTATTTGGCCTACACTGGGTCTTGCATTCCACTACATTAATTTTCTCATCTTGGTCTGCACTGGGTTGTGAGTTCCTCAGTTTGATGATTGCAGTGTGGTTTATCTGCCACTTTCATTCTGTATTTACCATGCATTGATATTCTCTGTAGGGCCACCCAAATGTTATTTTCTATGAATTGGTTCCATGCTTAAGCCATAGAGGAACTATATTTCCTTCACTTGACAATATGCAGTGTACTTTCCTTTTCAGTTTGCATGAGTGGGGCCCATAGATATATAAGCATTGAAATCAACATGTAATTTGTCCTTTGACAATAGCATTTGAATTCGTGGGCCCACTTGTATGGCTCACATACTATTCAGTTTTTTTTTTAGGATTAACACAATGCTTTAGTGGCATGGGCTTGACCCAATGATCCACATGGAAGGAAATTCCAACATGTAATTTGAATGTTATAAGCTAAATTGATTTTCAAGTGTGAATATATAATTACAGGATATAACCCATTTACAAGCTATCCAAACAAGGAAATCATTTACTAGTAAATCATTTACTACTTACATCCAAACAGAAGGTAGTAAATCATTTACTAGCACTTAAGTCATTTACTAGTAAATCATTTACTAGTAAATGATTTACAACCTATCCAAACGACCCCTAAGGATTTATGCTTGAGGACTTGGAGCAATTGTTGTAGCAGACTCCGTTGGCAGATGAATGCTGAAAGGAGAAGGCATAGGTGTTTCTTCAACTATCAAGACCTTTCAACCTTGGTCGACTTAAGGATGAGGATTACTTTTCGTGGCTTCAGAATTGGAAGTAACTAATTCGGTCGACGGTAAGAGTGGTTCAACCGCGGTCAAAATTTGTAGAGATTTTTCTGGCTGAAGGATGGGAGCAGTCACAATTGGTGGTTCTACGACCGAAGCTTCTTTGGGTGCTAGCAAAAGAAAATAATGTTGAATTGGCATAATAAATATTTTGTTTAAAGTCATTTTCAGCATGGGATGGGAAAATTACCTGACGTCTTCGATCCGATTTAACCATACTTACCAGTAGGCGCTGGAGGAATAATTGAAACTGTTGGGATAGTTGATAGAGCAGTAGGGTAGACATCTGTAGTAAGCGATGAAGGAAGTTGGCTTGATGTACCTTTCTTCAAAGGTCCTGTGGCATTGACCTTTCATCTTTTTGCAGATAGAGGTATAGACACAACATCTTTTGTTACCACGGGAGTGGTCGAGGTAGCTTGGGAATTCTTCTTCGACCAAGTAACCGCTTGGCTGGACACAGTCAATTGCTTCTTTGGGACATCGGTCGAAGCTTTCTTCTCCTCAGTTGTTGTCTTCTCAACATTAGGACACAAGCGGTCAATGAGCACCCCCTTCGACTCGATCACTATCAAGTGATAGTATTTGTCCCATCGTTTACTGATTGACTCTAATCGTTAAGGGGAAGTTAGTGAGAACAGGAGGATCAAAAGCAGACTGGATTGCCTTGAAGTTACTATGGAGAGTTCGGTATCTGGATACTGAAGAAACGATGGTCTGATGATGAGGAGGCTGGTTTACTTCTCTTTGAGAGAAAGGGACAAGAATGCATTGCGCCAATCCAAATTGATGAGCAAAGAGGTTTGGACAATAATCCTCAACCTCGGCTTTGGCATTGACCCCTGACTTGACAGTGCTGCTTTAGGGAAGGTCTCTGCAAATAAAATAGCCTTTCCCAGATAAATCTCTGTGCCTTGCTGATATTACATCAGCTATTTCGTAATCACCAATAAACCAAGATGGGCCGAATACCTTGTTATTAAATGGGGTGAATTCTTAGTTTGATCGATTAATGGTAAGAGACAGGAAGAAATCTAGATAATACCCAAAAGAATTGATTGCTCGGTCGTACTCCAGATTTCGATGACCGAACGAAAAAAAATGAACTTGATGGAGGAATGGCAATAACAATGACTGAACAAAAATATAACAACATTTGGACAAACCAAATGGGTCCTTCACTCAAGTAGAAGCCTTTGGAGGTAGCATCGGATATGTAACAATAGACATGACCAAGGAAGAAGGAAGCAAGTGCAAGCTGGCGACCGTGAGGCAAGGCTTCTGCTAGTCGTGCATATTCTTTGGTGACCTGCAAAGAACTCATGCAGAACATGTAACGGCAAAGCCATACTAGAAAGAATGTTGTATGCTCTTGATTATCAACCAATTCGGTTGATTTGCGCTGAGCGACAAAAAATATTGAATAAGATCGTTTAAATTTGTCCGGGAACTTGAAGGAATATGCTTCATTTTGAGCAAAACTTGGGTAGACAGACTCGCCAAAAGTAAAATATAGATGGGTAAAAGCACAAACATCCACTATGGTGGGACTCAGGGGTCCACATTCGAAATAGAAGAGTTGGTTAATCAACTCCAAAATGGCAATGCTGCGGCTAGTAAAGACGTGTCTGCTACCTGATCCTATAGCGAAAGGGTAATGCAGTCATAGATACCAATACGTTTTCAAGTCTCACCGTGTTGCTGTGAAACCCTATCGTTCCATTCTGACCATCCACCTGTTGTCTCGGCCAAGCTTTGGGGGACTTGAAAGAGTTATTTAAATCTAGAAGCATACCGGACTGAAAGATGATTTTTCCCCGATACATAGAGGAAAGAATGGTTTTATTGGTGCAAATCTGTCAAGATCAGTTCAGGGGTCGAAGGCTGGACCTAGTGCCAAATAAGATAAATTTTGATCGACCGGAATAGAAAAATGATTTCTTTTATGATTTTGGATCATATCCGTTCCAGCTCTTCAATGAAATGGTGTATATAGTAGGCATGGCAGAAGACGATGAAGTAGCCATGGGAACATCAAGAGAGTTCTGGTAATTGAAGGAACAATAGAGTATGATGGAAAGGTGGTAGAATTTGAAATCTTTTTAAATGGGTGTACATATTGAAATTGTGTCGGATTGTCTAACACAACACCTTATGCTACTTGTGGAAGCTTGCAGAGCTTATAGAACTATGGCTAAGTCCTAAGGGAGGTGATTAGGACCGTTTTAAAATTATTTTAAAAACCTCTTACCTAATTAAACTAGTTAAGTAAGAACACTTGGCTTCCAAGCTTAAGTGGATCCAATCACGAAGGCTACAAAGATAATGCAATTAAGTAAACTAGCCTAAGCACATAGATTATAATAATGCAACATGTTGAGCTTCTAATTAATGTGTAATTATCTAGACTACAAATGATATAACTACCTGAGCAACTAATCTAAAGGGTTATGTAGACAATATGAGATTCATCATACTAAGCATATGTCTGCAAGCCAAGTGAACATACATCTTGTGTACGAATGTGCCTATCTAGAACGTAGCATTCAACCATTCAAACATTCATATAATTAAGTAATTAAATAAACAATATATGAATAGAAAAGTTCTTAAATGACAATCAGAAACATAAACATCTATAGTGGTTCAGTTTTCCTACTCCACTCTCGGTTGTCGTACTCATCCCTTGACCACACCAGTATATACTAAGGAGTTTAAATTAGGTTTCTCCCAACCTAGGTGTTTTAATTCGGTTCTACCTTATCGGAGAGTTTAAGAAGATTCCTCCCAACCTATAATGGAGATTCTATTGGTCCATCTCTCAACCAAGATGTTTACAGCTTCCATCCAACCCAAGAATTTGACAAGGTTCCTCCCAACCCTTCAGTTCCAATCCAAGAACCTAACATACACTCTCGCCGAAGGCTCCCCTTGGAGACTTGGTCGAGTTTGATTCCAAACTCTCACACTTAATCCTCCACAAGGAAAGAGTGCAGCTGGACTCTTACAATAACAGCCTACTTGTCGGATTGGGCCCCTTGTTCAACGCCGCTTGGGTTGCTTGATCTTTACTCTCCCGTGCTTCAATCAGCTCCCATTTACTCCCCCGATCATGTTGTCGATGCTTTGCCAATGTCTCAGCTCCACTGATCAGCTACCTTGCATGTTGTTAGAACCAGAAAATGCGCAAGGTAGTTTTCTATGTATTTTGTTGTTCTGGGGGGATTCTATGTAATGAGATATTTATAGAAAATTACAAGCATTCATATAGTACATAAGAGAAGAGATATCGCAAGGCAAATTTTATTTAAGAGATTCTGAGATCTTGTACATTCCAAGTCGTGGTCTGGCACGAGCCCTTAATTACATCGAATGATCGATGACCCATGATTCAAAGGCAGAAGACTTAGTCAGCGGGGACTATAGTCTTAGAGTTCATGGTCGTAGAGACCTGCAGTTCATGGTCGAGGAGACCTGTGTATGTTTTGCTTTGTTATGGACTAATCCATCTTTGTACAAGTCGGATGTCTATGTCCCATGTTTTGACCGTAGATCTGAGCTGAGACTGTCAGGATTTTTAACCGAGGAGTGCAACTTTGGGCCTACACCCATCATTTTTTACTGGTGACCGCAGGAAGACTGATCTGCAGTTGTATGTACCTGAATAGCCCTATCGGCGGATGTCATTTGGATGGGTAAGGCATCGATTGTTCTTGAGGTGTCAATCTTTAACAAGTTTCATGTGATAGTATAGAACTCTTTTGATATAGTTTATTATGTTAACTATAGTCCTGTTTGTTTAGTCCGAACATTAATCTGGGTCATATTATGATAGTACATATAAGAATGATACATTGGTATGATTCTGGGCACTGGCGGCCTCTTTCTGATAAACTACTCCGTTCATCATGTTGGATTGGATTAGACTCCAAAGGCTTGTGTTCTGCTCATTAGGTATTCCGGATGGATTATTTAACTGTCTCATGCGTCTGGAACACTCAAAATACCTAAAATAGGCCAAAACTGGACCCGAAACATCACAAAATGAAGATTTGGAGATGTTGAAATTGACATTCAGAGTGCTGATTTTTCTGATGCGCTGGGGCCATTGCATTAAAAAAATAACTTTGTTAAAATGTGCATTTTTCTAATGCGCTGGCCTGATTTTACTGATACGCTGGGGCCAGTGCATCAAAAAGTAACTTATCTCGAAATACTGATTTTTCTGATCCACTAAGGGTGATTTTTCTGATGTGCTGGGGGCTAGTGCATCGAAGAATAACTTATTTCAAAATTGTTTGATTTATTCGATGCGCTGAGGGTAGTGCATCGATAAAATACTTGTTTAAAATATTGTTGATTTATTCGATGCACTGGCAGTCAGTGCATCGATAAAATAAGCTGAATCCGACTTAGAGTATTTTTGTGATGCGCGAGGTTCCCGGTGAAGGATTCCAATGATTGGAAAGGAATTTCGGTGGTTAGAAAGGGATTCCGGTGGTCGCTGACAAGAGATTTCGGTGATCTCTCAAATACCCATTGGACAAAGCTCTCTCTCTCTCTCTCTCTCTCTCTCTGGATACGTCCTAATAAACAGTAAAAGTGGGGTATTTATACCCAAAAATACCAGAAGTCAGCCAATAAGAGGCCGCCACGTGTAGCGCATTGATAAAATAGTTAAAAATAGGGTCAGCGCATCGAGAAAATAGGTCAGTGCGTCCTAAAATTACTTGGTTTGAATAACCGATTTTTCTGATGCGCTAGCAGTCAATGCATCCTGAAATTCATTTATGAAAAATATCTGATTTTCTCAATGCGCTGGGGTCAGTGCGTCCTGAAATTTATGAAAATGACTGAATTTCTTGATGCGCTGGGTATTTTATTGATGCGTTGATAGTTAGTGCGTCCTGAAATTCATTCCTAAAAAATGCCTGATTTTCTCGATTCGCTGGGGTCAGTGCGTTTTGAAATTCATTTCTAAAAATGACTGAATTTCTAGACGCACTGACCACTAATTTAGTGATGCGCTGAAGGACGTCTATTTTGACTATTTGTTTTAATTTTGTCAAATGATAGGTTTGTGTGGCCCGCTTGGTGATAAATGGTGATGCACTGGCTCTTTTTATTCATAATTGTGGCCACGACCCAATTTTGGATGGTTTTAACCATGATGGATAGTGGGGCTCACCCCAAGGTAAACTTTCTATGCTTACTTAAAATCTAATGTGTATTGCAGTTTTGGTTAAATTTCCTGATGCACTAGCCCTAAATTTGATGATGTGACGGATACCATATTTGTAATCTTTGTTTTGAAGACCCCGAAATTTTGGGACCCCAACAGATGCCCCTCCGATGTGCTGTTAAGATTCTAATTTATACATATTTTAGCCCATTACATCACATTACACGCATGGTTTGTATGCTTAAAAGACCCATCTAATGCGTGTTTTGTGTATGTAGGAATGAGAGAGAGAAGTCATGAATTTATTGTTAAAAGGGGCCTTTGGAACCACATTGAACACACTGAAAGAAGCCTTGAAGAATCGCGTTAGAAAGACCTAGATTGGCCAGAAGAAAAAGAGGATTTTAGCATTCATAACAGAAGGCCACCGGGCGCCCGACTATCACATAGTCGGGCACCCGAAATTGGGAGAATTTCTGCTGAACTCGCTGGACAAATTTGAACCTGACCGGGCTCCTAACCAACATTTGGTCGGGCACCTGATATTCAAAGTGAATTTTATAAAAAAAAAAAGCACACTGGACGAATTAAAGTATGGTCAGGCGCCCAACCAACACCTAACCGGGCGCCCGACCAACGTCTGATGACCGGCGTAAGTGCATAACTCCTTACGTAATTCGAGGCGGTTCGTATTTTTCTCTATAGAAAGACACCTTAGCATCCTTGGTAAGGTATCCTAGAAGAGTTCTAAGTTCGTGGGGAGCAAGGGAGAGCATCGTGGAGCGACCACAACTCCTCTAACTATGGTTTTTTCTAGTTTTGCATGTTTTTGTTTATTTTTTCCTTGAATTCTAGTTGAAGCATGATAATGGTCGGGTAGAACCTCTTAGCTAAGGCTAAGAGGTGAAGCTTGTGAGTAATTATCATGTTGAATTCGTTCTAATTCAAGTACTTTGCTTTAAGTTGGATTTTTAAGTTTTAGTTTGAATAAAAGTTGATATTTTTGGATGTTTTTATGAGAGTTCATGTGCTTCGGACATGAGTTCCTTGCAATTCTCTGAGATTATCATGTTTGGATTGGTTAGATTCGAATTGCAGTAACCCTAGAGCGTGTCATAGTCCATTGGCGTGGTCGTTACTTCGAAGGCTACATATTCGACTTCTATGCGCTTCATTAGAACTAGAATCTTATTCTTCCACTTGAGTGGGGATTGTTTGTGTTTGAATGTTATATCTTCCAACTAGAAGAGAGATAGAACTTCAATTCTAGTTGTGTTATGTTGGATGAATGAATTCACATAAGGGATATCACAAGTGGATCCTTCAAAGCCTCAGTTCCTTTAATTAATAGATTGTTTAATCTAGTTTTTATAATTGAAATTCCAAATTGCTTAATTCGAAGTTGTTGGAATACTTAGAATTGGTTTACCTAATTCCCTGAGGATTAACCTCGGTCTTACCGAGAATTATTACTACATCGCAGCCTTGCACTTAAGGCG
Organism: Liriodendron chinense; assembly: GCA_003013855.2. Taxonomy (NCBI): domain Eukaryota; kingdom Viridiplantae; phylum Streptophyta; class Magnoliopsida; order Magnoliales; family Magnoliaceae; genus Liriodendron; species Liriodendron chinense. Next base: position 113,765 of record PVNU02001854.1, read on the forward strand.
AGCGAGCAAGTTTTTAGCGCCGTTGCCGGGGAAGCTAAGTTAAACGGTTCTAAATTGTTTTAGTGGCTATAGAGTAGAAGTAGTTAGGTTTTACTGTGTTCCTAGAACTAGTTGTTCTGAATTTTAGAACTAACAAAGTTTGTTTTATTTTGTAGGAAGTTCTTCTAGTTCAAGCAAATCAGGTATTATCCTTCCAACTTGAACTCTTTTAGTTTTCAGTTTTTATTTTCAGATTTTAGGATTTAGGATTAGTTTAGATTTTGGGTTGTGTGGTTTATGTCCCATTAGGAACGTGACCACACCAATCGTCTCCAATCCAAAGGTGGTCTAGTTGGACCATTATCAGTCCATAGACAAGTCCGAAAATACCAAGAGCTTTGTGATAGTTTGGGGAGTGTGGATCAAACACCTTTAAGGAATCCTCCACCCCTTACTCCAACTACAAACGCAAATCAAGAAGAAATAGGAGAAAATGAGGTACATAATGTTCCTCCAATAAGATCTTTACGGGACTACCTATAACCAGCCCGTACAACTACACCCTCGCGTGTCGTCTTACCACCAACCAGGGGAAACATTGATATAAAACCGGGTGTGATTCAACTTTTGTCAAAGTTCCATGGGCTAGACTCTGAAAGCCCATATTTACACTTAAAGGAATTTGAAGAAGTGGTGGCTACTTTGCAATATACTAATGTTTCAGAAGATGACATTAAACTTAAACTTTTTCACTTTTCATTGAAAGAAAGAGCCAAGAGTTGGCTCCACTCTCTTAGACCACACTCAATAGGGTCATGGAATGAGATGACCCGGGAATTCTTGAAAAAGTTCTTCCCGGCTCATAAAACAAACACCATTCCAAGAGCCATAATGAACTTTTCAGTTAAAGAGAATGAGTCATTCTTCCAATGTTGGGAAAGGTTTAAGGACATCCTACTTGCTTGCCCACATCATGGCTACGAAAGCCAGTGAATTATAAACTTTTTCAATAATGGATTAAGTTCCAACATGCGCCAATTCATAGAGATGATGTGCAACGGCGAGTTTATGAGCAAAAATCTAGATGAAGCTTGGAGTTATTTGGATATGTTGACCGAAAATGCACAATCATGGGATACCTCGGACAAATCTAATAACCTTAAGCTTCCTCAACAAAAAGAGAAAGGAGGCATCTACATCCTTAAAGAGGAAGATGATGTAAATGCAAGGCTAGCCAACCTCACAAGGAAACTCGAGGCCATGGAACTTAGCAAGAGTGAAGTTACAAAGCCCACTAAAGCTATTGAGAATATATGTGGAATTTGTGCCACTAATATACATGCTACGCAAGATTGTCCTACAATTCCTGTGTTTCAAGAGTTGTTACAAGAACATGCAAATGTCACATATGGATATCAACGGCCTTTTAATGGATCGGTAGGTAACACGTACAACTCTACTTGGAAGAACCACCCAAATTTCAGTTGGAAGAATGCTCTCACGGGTAATCCTACCAACTCTCAAGAAGGGCCACCCATGCAAAATATGGCCCCACCTCAATTCTCATTGGAGGATACTCTAAAGGCATTTATGCAAGGGCAAACACAAATCAATCAATCAAATCAGCAAATGTTTCAAGAGCTTAAAGTCTCGGTTGATGAGATTAAGGGACGCTTGAATGCTAGGGAAGGGACCTTTCCGACCCAACCTCAGCCCAATTCAAAGCAAATACATGAAGTAAGCATCCCAAATCTCCCCAACCAACATATAGAGCAAGCCAAATCCGTCACCACTCTTATAAGTGGTAAGCAAATTGACAAATCTATTCCGGTAAAGGTCGACAAGCCTAATGATCCGGTAAATTTTGAGGATGAGGACGGATCTAACTCAGCTCCACAAAAAACGGAACGCGTTTATAAACCCGTAACACCATTCCCTGCGAGATTGGTTGCTCCAAAATCTCTCCCAAACTCTCATGATATTTTAGAGATTTTCAGACAAGTCAAGATAAACATTCCATTGCTTGATTCCATTAAACAAATCTCCTCTTATGCCAAGTTTCTATAGGACTTATACACAACCAAACGCAAATATAATGTGCAACAAAAGGCCTTTTTGAATGAGCAAGTGAGTGTCATTTTCACTCAAAAGACCCCCCCCCCCCCCCCCCCCCCCCCCCAAAATTCAAAGATCCTGGTAGTCCCACAATTTCATGCATCATTGGTGACTACCGGATTGAACGTGCATTACTAAACTTAAGGGTAAGCGTAAACTTGATCCCGTACTTGGTATACGAGCAATTGGGTCTTGGTGAATTAAAACCCACCCAAACCAACATGCAACTCGCTGATAGATCAATCCGTGTACCGAGAGGGATAGTTGATGATGTTTTAGTCCAAGTTGACAAATTCTACTACCCGATGGATTTTATCGTCTTGGACACGCAACCGGTTATAGATGCTAGCACTCAAATACTAGTGATTTTAGGCCGCCCGTTCCTTGGTACATCAAATGCAATCATAAATTGTCGGAACGGGGTGACGCAATTGTCTTTTGGGAACATGACATTAGAGGTGAATGTGTACCACCTGGGCAAAAGGCATAGGGATGTTTATGACGATGAGCTCTTCGAGGTAAACATGCTCGAATCCTTTAAAGAAGAAGAGCCCCTCCAACTTGAACCACTAGAAAGCTTGAGACATGCTTGGCACATTTAAAGGATTCCAAAGACCCCATCATTAGCGAAATTGTGCAAGCGTTGAATATTGAGAAAATGGTAGTTGGTACTAGCCGGTGGAGGCCCCATTTTGAAAGATTGCCACCAACCACATCAAGGCCTCTACCGTCTAACATCAAACCGCTGAAGCTTGACATTAAACCGTTGCCATCTGAGCTGAAATATGTATATTTGGGTCAAGAAGAAACATTCCTGGTTGTCATTGCCTCTCACCTAGGAAAAGACCAAGAGCTCAAGTTAATTGAGCTACTCAAAGAACATAGGGGAGCCATAGGTTGGACAATAGTGGACCTCAAGGGGATAGACTCTTCAGTCTGTACTCACCATATACACCTCGAAGAGAATGCGAAAATGACTAGACAATCTCAAAGAAGGTTAAATCCAAACATGATGGAGGTTTCCAAAGCCGAGGTGTTAAAGCTACTAGATGTGAGTATCATCTACCCCATCTCGGATAGCCAATGAGTGAGTCCTACCCAAGTTGTCCCTAAGAAGTCTGGTATTACCATCATAGAAAATGCCAACAACGAGCTTATACCGACTAGAGTGACCACCGGTTGGTGAATGTGCATAGATTATCGGAAGCTAAACACGGTCACTAAGAAGGACCACTTCCCTCTCCCATTCATGCATCAAATTTTAGAGAGGTTAGCGGGTGTTGAACCTCCAATTTATACATTGCATAGCCCACTACATCACATTATATGCATGGTTTTCATGTTTATAAGGCCCATCTAATGTGTGTTTTGTGATTGTAGGGATGAGAGCGGACTTCACCAAATTGGGGACTAAAAAGAGTCAATTGAAGCCATTGGATGAAGATTGAAGAAGGACTAAAGAAAGTAGAAAGGGAGGAGAAGAAAGGAAGAAAGAAGTCCAAGGAGAAAGCAGGAAACAGAAGCCAAGACTCGTCGTGCGACCGGTCGTCCATCACCAGGACCGGTTGTCCGACCAGTCCGATTATTTGCAGAAGAAGAACTTTTCACAGAAGGCCACTGGATCATTCACGACCGGTCATGCAACCGGTCGTCCGATGCCCAGACCGGTCGTGCGACCGGTCCTTGAATTAAAAGTTAAATTCGAATTTTTGGCAAAACTCATTGGACTGTTTTTGACGTTTTATGACCAGTCGTGCGACCGGTCGTCAAGGAGCTCAGACCAGTCGTGCGACTGGTCGTCTTAGTAACAAAGCTTCTCCGTGAAGCTTCGAAATTTTTTGTGCAGTGCGTAACCTTACGCAATTTCCGGATGCTTCCGATGCAAGAGGCTTTCCCACTATAAAAGGACACCTAGGGGCTCTTCCTTGGTCATCATAGAAGCTAAGGGACATGGTGCTAGAGAGAGGAAGCCGTCGTGGAGCGTCTGCAACCCTCCAAACTTCGGTTTTTCTAGTTTTTATGCTTTCTTTCATGAGTTCTAGTTGTAGTATGACAATGCTCGGCTAGAATCTCTCAGTTAAGGCTGAGAGGTGAAGCTTGTAGCTAATTTCCATGTTTGATTCAGTTTAATTCAAGTAATTTCAATTCAAGTTTGAATTTTTATTTATTCTAGTTCCTTAAGTTGATAGTTTGAGATGTTTTATGAGAGTTCATGTGCTCCGGACATGAATTCCTTGCAATTTTCTGAAATTATCATATGGTGTTTGTTTATATTCGAATTATGGTAACCCTTGAGCAAGCCATAGTCCATAGGCATGGCTGTTACTCCGAAGGCTATGATTTCAAATTCTACATGTGTTGAATGGGGACTAGAACTTGGAAGTTCAACTTGAACGGAATTGAATGTGTTTAAATGCTTTATTTTCCAACTAGATGAGAGATGGGACTTCAAATCTAGTTGTGTTCTATACTTGGATTGATTGGATTGACATGGGATTGCTACAAGTGGATCCTTGAATGCCTTAGTACTTTAAATTACTGGTTTTTGTTAAGTTACTGTTTTAGCATAAGTATTCCAATTAAACTTCATATCTATTGCAAACTGAGTTGCTGGAATAGTCTGAAAGGTGTTTCTAATTCCCTGTGGATCGACCTCGGTCTTACCGAGTTTTATTACTACATCGCAGCCTTACACTTGAGGCGAGCGAACAGCGGGTCACTCCTATTATTGCTTCCTGGATGGCTATTCCAACTACAACCAAATTGAGATAGCCCCGGAAGACCAAGAGAAGACTACCTTTACATGCCCGTTTGGCACCTTTACATATCGAAGGATGCCATCCGGACTATGTAATGCACCCGACACATTCCAACAATGCATGTTGAGTATTTTCTAAAACATGGTGGGTGAGTTTCTTGAGGTATTCATGGACGATTTCTCTATTTTCGGGTGTACTTTTGAGGAGTGCCTAAATCACTTGAAGTTGGTATTGACAAGGTGCGAGGAAAAGAACCTCATTTTAAACTAGGAAAGGTGTTATTTCATGGTACAGAGAGGAATAGTCCTTGGACATATCATCTCGTCTAATGGAATAGAGGTAGATCGGGCCAAAATCGATATAATTTCCAATCTACCACCACCCAAAGGCATATGCGATGTGCAGTCCTTCCTTGAACACGCTGGCTTTTATAGAAGGTTCATAAAGGATTTCAATCATATCTCAAGGCCCTTATGTATCCTTCTCCAAAAGGAGAACCAATTTGAGTGGAGTGCCGAATGTCAATTAGCTTTTTCAAAGCTAAAAGACATGTTGACAACCGCTCCTATCATGCAACCAACGGATTGGTCCGTACCTTTTGAGTTGATGTGTGATGCGAGCGATTATGCTATTGGGGTGGTGTTAAGCCAAAAGAAGGATAAGAAGTCCCACGTTATCTACTATGCAAGTAGGACCTTGAATCCCGCCCAATTCAATTACTTGACTACGGAGAAGGAGCTCCTAGCCGTCATTTTTGCCTTGGACAAATTCGGGCCTTACTTAATAGGATCCAAGGTCATTGTTTATACAAATCATGCGGTACTGAAATACCTTCTTTCTAAGAAGGGTGCTAAGCCCCGTCTACTTAGATGGATCCTACTCCTTCAAGAATTCAAATTGGAGATCAATGACAAGAAGGGAGTAGAGAATGTGGTGGTGGATCATCTATCCCGCCTAGTCCTACCCAATTTCATTGACGAGTCACCTATTGAGGACTCATTCCCTGATGAGCAACTCTTTGTTGCTATGCATCCACCATGGTACGCTGACATAGCCAATTTTCTTTCTACAGGTGCGATGCCGATTCATTGGACTGCGCAAGACAAACGAAAATTTCTAAGGGAAGTGCACAATTTTTTCTGTGATGAACCATTACTTTTTAAATATTGCTCAGATCAAATAATTAGGAGATGTGTCCCTAATGATGAACATAATTCTATCATCTCCTTTTGCCATGATCAAGCATGTGGGGCTCACTTTTTCGCTAAGAAAACCACTGTAAAAATTTTACAGGGTGGTTTTTATTGGCCCACTCTATTTAGAGACACCCACGAGTTTTACAGAGCGTGCGAGCGCTGCCAGAAGCTATGAGGGTTGTCCCGTCAGAATATGATGCCCCTTACCCCAATTCAACATCTTAAAGTCTTTGACTGTTGGGGCATCGATTTCGTGGGACCATTCCCCTCATCTTTTGGACATGTCTATATCTTCCTCGCCGTAGACTATATGTCCAAGTGGATAGAGGCGATTCCATGTAGAACCAACGATCATCGTACGGTTCTGAAGTTCCTTAAAGAAAACATCTTGTCTAGATTTGGAACACCTCGAGCCATCATAAGTGATGGTGGTTCTCACTTTTGTAATAGGACGTTTGAAGCCTTAATGAAGAAATATGGCATTACGCATAAAGTGAGTACCCCATACCACCCACAGACAAGTGAGCAAGCTGAAATTTTCAATCGGAAAATTAAACATATTTTGAAAAAGACGGTGAGGCCGGATCGTAAAGATTGGTCACTTAGATTAGTCGATGCCCTTTGGGTTCACCATACCGCTTATAAGATACTGATTGGAATGTCTCCCTACAGACTTGCCTATGGGAAAGCTTGTCACTTGCCCGTGGAACTTGAACACAAAACCTATTGGGCGATTCGGGCATTGAATTTTGAAACTAACAAGGCTAGCTCGCTTCGCAAACTCCAAATGAATGAGCTTGATGAGATCCGGAATGATGCTTATGAGAACTCGAGGATTTACAAGAGTAGGATGAAGGCCTTTCATGACAAACACATCTTTAGGAAATCTTTCCATGAAGGTCAGAAAGTGCTCCTGTATAATTCCCAACTTCATCTTTTTTTGAAAAAATTGAGATCTCGATGGACTGGCCCATATATTGTTAAAGAAGTTTTTCCTCATGGGGCTGTCGAGATAGAGAATGCGGCTAATGGTAATTGTTTTAAAGTGAATGGACAATGCCTTAAACCATTTGTTGAGAAATTTGATTCGGAGGACATGTCCATCACTCTGAATGATCCTGTGTATCAGGATGATTGATCTCCTAGTCTGACGGAAGTATAGAGTAGATTAGGTTTTGTTTGATTTTCTAGGTTTATTTCGTTAGTCGCTTTTGTTGCCGGAGTTGTAGACTTCCATGATCGACTCTATCAGGTGATCTCATTTTCACTCTCTTTTATTTTACCAATGCTCTCATGTTCATGCTAATTGCATATCTTTTTTACATTGAGGACAATGCAAGATTTGGTTGGGGGGTGAGATGAGATTCTTCATCTAGCAGTTTGTGGACATTTTGAGCATCATATGTGTAAATTTTTTCAAATTTTTCTAAAAATTTAAAAAACTCGTTTGGAAAACCTTATTTCTATGCATTCGGGATGATATAAGTATAAGAAAAGGAGATGTGAAGTGATGAATGTTGCAAGTCTTGAATTACTTCTAATATAATGGTTTTATATGTGAATTTTCCTATTTATATGATTGATAGAAAATTTGAACGCTTTTACACCTAATTCACATTATACAATTTTCATGGGTTGAAAGGATTATGTGATTTGTGGATTGGCTAGACTTAGATTTGAAGTGTTGAGGAACCAAACCGGGGTACTTTGTCCATCCTTGTCCATGGAAAAATAACGAAAGACATGGATTTCTAAAAATCCTATCTAATATGTATAAAAAGGAAAGAAAGGATGAAAATATGGGAATGATGGAGAAAATGGTGGAAAATTCCGAAAAGGGCTACCTATTACCAACCGGGGGATGGTCTACCCATAACTAAAGCCGAAAATGAGACGTAATGTGAAAGCCGTCGAAAGGACGGTAAGGAAAATTCATGTCATAGGCTTGTTGTTGATCTATACACCTTGAGATCCATAGTTTAGTTGATCTAGGAAAAAGATGATCCAGGAAACTCATGAGATGAGCCATCACTACGCACATTAGGTTGAATTTTGTTCAAAGTTTTTCTATTTATCAATCAATCAGCGGGAATTCTATATGAACACTTTTTATATTTTGAGAGTTTAATGTTACAACCTCTATCACCCAGTTTCTCTAATTTTTGTACTTGTGTGTCTTGGAATGAATAGAAGTATTGTTTCTGAAGGAGAGTTGGATTTTGGAAGATTGAACTTGTTTCACGCATGTTTTGCTCGGGACTAGCAAAAAGCTGATTGGGGGGTGTGTTAAGCTTCTAATTTATACATATTTTAACCCATTACATCACATTACACGCATGGTTTGTATGCTTAAAAGACCCATCTAATGCGTGTTTTGTGTATGTAGGAATGAGAGTGAGAAGTCATGAATTTGTTGTTAAAAGGGACCTTTGAAACCACATTGAAGACACTGAAAAGAAGCCTTGAAGAATCATGTCAGAATGACCTGGATCGGCCAGAAAAAAAGAGGATTTCAGCATTCATAACAGAAGGCCACCAGGCACCCGACCATCACATAGTCGAGTGCCCGAAATTGGGAGAATTTCTGCTGAACTCACTGGACAAATCTGGACCTGACCGGGCTCCCGACCAACATCTGGTCGGGCGCCTGATATTCAAAGTGAATTTCATCAAAAACGCACTGGACGAATTAAAGTATGGTTGGGCGCCTGACCAACACCTGACCGGGCGCCCGACCAACGTCTGATGACCGGCGTAAGTGCGTAACTCCTTACGCAATCCGAGGCGGTTAGTGTTTTTCTATATAAAAAGACACCTTGGCATCCTTGGTAAGGTATCCTAGAAGATTTCTTAGTTCGTGGAGAGCAAGGGAGAGCATCGTGGAGCGACCACAACTCCTCCAACTAGAGTTTTTTTCTAGTTTTTCATGTTTTTGCTTAGTTTTTCCTTGAATTCTAGTCGAAGCATGATAATGCTCGGCTAGAACCTCTTAGCTAAGGCTAAGAGGTGACGCTTGTGAGTAGTTATCATGTTAAATTAGTTCTAATTCAAGTACTTTGCTTTAAGTTGGATTTTTAAGTTCTAGTTTGAATAAAAGTTGGTATTTTTGGATGTTTTTATAAGAGTTCATGTGCTTCAGAGATGAGTTCCTTGCAATTATCTGGGATTATCATGTTTGGATTGGTTAGATTCGAATTGTAGTAACCCTAGAGTGTGACATAGTCCATTGGCATGGTCGTTACTTCGAAGGCTACATATTTGACTTCTATGTGCTTTATTAGAACTAGAATCTTATTCTTCCACTTGAGTGGGGATTGTTTGTGTTTGAATGTTATATCTTCTAACTAGAAGAGAGATAGAACTTCAATTCTAGTTGTGTTATGCTTGGATGAATGAATTCACATGAGGGCTATCACAAGTGGATCCTTGAAAGCCTTAGTTCCTTTAATTAATAGATTTTTAATTTTTGTTTAATCTAGTTTTCATAATTGAAATTCCAAATTGCTTAATTCGAAGTTGCTAGAATACTTAGAATTGGTTAACCTAATTCCCTGATGATCGACCTCGGACTTACAGAGAATTATTACTACATCGCAGCCTTGCACTTAAGGCAAGCGAACATATGCTGGGATGGATACGTGGTTGTCCATTGTGGCCTATTCGATTTTTCTGGGTCCCTCTATAAATAGAGAACCCAGGCCATTTTCGTCATCTCACATTCATTTTTTCACGAGACAGCTCTCGTCAGCGCGTCGATTAATTCTCCAGCGCATCGATTAATTGTCGCGCGCATTGGAAAATTCAGGTTAGCTAATATTTGGACACGCTACCCCTCAGCGCGTCAAGAATTGGAACTTGGGAATTTCTCAATTTATTTGATGTATGAGCCCTAACGCGACAAATTTTAAAAGATTGATTCAACGCGCTAGCCCCCAACGCATACAAAATATCAGACTTTGGCAATTTTGCCGAATTTATCAACGCACTAGGGCTAGCGCACACCAAAATTCGAACTTGTAAAATTCGAGCGAATTATAGGACACGCTGGGGCCAGCGCGCACTCGCGTCTTGGAGAAACCCATTTTATTGACGCGCCAGAGGTAGCGCGGACCAACTTTCAAACTTGGTGGAATTACCATATTTTATGAACTCGCTGGGGCCAGCGCGTCATGCTTTTAGACTTATAAATTTTAGAAGATTTATTGTACGTGCTGGGGCCAACATGTCATCATTCCTGGACTTATGAATTTGCACGAATTATTCGACGTGTTGGGCCTTGTGCATACAGTTTTTTCGAACTTATAAATTGTCCAATTTTGGACGCGCTGGGGCCAACACATACAATTTTTTTGGACTTGTAAAATGTCCAATTTTGGACGCGCTGGGGCCAGCGCGCACTTGTGTTAGGCTTAAAATTTTTAACTCATTTGATGTGTCATGATCGAATGCTCATGATGTTCGGTCTTAGCAAAATTGTGATTTTTGGGGTGTGTGAATTCCCAAAGTGCATGACTTGAATCTTCACACTTGTATCCTAGTTCAACGAATCTTAAGAGTTTATTATTTTAGGGCAGATGGGGTCCACCATTCTCCTTCTGAATTTTTGTACGTACATGGTTACATTTTAAGAGAGATGTCGGACCCCATATGCCTGGAATTCTTGGGTCGTGTTGAACTGGATGTGGTGTTTCTTTTAATCTTAGCATTTATGCATACCTGAATATACTCTTTTCTGATACTTGTACTTTATCTGAAATTTCGTCACGCTTTGCGTAGATCTTCATGGCTGGTGATTCTTCCAACGTTGGCCCTTCGAAGGCTGGTCTTTCAAGCTCCAAAGCATTTACGCATAAACACAAGAGAACCACGCCCAAGAAGGTGACACGACCATCAGATCAGAACCCCCAATGGTTTCATCCGCCAGAAAAGTTCAACTTCTACGAGCGTATATTGTCACTGTCAAAGGATATACAGTGGAAGATCCTTTGTAATAAAGTTCTACCGACTGCTCCAGATGAGGGTACATAAGAAGAATGGGACTCTTGGTATGCTCCCATGCAAAGTTTCCGTACGGACACAGTTGTGGGGTCCGAAGAAGGGGAGGCAAGTGCAGTCATTCCTATTCAGTCTGCCAAGCGTGGTTGTCCGAGGACAACTGGTAAAAGCGCCAAACAAGTGTACTTAGAGAAACAGGCCAAATCGAAGTTCGATAAGATGAAGATCGTTTGGTCCTCTGTCAAACTGGCAGTGTCTCCTCTTATGTTCCGCAACCCTTATACAAAGCAGTACATCCATTTTTCAAAGAGTTTCCAACGGTATCGCTCTCTTCCAAGCATCGAGCCTTCCAATGTGCGCTATGCTAACTCCTTTTACAGTGTTATGTCCTGGACTTCTATCCTTGAGACGTTCCTTAACTGCATCGTATCTGAGAATGGCACACTACAATCTGTTCTCGGTGAGAAGGACATGATCTTTTTTTAACCGAATCATGACCCACATCAACCTTTCCCAACTCATTATTTCGAGACTTTACGTTAGAGGTTCTATCCCTTGTCTAATACGGACCCGAGGACATCTGAGTCCTCATCTTGGTTATGAAGCCTGGGCAAACCGGATCCTCGAGCAACACGAGGAGATGTTGAGACAAGTGGGTCTCTTAAGGGCAATTCAAGCGACATTGAGTTATTTTTATTGAGAGTCGTGGGCTTATAAAGGGTTCCTGAATCATTGGAGCTCTAACACAAACTCCTTTCATCTGTCATGTGGGGAAATGAGTATATCCCTCTGGGATTTGTATCGGATTGCGGGTCTTCCCATTTGTGGTAGAATTTATGATGAATGGACTCCCAATGACAATGAGTTGTCCAAGAAGAAGACGAGTGTAGATGAAGGCTTTTATTCTGAAGCCTACTACGAGTTATTTGCAGAGCTTCCGCATTTTGTCGGTTCTGAGGATAAAGTGTCATTTGAAGATTGGCTGATTTATTTCAGCTATGGTCTAAAGTGAGTTTCTCGACTTGAGTTGCGCGTCTATGTTTCATTCCATCTTTTCCTTTTCCAGCTTGAATTATGCACCCTATGACAAAGGCCATGGGGACAAGCTGTCTTTGGAGACAAAGATGAAGACAAGGTTCCTGAGACCAAACAAGTTATCCCCGACATGTGAGTTAGCTGGATCTTAGCGCATTGGCTATGCTACGTAGTGTTCGCTCACCTCAAGTGCAAAGCTGCGATGTAGTAATAATTCTCGGTAAGACCGAGGTCGATCCACAAGGAATTAGGCAAACAACCCTAATTTATTCCAGCAACTTCAATTAAGAACACTTTAGGATTTCAATTTTAAGAACTAAGACTAAGCAGCAACTTAAAAAGGAAAATATGATAATATGAGGAAGAAAACTAAGGCTTTTAAAGATCCACTTGTAGTAATCCCATGTTAATTCATTCATCCAAGCATAAAACACAACTAGATTCGAAGTTCTATCTCTCATATAGTTGGAAGATAAAGCATTAAAGCACATACAATACCACTTAAGTTAAGAAATTAAGTTTTAGTCCTATTTGAGCACAGAGACTTCAAATATGTAACCGTTGGAGTAGCAACCATGCCAAGAGACTATGACATGCTCAAGGGTTACCACAATTCGAATAAAATCAATCCCAATATGGCAATCTCAGAGAATTACAAGGAACTCATGTCTGGAGTACATGAACTCTTATAAAACTTTTAAAAATACCAACTTTATTCAAACTAGAAAATTCAAAATCCAAACTTAAAGCAAAGGTACTTGAATCAAAACGAATTAAACATGAAATTAGTCACAAGCTTCACCTCTTAGCCCTAGCTAAGAGGTTCTAGCCGAGCATTGTCATACTACAACTAGAATAAAAAAAACTAAATAAAAGCATGAAAACTAGAAAAACCTGGAGTCGGTGGAGTTGCAGACGCTCCACGATGCTCTCCTTCACTTCCCACGACTTCCAATCTCTTCTAGGATCAGTTTAGATGAGGCCCTAGGTGCCATATTATAGATTACAAGCTCCACCGCTTTGGAAAGTTCCAGATTTGTGCAAGAAGTTACACAGCGCAGAGAATTTTGAAGCTTGTAGAACAAGCTCTGTTACACAGTTGACCAGTCGGACGACCGGTCGTAAACCCTCAAAAATAGTCCAGTGGGTTTTTGGAAAATTCTTCCCTGACTTTTAATTTATCGACTAGTCGGACGACCGGTCAAATTTGCATCTTTTTGGTCCAGCAAGGCTCAGCAACAAAGGGGGTTTTCAATTGAATTTTCGACCGGTCAGACGACCTGTCACGGGCCATTTGCTGCACTTCTTCTTCATTTCTTCTCTTTCTCTCTTGTATCTTTCTTCCACCCTTTGGCACTTGGTCTTTCGATCTTCAATGTATACGAAGTGACCTTTTGAGCATCGAATTAATGAAGTATCCTTCCCGTTTCTACAATAAAAAAAACATGCATTAGAATGGTCTTTTAAACATGCAAATCATGCATAATGTGTAATGAATTGGGGTTAGAATATGCACAAATCAGAGCTCAACACACCCCCAACCAGCATTTTGCTAGTCCCGAGCAAAACATGCGTGAAACAAATTCAACTCTCCAAAACCAAACTCTCTTTCAGAAATTAAGCTTCTATACACTCCAAGACATACAAGTACAAAAATTAGAAAAACTAAGTGATAGAAACTGAAACCTTAAACTCTCAAACATAATAAGTGGTCATATAGAATTCCCGCTGATTGATTGATAAATAGAAGGGCTTGAACAAATTTAACCTAGTGTGCATAGTGAATGTTCATCTCATGAATTTTCGGGATTATCTTCTTCATAGATTAGCTAAATTAGCGATCTAAAGGTGTACAGATCAACTACAAGCCTATGACAGGAATTTGCCTTATTGTCCCTCTGACAACTTTCACACTACTTCCCATTTCTGGCTTTGGTTACGGGTATATCATCCCCCGGTTGGTAATAGGTAGCCCTTTTCGAAATTTTTCAACAAATTTTAAATAATAACCATACTTTCTTTCTTCTTTTCTTTTCTTTTTCATACACATTAGATAAGATTTTTAGAAATCCATATCTTTCATTCTTTTCTCTTATTTTCTCATGGATAAGGATGGACAAAGTACCCCGGCTTGGTTCCTCAACACCTTAAATCTTAGTCTAGTCAATCCACAAATCTACATAATCCCTTCAAACCATAAGAATCGTGTAACGTGAACTAGGTGCAAAAAGTGTTCAAATTTTCTATCAATATATATATATAGGGGAATTCACATAGAAAATCATTATGTTAGAGGTAATTCAAAACTTTCAACATCACTCACTTCGTATCTCCTTTTCTTATACTCGTATCATCCCGAATGCATAAAAACAAAGTTTTCCAAAAGAGTTTTGAATTTTAGAAAAATAAAAAAAATTCTACGTACAATGCTCGAAATGTTACAAAACACTAGATTCATATAGGAATCTCACCCCCAAACCAAATCTTGCATTGTCCTCAATGTAAAAGATATGTAATGAGCAATAACATGAGAGCAATGATAACATAAAAGAGAGTGAGAACGAGCACCTGGTAGAGTCGATCATGGAAGTATACAACTTCGACAACTAAATCTACTAAAGAAATAAACCTAAAATAAAAAACAAATTGAACTTAATCTACTCTATACCTCCATCAGACTAGGAGATAAATCATCCCAGATATATAGGATCTCTTAGAGGAAATGACATATCCTCTTAATCAAATTTCTCGACAAATGGTTTAAGGCATTGTCCATTCACTTTAAAACAGTTACCATTCACCGCATTCTCTATCTTGATAGCCTCGTACGGAAAAACTTCTTTGACAATATATGGGCCGGTCCATTAAGATCGCAATTTTCCTAGAAACAGATGAAGTCAGGAATTATACAAGAGCACTTTCTAACCGTCATGGAAAGTTTTCCTGAAGATGTATTTATTATGGAAGGCCTTCATCTTACTCTTGTAAATCCTTGAATTCTCATAAGCGTCATTCCAGATTTCATCGAGCTCATTCATTTGGAGTTTGCGAAGCAAGCTAGCCTTGTCAATGTCAAAATTCAATGCTCGAATTGCCCAATAGGCTTTGTGTTCAAGTTCCACGGGCAAGTGACAAGCTTTCCCATAGACAAGTCTGTAGGGAGACATTCCAATCGGGGTCTTATAAGCGGTACGGTAAGCCCAAAGAGCATCGGCTAATCTCAGTGACCAATCTTTGCGGTCCGGCCTCACCGTCTTTTCCAAAATTTGTTTGATTTCCGGATTGAAAATTTTAGCTTGCCCACTTGTTTGTGGGTGGTATGGGGTACTCACTTTATGTCTGATGTTCTTCATTAATGCTTCGAAAGGCCTATTGTAAAAGTGAGAACCGCCATCACTTATGATGACCCGAGACATTCCAAATCTAGATAGTATGTTTTCTTTAAGGAACTTTAGAACCGTATGATGATCATTAGTTCTACATAGAATAACCTCTATCCACTTAGACACATAGTCTACGGTAAGCAATATATAGACATGTCCAAAAAAATGAGGGGAATGGTCCCATGAAATCGATGCCTCAACAATCGAAGACTTCGAGATGTTGAATTGGGTTGAGAGGCATCATATTCCTATGGGACAATCCTCCTAGCTTTTGATAACGCTCGCATGCTTTGCAAAACTCGTGGGTGTCTCTAAACAAAGTAGGCTCATAAAAACCACATTGCAGAATTTTTGCAATGGTTTTCTTGGCGGACTCCCACATGCTTGATTATGATAAAAGGAGATGGCAGAATTTTGTTCATCATCAGGGACACATCTCCTTATTATTTGATCTAGGTAATATTTGAAAAGTAATGGTTCATCCCAGAAAAACTTGCGCACTTCCCTTAGAAATTTTCTTTTATCTTGCGTAGTCCAATGAGTCGGCATCGCACCTGCGGAAAGATAGTTTGTTCTGTCAGCGTACCATGGTGGATGCATAGCAACAAAGAGTTGCTCATCAGGGAATGAGTCCTCAATAGGTGACTCGTCAATGGAATTGGGTAAGACTAGGAGGGATAGATGATCTGCCACCACATTCTCTACTCCCTTCTTATCTTTAATTTCCAAGTCAAATTCTTGAAGGAGTAGGATCCATGATAAGTACCTAATATTGTATAATTAACCCTGGTTGTTAAGGGCATTATCATTGTTTTTTCGGTTAATTATCCCTCATTAGGTGAATTTTCTGTCTTCAGGTGATCAGGAGAGGTTGGACAAAATCCGAGTCAATCAGGACGATTAAAGGCCCTAAAGTGATCAAGATCAAGTGTGTGACGATCCTGAAGGAAATTAAATCATAAAAATCAAAGGATGGATCATGTTCTATGGTGGACCGCATCACAACTACTCATCGGAAGTCCAGGAAGTGCATGTTTGATGGCAGTAATTTGGAGATCACATGAGTTTGAACGGTCAAGATTGGGTGTCCACATGAGGGACCAATTGTGTATCAAGGTGGGCCACACTTTCATGAGCATCAGATCAAAGGCCCTGATCGACTAGCACTTTGGACCATACCATCATCTCCAACAATCCAATCCATCCATCACGATCAGCTGAACACCAGTCATCCATTCACATAACAACCGTCCATATCCAACCATCCATCATCTGTGTAGGGCTGGCTAAGGTGGACACCACTATGTGCAGCGTGTAGCAAGGATGGACGTCCACCAACCTCACACGTGCCAGATCAACCAGGTGGGCCACACAGCAGTCCAGCTGCAGCTGCATCAGCGTGCAATCCAATCTCTCCACCATCCAGCGAGGGATTCATCTCTACCGTCCATCAGTGCAGCAGATCAGCGGTGTAGCACCATGCCACACGTCCAATAGCTGGACATCTTTCATCTCAACCGTCCAGATAAGGATGGACCATCATTTCAACCGTTGATCATCAAAATCAAGGCATCAACGCTGACTCTTCAAATCCCAGCCGAATCCAACCATCCATTCAAGGAACCAGCATATGAAGATCCCACTCCATCAACCGTCCATCTTCAGGAGGGCCAAAGTCCAGCATCCAAGCAAAGATAGACGTTCCAGTTGATCCCACATCCAACGTCCCACAGCATCTCATGCACTGTGATAACTTCAATCCATGGCCATACGTGGACCAGCAGTCCATTGGACTCACTGTCCACTAGACGCCATCTGCTCCAACTAACCATCCAACGGTCAGCTTGCATGTGCAGCCTTCCTCTTCCATCAACCGTAAGTCCATCAGCAAATCAGCCACCCATCAGCGTCCAACATCATCTGACCGTCCAGTGGACCTCACATCCAGCAGTAGTCTGAGGTGGGCCCAAGCTGCAGTTTCACCAGCCGTACACACAGTGGACAACAACTACTCAGCTTCCATCAACCATCGTCTGCACAAAGGACAGCACATCAGCAGCCAAATCCAAGCACCGTGGACAGCCCCATCTCTCTCTCACTTGTGTCAGCCACCAAGCAAGGCATCTCTCCTCCACATGTGCAAGCAAGAAAACCTTTCTCCACTCCCACATGTGTGGAGGCTAGAAAACACACACTCTCTCTCTTCTCTATACTTAGAATCTAAGGAACTCCATACACTTAGACTCTAAGAAAACTCACTAAACTTAGACTCTAAGGAAACTCTTTACTTAGGTTCCAAGTAATTTCACTCTCCCTTATCTTATAAAAGGGGTTGCTCCCTTATCATCTCATCTCATCCCATCCCATTCCCTACAACTTCTCCCTTCTCTTCTTTAGTTTTCTTTCTTTCTTTTGTAGTGTAGAGTAGTTTTCTCCTTTGTAGAGAATTTAGTCTTCCATTGTAGCATGGTTGGCTAAACCTCTAGCTAAGGCTAGGGGTGAAGCCTTTGAAAAAATTTGCAAGCTATGGTTCTTTTGGTTCAACATTGTATGGTGTAAATGTTGGAGTTCTCTTTGGTTGATTGGTGCGGTTATCCACCTCGACAGACGCTATTGTTGTGCAAGCCCCTTGATCCATCATCGACTCCGGGCACGTTGGATGCTTGGGATCCCTTGCACACTAATTAGCTAGTTCATGATCGATAAAGTCCCTTGATCCATCGTCGACTCCGGGCACGTTGGATGCTTTGGATTCCCTACAATCATCGAGCTAGTGCAGGTAAAGTCATCGATCTGTAAAATTCCTTGATCCATTCTAGACTCAGGGCACATTGGATGCTTTGGATTCCCTGCGATTGATAGACGAGATCTTAACGGTTGGATCGGTCAATCAAAGCTTCCTATCTTGTAAGTATGCATTTGATCGTATGAATTGTAATCTTATCGGTTGACTTGTTGGCAAAGTTGTTGATCTGTACAATTCCTTGATCCATTGTCGACTCCGGGCACAGTGGATGCTTGGAATTCCCTGCGATCAACTAACGAGTGCTTCATGGTCAAATCAATCGGTTCAGATCACCATTTTTTATGAAATATGCAGTGATTTAACTGTTTCATCTTCCGATTGGAATGAATCTTTATTCGATTCCAGTCGAGTTATAGTTAGACCAATGAATCAAATCTTGTGAATAAATCAAAGGTGGATCCCTAATGCCTTAGCCCCTTTTCTATTTTTGTCTTTCACCATACACAACTTGCTCCACTCTCGTGGATAAACCAGATTTCATCTCACTCACCCAAACTAATTCCTCTAAGTGTTCTTAACCCCAATCCCTGTGGATCGACCTCGGTCTTACCGAGTATTTTACTACTTCGCTACCTGCACTTGGGTGTGCAATCTTCGGGTTGTAGCAATCCATCTTAACAAACGGGACTTTGCATCTTTCTTAGAAAGAAGATGTTTCAGCGCCGCATGGTCCGTAAAAATAATGACTTGGATCCGACCAAGTAAGGCCTGAATTTGTCCAAGGCAAAAATGACAGCTAGGAGCTCATTCTCCGTGGTCGAGTAATTAACTTGGGTGGGATTCAAAGTCCTACTCGCATAATAGATAACATGGGGCTTCTTATCCCTCTTTTAGCCTAGCACCGCCCCAATAGCATAATCGCTCGCATCGCACATCAACTCAAAAGGTGCGGACCAATCCGGTGGTTGCATGATAGGAGTGGTTATCAACATGTCTTTTAGCTTTAAAAAAACTAATTGACATTCAGTACTCCACTCGAATTGGTTCTCCTTTTGGAGAAGGTTACATAAGGGCCTAGAGATAGAGCTGAAATCCTTTATGAACCTTCTATAAAAACTGACGTGTCCAAGGAAGGACCGCACATCGCGTTTGCTCTTGGGTGGTGGTAGGTTGGAAATAATATCGATTTTGGCTCGGCCTACCACTATTCCATTGGACGAGATAATATGTCTAAGGATTATTCCTCTTTGTACCATAAACTGACACTTTTTTCTAGTTTAAAACAAGGTTCTTTTCCTCGCACCTTGTCAAGACCAACTTTAAGTGATTAAGACACTCATCAAAAGTACAACAAAAAACAGAAAAATCGTTCATAAATACCTCGAGAAATTCACCTACCATGTCTGAGAAAATACTCAACATGCATCGTTGGAATGTGGCGGGTGCATTACATAGTCTAAATGGCATCATTCGATATGCGAAGGTGCCAAACAGGCATGTAAAGGTAGTCTTCTCTTGATCTTTCGGGGCCTTCTCAATTTTGTTGTAGCCGGAGTAGCCATCGAGGAAGCAATAATAGGAGTGACCTGCTAACCTCTCTAAA